>CM062848.1:34233290-34639840 GCA_031772225.1 Eubasilissa splendida | reverse complement strand
ATTACATATTTGTTATTTTAAATTTGAAATGTTATTATTTACGTATAAATAATTATTATTTGTTTTACGCGGCGTGCCGCGGGATTGGGAACACAATAAACCTTTGCCCACCCGCCGGTACGCCGCCACTGTTGTTTGAATTTAGTGTATTTAGTGCCGCGGACAACAGTAGAAATAAACAAATGTCGTAGTCCGCGGCACCCATACAAAATTATCCCGCCAGTGTTACATTTCCTATCAAAAGGGCCTTAGCAGAGCCCGCCACTGGCAAGAAACCCGCTTAGCGAACATTCCGAGATAACGAAGTCACAAAAAACGAAATAACTCGAAAGAAAACACTGGCCGGATAATTCTTGTTACGGGATATCACGGGCCGCGATATTTACTACAGAATTCGCTACCCGTGATATCCCTAATTGTTAATTTTAAGTATAATATTTAATTATTTGTCTCCGGAAAACGGCTTCTGCCGCCTGTCAGCTCGCGACCGAAAAATGGCGCGATGTTGCGCTATCCGGCCGACAGGCGGCGCCGAACGCCGTGTCGCTTGGGGCGCGGTTAGGCCTGTAAACGCGCCCTGATTGGCACGGTGGGTGGTTTTGGGGTGGCGTGCGCTGGTAACGGCGCACGTCCACTCATCTTGAATAAATAGAAGCGCACCGCAGTATGGAGGTCACTTCTCGTCAAACGTCTCGTCTCTACACAACAAGCTACATACTGCGGTGCACTGAATACACCTTAAGCAAGTGTTTCATTTTGCATCCCGCCTCATCCCTTGGAACCTCGCCGTCCAGCAGTCTTCTGCCCCGACCCCTCGGTCCGGTACCGGCTTTCGTATCCGTGTCCACCGACGGTTTGGAGCGAGTGTGAGGATCTCGACTTCGGTCGGGCAAATCCGCTCGTGCCCTAGCGAACTGACTTGAGGCGACCACTTTTTGTTTGGTTGGCAACAACTGGTCCTTCGTGAGTCGGATTGCCTCAGGTCAACTAGCTAGCGTCGGTGGTCCGGAAACGAAATGTCGCGATCCGGACTGAGATCGGATGCACGAAGATCGGAACGGGAGGAGGACGATACGCCGCGACAGGAAGATGGTCTACCACCGCGGCGCGGATCGTCACGCTCGAGTTCGGACGACAGCAGATCCAGGGATGAGCGCGGATCTCGCCGGGGTTCCTCTACTTCAACAGGGGACACGGTTCGTCGACTGCGGGCCAATATCCGATGGGAAAGGAGGCAGCGCAGGCTAATGGAAGAAAACCATCGCCTGAACCTGGAACTACAACAAGCACGGATGGACGCCTACTATCAAGTGCAGAGCCAGGATCAGCCAATGGCAGCACCTTGGAGTCCGGCACCAGCGATGACGCAGGATGCGGACTACGGAACGGTCGGACCGACCGGTTCACCTACATCACGGATGGCGCTCGGAGCGGTCGGACCGGCCGCTCCGCCGGTTTCTGCGGCGTCCTGGGAGGACGCATCACGGATGGCGCTCGGAGCGGTCGGACCGGCCGCCCCGCCTGTATCTACGGCGTCCTGGGAGGACGCATCACGGATGGCGCTCGGAGCGGTCGGACCGGCCGCCCCGCCTGTATCGGCGGTACTTTGGGAGGACGCATCACGGATGGCGCTCGGAGCGGTCGGACCGGCCGCTCCGCCTGAATCAAGGAGAGTGTGGAGCACCACGACACCGATTCAGCCGGTAGCCATGCTCGGAACAGCCGGACGGACCGGCCCGACCATGTCAACCATGATCTCCTGGGGGCCCGAGCCGGACGCGCGAACTAACGCCGGGCCCACGGGATTCCAGTCCGTCGCACCACTTGCTCCCGAAGGAGCCGCCGCCGGTGCAGCGGGCAACACAATCGACCTCACCCGGCCGAGCGCCGCGGGCGCGGCCAGTCCAAACGCCGCCGCCGAAGCATGGTCGTCACCACCACGTGCCGTCTGGGGATCGGCGGCAAGCGCCGCACCATACACCGCACCATACGCCATGCCATACGCCACTGCACATGCGACTCCAGATGAGGCCGCCAGACATCGCGGAACAAGCGATTGGGTGCACACACAGCCGATGAACGCATTTATGGCGCGCCAGTCAAGCGCCAGAGATCTGCCACCATTCAGCGGTGATGCCTTGGAATGGCCCACGTTCAAAGCTCAATACGACCAATCCACCGCGCTCTGCGACCTGAACCCAGCGGAAAACCTGATGCGCCTACAACGCGCCCTGAAGGGGAAAGCGCGCGAGACCGTGGCGGCATTGCTGATCGACCCCAACAACATACACGAAATAGTGACCACGCTGGAACGCTGGTACGGGCGGCCCGATACCATCATCAGCCATATGCTGGATCGAATCCAGCGGTACACCAAGCTGACGGAGACCGCCCCCACGGAAGCTATCGTGGACTACGCCGTGGCGGTCAGGAATGTCGTCGCCACGGTCGAGGCATTCGACACGAAACATCTGGTATCACCACGACTACTGGCGGAGATGGTCAGCAAGCTGCCAGCACACTTTAAGAGTATCTGGATGTTATCAAGAGTCGACCAGTCGCCGGACATCGCCGTGAAGGACTTCTCCACCTGGCTGACCAAAGTAACCGCGGTGGCGCCGAACGCAGGATGCCTGTCTATCAGCATCACAAACCACCCCACCCGCCGGAGCGGGCAGGTGCACCTCGCCATAGAGGCCGCGCCTGAGGAAGATTCAAAAGAAAACGTGAACGCGAACCTGGATTCATCCGAAAATGGGCAGTGCCAGGAATGCCACTCGACTCGACACGGTCTCGCCGCGTGTCACGACTTCGCGCGAAAATCGGTCCCGGACCGATGGACGCTAGTAAAAATGTCGGAAGTGTGCTTCACGTGCCTCGGTCCGGGACACCGATCACAGCAGTGCCGGGGAAAGCGCTGCGGAGCAAGCGGATGTCGTAGACCACACCATCGCCTACTACATGGGGGGTCACGAACACAAGCACCGTCGGCGGCAGGCAACGCGGCCTCCGGTGCATCGTCGGGCAGATCCTGACTGAAGAACGATCAGCTGGCTTCCGTCGGTACAAGCCAAGCGAGTCCGGCTGGCGGTCGGGAAGGACCAGGGAAGGAACCACAAGTGTTATGCCCTAGGGCCCCTCCCAGTGGACAGGGGGGGGGGGGGGGGGGGGGGGGGGGGGGGGGGGGGGGGGGGGGGGGGGGGGGGGGGGGGGGGGGCTCCGGGGCGGGGGCGCCGGGGGGGGGGGGGGGGTTCCGGGGGGGGGGCGGGGGGGGGGGGGGGGGGGGGGGGGGGGGGGGGGGGGGGGGGGGGGGGGGGTGGGGGGGGGGGGGGGGGCGGGGGGGGGGGGGGGGGGGGGGGGGGGGGGGGGGGGGGGGGCGAGGGGGGGGGGGGGGGGCCGGGGGCGGGTACCGGTCAGGGCCAGTGCACAATTTCCCCCCCGGGGGCGCGAAAAGACTCTACGCGTTACTCGATGAGGGATCCACGGTAACCCTCATCGAGGCGACAGTGGCCAGTGCCGTCGGGGCCAGGGGACCGGTACGTCAATTACGCATTCACGGCGCCAACGGAATGTGTTCCTCGGACGACCGGTCCCAGTCAGTGAATCTGACCATCCGCGGCGGCGGGGCCGAGTACCCGCTGCAAGCAAGCACGGTCCGCGGACTTGCTTTGCCCTCCCAATGGACAATGACGCATCAGGGAGGGAAACCGTGTGTGGGCCACGCCGAGGCCGTTGAAGTATCACCACAACTCCTAATCGGACAGGACCACGCCCATCTGATCGTGAGCCGCGAATGTACAATGACCCAAGGCCGGGGGGTCCTGTCCAGAACGGTCCTCGGGTGGACATCTCATGGAGCGACCACCTACCGCCCACACACAACCAGTGCGACCGTGCTAGCACTCGCCGCGGCTAGCGGTACCGCCGCCGACACGCGCCTGGAGGCGCTCGTGCGGGAGCATTACGCGGTGGATTCATTGGGAATCACGACCGCGACCCGCATCAACGCGTGCGTGGCCCGAGCCACCGCGGTGATGGAATCTACAACAAGGCGCCTCCCGACCGGACAATGGGAAACCGGGCTACTCTGGGCCAAAGAGGAAACAGTCCTTCCCGACAACCAACAGTGTGCCATCAACCGACTAATCAGCATCGAAAGGAAGATGGAGAAAGATCCGGCCTACGCCAGCGCCTACAGGGCAAAGATGGCTGAATACCTCGACAAGGGATATGCTCGTCCCCTGTCAGAGGATGAGGTGGCCCGTTTGGGGAGCCACCGCTGGTACTTGCCGCACTTCGCCGTCTTCAATCCCAACAAACCGGGGAAAATCAGGATTGTATTCGATGCGGCAAGCAAATGCCGGGGCGTCTCCCTGAATGACGCCCTGTTGACAGGCCCGGACCTACTATCATCACTGTTGGGCAACATCTTTCGGTTCCGGGAAGGACGGGTGGCTCTGGCAGCCGACGTCCGGGAAATGTTCCTGCGGGTGAAAATCAAGCCGCAGGATCAGTGCGCGCAGCTGTTTTGGTGGAAAAGGCCGGGCGAGGCCGCACCACGCACATACCAAATGACATCAATGGTATTCGGAGCGACTTGCTCGCCCAGCAGCGCGCAGTTTGTCAGAAATCGGATCGCCGACGCCAGCGCCACGGAATTCCCAGACGCCTCTGCCGCCGTCCAGGACAAGTTTTACATGGACGACTACCTCGACGCAATGGACACCCCGGAGCAGGCCATCGAGATGACCCGCAATGTGACCGAGGTGCTTCGTCGGGGCGGCATGCATCTGGCGAACTGGGCCTCCAATAGCCCAGAGGTCCTGAGCCACATCCCGCCGTCACTTCGTGCCGTGGAACCGGTGCGAATCATCAGTGAAGAAACAACTACTGAACGCGTGCTCGGCATAACGTGGGATCCAGCAGCAGACAAGTTCCTCTTTCAGTTCGTGAACTTGCCAGAACTGAAGGCCAAGGATCGCCCCACCAAGAGACAATTACTGAGCGCCGTAATGCGAATCTTCGACCCGGTGGGCTTTGTAGCTTGCCTACTAATCCGGTCGAAGATACTTCTACAACAAGTGTGGCGCTCAAAGGTCGGGTGGGATGACCCGATCCGTCCCGAGCACGCGGACAAATGGCAAGATTGGCACCGGCTCCTCCGCACGAGTCAGTGCGCCGTGCCACGCCAGAGCGTGGCGAGTCGGAGAAGCCGACCGACCCTGCACATCTTCTGCGACGCCTCAGAGCTAGCGTGCTGCACGGTCGCCTACTTTGTCGAGACAGGAGAGGGCGGCTCGGACGTAGCCTTCATCTCGGCAAAGTGTAAGGTGGCCCCGCTCAAGCCACTCTCTATACCACGGCTTGAGCTGCAGGCGGCTCTGATGGCGGCTCGCCTAGCCGCCGTCATAAAGACAGAGCACGTGTGCAGGGTTGAGAGGACGGTTTTGTGGACTGACTCGTCCACCGTCCTGGCGTGGATCCGGACCGACCCCAGGTCCTATTCCACATTTGTCGCCAACCGGCTCGGAGAAATAGACGAGCTGGTGGGGGCCGACGGCTGGAGATGGGTGCCTACAGCCCAAAATCCAGCGGACTTGGGGACCAGGGACGGAGAGCCCCCTGACTTGTCGACCGCCGGAAAGTGGTTCAGGGGCCCCGCATTCCTCAAGCAACCGGAAGCAGCATGGCCACGGGAGGTGAGCAGGCCTCCGCCTGACAAACTCGAGATGGAGGTCAGGCCCGAAACGGTGACGGTGACCCGCCACGCCAAAACAGCTGGAGGAGCGATGCCGAACCTCGAGCGTTTTTCGTCGTGGACCCGCCTCATTCGGACAACTGCGTGGGTCCGCCGATTTGCCCACAACTGCCGCCGACCTCGAGGTGAGGTATCGGCCCAAAATTTGACAACGGACGAGCGGGACCGCGCCGAGCGGGCCTGGATACTACAAACCCAGGCCGCGGATTTCGGGCCCGAGATCCGGCTGTTGCAGCGGGGGGAGGCTCTACCACGAAACGGACGACTCTACCAACTCACCCCCCACCTAGACGACAACAGCGTCATCCGCATGGGAACACGCCTGACCGGGACGACCGACGTCGACATCTCGCCAGGCCTGCGAAACCCCATCATCTTGGACGGAAATCACCCATACACCCGGCTCATGATACGTCACTATCACGAGAGCGCGGGTCATCCCGGCACGGAGCGGACAGTAAGCGACGTCCGGGAAAACTTCTTCGTGCTGAAACTGAGACCCGCCGTGCGCCGGGTACAGTTCCAATGCCAGGCCTGCCGGAATGGACGCAGTCGTCCACAGCCGCCACTGATGGGACAGCTCCCGGAAGCCCGCCTGGCTCACCACACACCACCGTTCACCCATTGCGGCCTCGACTACTTCGGCCCGATGGAGGTGACAGTAGGACGCCGGCGCGAGAAGCGGTACGGCGCCTTATTCACCTGCATGACAACACGCGCCGTGCACCTGGAGCTGGCCGCATCACTGACGGCTGATTCAGCCATAATGGCCCTCAGAAGAATGGCAGCTCGCCGCGGCCACCCGCGGCACCTCTACAGCGACAACGGAACCAATTTCCGCGGCGCCGACCGAGAATTGGCCAGCGCGCTGGCGGATCTAAGACAAGAGCCGCGGGTTGTGGAACACCTGGCGGAGGTGGGGGTTGATTGGACTTTCAACCCCCCGCTCGCCCCCCATATGGGCGGAGCCTGGGAAAGCCTCGTCCGCTCAGTCAAGCGGGCGCTCGAAGCAACAACAAAGGAACGGGCTCCGCGAGAGGAAACCTTGCGAACTACCCTGGCCGAAGCGGAATTTACGGTAAACAGCCGCCCGTTGACCCATGTCTCCGTGGACCCGCGGGACAATTCGCCACTCACACCAAACCACCTGCTGATGGGAGCGGCCGGACGACAACAACACCTGGCCGTCTACGGAGCCCTCGATGAACAGACCTGTCTAAGGAAACAGTGGCAGGTGGCGCAGCAGCTCGCCGACATGTTTTGGCGTCGATGGATGCGCGAGTACCTGCCAACGCTCGCACTTCGACACAAGTGGCAGGAGCCAGCTCCACCAATCCGCGAGGGCGAATTGGCCATTATCACCGACGCCACCTTGCCACGCAACACATGGCCACGGGGGATTATCATCGAGGCAAGACCAGCAGCCGACGGGCAGGTACGAGCGGTGCGGATCCGGACAGCAACCGGGGACTACACACGACCAGCTACCCGCATCATAGTTCTACCAACGAAGCCTCTCTGTGCACCGTCGTAGTACGGCCAAGCCGCACGGGGGGAGTGTTGCACACAGAGACTAGTGCCATGAAATACAATATTACATATTTGTTATTTTAAATTTGAAATGTTATTATTTACGTATAAATAATTATTATTTGTTTTACGCGGCGTGCCGCGGGATTGGGAACACAATAAACCTTTGCCCACCCGCCGGTACGCCGCCACTGTTGTTTGAATTTAGTATATTTAGTGCCGCGGACAACAGTAGAAATAAACAAATGTCGTAGTCCGCGGCACCCATACAAAATTATCCCGCCAGTGTTACATTTCCTATCAAAAGGCCCTTAGCGGGGCCCGCCACTGGCAAGAAACCCGCTTAGCGAACATTCCGAGATAACGAAGTCACAAAAAACGAAATAACTCGAAAGAAAACACTGGCCGGATAATTCTTGTTACGGGATATCACGGGCCGCGATATTTACTACAGAATTCGCTACCCGTGATATCCCTAATTGTTAATTTTAAGTATAAAATTTAATTATTTGTCTCCGGAAAACGGCTTCTGCCGCCTGTCAGGCCGCGACCGAAAAATGGCGCGATGTTGCGCTATCCGGCCGACAGGCGGCGCCGAACGCCGTGTCGCTTGGGGCGCGGTTAGGCATGTAAACGCGCCCTGATTGGCACGGTGGGTGGTTTTGGGGTGGCGTGCGCTGGTAACGGCGCACGTCCACTCATCTTGAATAAATAGAAGCGCACCGCAGTATGGAGGTCACTTCTCGTCAAACGTCTCGTCTCTACACAACAAGCTACATACTGCGGTGCACTGAATACACCTTAAGCAAGTGTTTCATTTTGCATCCCGCCTCATCCCTTGGAACCTCGCCGTCCAGCAGTCTTCTGCCCCGACCCCTCGGTCCGGTACCGGCTTTCGTATCCGTGTCCACCGACGGTTTGGAGCGAGTGTGAGGATCTCGACTTCGGTCGGGCAAATCCGCTCGTGCCCTAGCGAACTGACTTGAGGCGACCACTTTTTGTTTGGTTGGCAACACAAACTATCTACAAATTAACAAATTCAAGACGTGTTCAAGTAAACAATACAATGATATTGGCAAAAAAAAAATCCAAAGCACCTTTGCCATAAGGACGCGCTTTCAAAAATAATTAATATTTTCGTGTTTTTTTACGAAAATGTGGATTTTTATTATCCTTTTATATCAGAAGTTATACACTATATTTGACTTTTTTTTAAATATTATTTAGATAAAATCTTTACACTAATGTAAAACTAATAAACTGAATAGTATTTGTTATAATTAAGAAAATACAAGCGTTATAAGAAAAACCGCGACCGTTAGTTACATTTATTTTCCGCGTGCCACAAAATGTTTTTTAATCGAGTAAAACACACATTAATAGAATCGATATAAATATTATTTAGTAAGAAATTATTGTGTATTTGATATAAAACTTGATTTTAAATAGTAGCTGAAGCTTCAAAGCATGTAAGTAAATATAATATATTATTTTAAATAATTTGTATTCACTAACACAAAAGTGATTTAAAAACGTCGAAAATTGATCATATGTACGACAAATTGAATGGTTTATAACTCTATTAATTTTAAACATTTTACTAATATAATTCGATACAGATTTGTCTCCGTAATATTGGATTCAAGATTATAAGAAAATATGTTTCGTATATGCAAGAATTTTCTATAAGAAGGCAATTTTGTGGGACGCTGAAAATAAATTTAATGGTCGCAGTCTTTCTTATAATGCTATTATTTTCTTAATTGTGGTAAATAATATTACGTTTATTAGTTTTACATTATTATAAAGATTTTATCTAAGCAATAGTTTTAAAAAACGTCAAATATATCTTATAACTTCTGATATAAATGATTAATAAAAACCCATATTTTAGTAAAAAAAAACACGGAAATATGAATTATTTTTGAAAAGGCTATGAACCGAAATAGATTTTTGATAATGTTATATAAATAATGCGTAAGCCACCTCATAATTCAAGGTTATTTTTATTTGGTGAACCATAAAATTATTGTACCTATATTAAAGGTATATCGAAATAAAATATACATTTTCAATAAATTTAAATAATTTTAACAATTTTTTCAATCAACATATTTATATTCAATTAAAAACCTCGGTGAAATATTAGTTACCACTAAACCACACCACACCCATTCATCAATTCTCTCCGAGGATACGTCTGACAAACACTGAGATAAAGTAAAAATACGTCATCATCATTATATCATCTATTAGTGGCATTCTAGTTAATTGCATAAAATAAAAATATTTTTTTATCTCAATGACAAAATGTTTAATTCAACTAATGAAGAATACGTGTCAATGTTCAAAAGTGATGAAAGGACACGCATTTTAATTCTCTACCGTTGTGCTTGACAATTGATGGGTTTGACGAAATCAAGGTGATGTTAAATTTACGGACGTACTTATATTTTATTCAGTCTCACAGATATCCAAGCCATCGGATAATCTGTCATCACATCAGTAAGAAATTAAAGTAACATTATAAATTCTAGTTATCATTCTTCCATCGAGTAACGATGACCAAGTTATAATATGATTTATCCTGTGCAAGATGTATTAAGACCTGTGTCCGTGGAAGGAGACACGATGAGATAATCTCAGAGAATTAGTTGAAATACATCTCAATACCGTGTATATGCGTTGAAGATAAATTCAGAGATCAGCTTGAGATTAGTAGAGAGAGGCAAACTTTAAACAGTGTACACACGACGTACGATCAGACAGTGAGATTTGACAAGTGCACAAAAACACCACCTGAAACCGCCATACATCCGTACTAATCTATTCTGACGAATATTTGAGACATATTTCGTATACGATTATTACGAAAGCTAAAAGTTTTCTCCAAAAAATATAATGGGAGCAAAATCTATATCTCAAACATGGTCTCGAGTCGAAAATCTCTTAATAATCTCATGGCCATTAGATTACATTTTGGACATTACATTACATTACGTACCCAAGATCACTTATTTTTACCTGTGTCTCTGCTGTGGTGTTCGGACAATTGCGCGCAAGACAACTGCGCACCGTACACCATACAAAAGTAAATAAGGACATTAATTCCCATGTATTTCATTTTTAAAAGTATTTTAAATGTAAAACATACTAGTTACATTGTTACACAAAATTGTGAAAAATAGATTGTTCGGAAAGAAAGACAGTTTTTTTTAATCAAACTAAAAAAAAACGAAGTTATTTTTGTTAGGTTAGGGGGTAGTGAAATTTAAAGTCTATTGAGTAGGTTTTCATTTTTTCGTATAATAAGTATGTTTTAATTTTTATTGAATATAAAATACAATACAATAGGAATAAATGTCCCCATTTATATTAATTCTAGGGTTCAAAACCCGGTTACCAAATTTTGTCCTGCGCCTTGTCGGCGCGCATTTGTCTACGCGCTGTTGTCGGGGTTGTACTGCGTGCTTTAACCTTGCGCGCAGCTGTCGGAATGCCCTCTGCTGCCTTCTTCTGCATACTGAGTTGTAAGAGATCATATTTTTCATTGCAGTATGCAGTTATCATTTCCTTCGTGTGACAGTAATATTAGTGCTCTAGACTTATTCATGCGGCATCATTAGTGTGCAGGTTAAACCAGGAGATCTCAAAATACATCGATACAGTCACATCTCAAATACCTCCAGCCTTATTTTAACGTCCATACCTCGATTCCGCGTATGTACATATATGTACTTATAGATAAAAATTTAATTTAAATTAAATGAAATTCAATTTACGCACGTGAACACGCCATTGATAAGAGATAAAACAATAAGAATCTTGAAATATTAGTTTTTAACATAAAATATTCAAAGTCTCTAAAACTCCGAGAGGATCCGGGTCTTGTGAACGAAGTGTTATAATCCCGAATAAACAGTCATAATCATTCATCGCTTTGGCGTAAATACGACAACGTTTTTCCTGTTCGTGATATGTAACCTGGTCGAAATGTCGTATAAACCTCGTATAAACGACCCAAGACAGTGACAGTTATAGGAATGCCTTCACACATTGCCAAGTGAAAGCATTCGACGATAAATGGCTGATGATGACACGGCTGTATTAAATAACAAGTATCTATAACTATTTCGATATCGTGGTATTGGTGCCATACACACCTACACAATTGTCTCAAGTATTGTAAATACTTTACAGCCATTCGGGGTGTACAGTAAGTCTTAATCCAACCTAACCTAGCCTAACATTTTATTTTTTTATAACATGAATTGAGTATTTTACATTATTAAAATTACATGTTTTTTTTTTCCGCTAACCTCTCCAAAAAAGAGACTAGCTCTTGTGCTTGGAGGCGGAGTTACACTATAACAATTTTATTTATTGTCTATTTATGTGTTTTTGAAGTGTTCATTTAATTTCTTTCTAAACTCTTTTATATCTTTTACTTCGTTAATTTGTGTAGGGAGGCTATTGAAATATTTTATCCCTAAGTATATAAAATTTTATTGATAGTGTTTGGTGTTACATTTAGGTATTTTAAAGTTATTTTTAAGCCTTAATGATGTGCTTGTTTCAAATGTTACGGTGTTATTTTCTTTAATTAATTAATTAATTGAGATTTTTTTGTAAATGTTTTCTATTTTGTGAATTGCAAATTTTGCAAAAAGTGTTTGTGTTGAAAAAGTTGATCTTTTTTGAGTATTACTTTGATGATGTTGAACAAAAGACTAAACTAAGTCCGAAAACTTTACTGAACTTCAAACGTGGGCCAAGTAAGTCTGCAACGTTATTATCACAGTTTAGGACCTCGCTGTCTCATCGGCTATGAACAGAGTAGGATTTATAATGTTCAAGGCAGCAATGTATGTATGGTATCAATATCCGATATCATTAATTGATTGAGGGTCTAAACTTACAAGAAAATATGACTTATGTTGGTGCTATATTCCTGTAATAATTTAACACCACCAACCAATGTTTGAAGGAATTCGTGGAGACAGCTTACGCAAAGTTTTATTTTTTAAATAGACACGTACACGAAATACATGTCACATCAATATTCTTACAATTTTCAAAGAATAGCTATCTAAACTGCAAAAAGAATGCTAGAAAGTATGAAATAAATATTAAAATTAAAATAAAGCGGAAGTAGAATCACCGACAAGACAAAAATGCGAAATTTATATTAGAATTCAAATCGGCGCTTTTTCTATCGGAAAGGATACGTCACGCTTAATAGGAGATCAAATATGTCAAAGATGTCACATATAAGTATATATTTTTATTTATTATCTTTGTTTTATTAACCACTAAATTGAGTTTAAATACATCTACCGGTTTCGAAAAATACCATTTTCTTCTTCAGGATGTCATAACTAACTAAAACATATATTATTGTTTCTTCATATGTAGATTTGTACTAAAAATATATATATATTTTTTTAAATAGATTTTTTAAAAATAGATTCTGGCAAAAAAACAATAGTTAGTTATGACATCCTGAAGAAGAAAATGGTATTTTTCGAAACCGGTAGATGTATTTAAACTCAATTTAGTGGTTAATAAAACAAAGATAATAAATAAAAATATGAATTTTAACCACAAAGATAATATTGCTAATTTTAAAAGTACATATAAGTATCTTGCGTTAAGTTTATTTCTTTTTACTAAGCGTATTTTTTTTACTTGTCTTGGAAAACGTACTGTGCTTCCTGCTGATCAACTTGAAGAATGCATATTTTTTTAAAAGTACTGTTTATAAATAGTTACCTGTTTTGGCTTCATACATAAAACTGATCCCTTTTGGTGAATTTTACACAATTTACATGTATCCTCAACGATTGTATGATCAATATAATTGTCCAAAAACATCACCTTTACACGCAATGTCTATAAAGGCTATTGAATTCCATTAAAAATATATATTTTAGGAGAACACATTCTTATTGTGAAGTTGTAATTATTCAGAACATAGGTCTGTGATATTTTAAATATGAATTAAATATATTAATTATAAAGATATACATATAAAATCAATTTTATCGAAAAATATTGTGGTTGCGCCACCGGGATTCGAACCTGGATCTCTTAAATTAAATGTATTAATATCAAAAGGTAACATATAGGGTCGAAAATTGTCGCTAAAAATAATGTCGCTGTAGCTTAGTTGGATAAAGCACCTTCCCCGGTTAGGAAAGAGATCCAGGTTTGAATCCCGGTGGCGCAACAACAATATTTTTCGATAAAATTGATTTTATATGTATATCTTTATAATTAATATATTTAATTCATATTTAAAATATATATATATTGAAGCGCTGCAATAACCTGTCAAGCAGAAGAGTTCTCGCTGTGGTAGTATTAAAGTTAGGTTGACTCTAAAAAAATGTGTGAAAAACATGATTAAATAGAAACAGACAGTTGATAATGTGTGTATTCTTAATTATTTAATATGACACGTCTATATTAACTTCTTAAATTTTGCAAATTTGCAATGTGTTTTATGTTACCGTTCATTTTCTAAAAAAACTTTCGTATTTTTAACTGGGTGATAATAGAAATTGATGTCCATTAGTATGAGCAAAAAATCTTTAACCCTTCCCAAACCATGCAGTAACACAGGTCTACCATCATAATTAAACCTATAATATTTCGGTAAATACATGCAACATAAAATTCATATTTTAGATAGGAATAACTAGTGAGAAACCAATTATGAAAAGGGAATCGTACAAAAATAATTATTTTTTCCAATCAAACTGTTGTAAAATTAATACGTTGGTAAACATACCATTTGTCATATGAAAGACAGACATCACACACTATTTTCACAGTGAAAAGGACAACAAACATACAAATATAATTGTCTCTATCTCAATAATTAAATGAAGAGAGATATGAAGGAAGGACACATTATATAGGACTTAATGAATGCTCTAAATTATGTAAATAATCATTTTTTCAAATTTGAATGCTCAATATTTAAAGTAAATTCGTGCCATTAAATCCATTTAAGCTAATAAAAAGATTTTTTCTAAATGTTATTTACGGTAACATGAGTTGACAGCATGGCTGCGTTCGGGTATTTTATATCATGGTATGGTAAAGGTTAATGGCAATGGCCAATTATCAGCAATGGCCTTTGTGGATCGTCTAGGCCATAAACTAAAGTAGAATAAAGATTTTTCTATGTCGGATTTATATTTTATTATTTATTGTTGAATAATATCATTGCAAATGCACGAATCTGTGGGGAAGTCAAGGTGAAAGAGTGAACCCATACACGATTATGAATTAAATAATTAAATTTAATAGATTAATACAATTTTGTCATGTCAAATGAAGCATTATACACGTGTTCCAAATTAAACTTCTTTGCGTTTTTTCATTTTGTCTTCTCTGATTGTAATAATTTTGTCTTTATGCCTTTGAGGGTTCATTTTTATAATTGAAAGAAAAATTATTAGTTCTTATTGTTCAGATTGATATAAAAAAGAAGGGTGTTGGTTTTTTCAAAATCCATTCACTGGTATTCGAAATTCAGCACTATAAACGATTATGCGTCACGAATTCCAGTCGCTACCGCCCTTGAGCTAGAGTCTGCCATAAGTGTGAGAACAGAGATGATTAGGCAATAACTTGACGTGACGCATTTTCGTCTCAATTAATGAGGTTTAGCTGTATTAGAATTATATGTGGGTGCCGACAAAGAAACATGAAAGATGATCATCTTTGGATGGAATTACTTTACGTAACACAAGGACTGCAGAAAATACTCTGAAATCAGTTATCGCAAATAAGAATTTGTCATACTTGGTAAGGCTTGCATAATAAAGATCTGGTGCCAACACTAATATATAAAAATTAAGCCTAAAATTAGCAAAAGAAGAACGAAAGTATCCGTGAAGCGCTCCTGCAGGGAAATAATGTGTTTCCCGCTGTTTCCCCACGAGGTAGACAGAGAGGATAAAGCGTCACACCCTTTGTCCTGACTCATCTCATCCACAAGCTCGTCGGTTATAGAAGCTTCTATTGGGACCATCCTCCAGTATCTTGTTTACCTGGTCGTGCCAAGTTTTCCGCGGACGTCATCTATTGTTGATGCTATTAACACTTGCGTCATGTATCTGTCTTACTATTATCTCCGTTCCATATAACCAAACCACTTAGCGATCCTTTTTAAATTCTATTCACTAAGCTACGACCAGCTTTACATTCTCTCGTAACTTCTTCATTCTTTACTCTGTCATAAATAGATTGGCTATATACGCCTAAGTGACCTCATTTCCACTGCATTTAATCTACTTTACTTTATTCCAGGCCTCACTTTCATACACCGGTGTCGGTACCGGGACTCCATTGTGTGTCGTGCCTCGATTGGTAATTTCCGACTAGATATTACTCCATTCAATATCACATTCGTTAGTAAGTATTATATTACGTACGCTAACGTCAGCAACGTCCCAACGTATGATGTTTCTCAAGCCGATATATATTTCCATAATCTTTCGTTAGACGGCGTTGACTCGCTGGTCCTCGAAGCCGAATAGGCCGCGAAACTGCCGGCCTAGCATCGAGCATCAGAGATGAAATCCTCTATCCTCAATTATATGATGCATAATGCATAGTTCAAACACAGATTTGTCGTGACATTCAACATATTTTAATTTTATACAAAACATCTATTTTTATTTATTACACTCTGTTATGTTTTAAAATATTCGGCATTTGTATGTATAAATGCAACCATGCGTGTATAAGAGTGGATTTGTGTATAATTTAAGTGTTGGTATAAACACGGAAAATAACGAAATTTAAGCCTGAATTAATGTGATATATAACCTTAGGAGCCCAGTTCTCACGGAAACTAAATTAGTGATTTTATAAAAATAAATTTAAGAATCAGGAATCATATATCACAAAAATGTTAAATGTTATCGAAGACTCAATAAAATCTACGTAATAAATATATAGGTGTGCTAAAATTCATTAGATATAATATTAAATTTTTCATTGCGAAGGTTCATTCTCATGCCTGTTCTTTACTACACTCGACGACCGACGTTACCCAAATTTTGCACAGACACTCTTTAGGACCCGGAATCCCCAGTCGCCCTGGCCACCTCACCTCCACCCACGATATAAATATATACTGTATATACTGAATACAATAAGTAACAAATTTTTTCAGTTTTTTTCTAGACCCCTAAATAAAATATAGTCACCCCACCCGACCCTACCCCCGGACTTACCACCTTCACCCTGCATACATTGTTACTATTTAAGGCCGGCGGAAAACAAAGTTACTATCGAACCCTTTCTCAAATTATAACTAAATCTGTATCTAGGGTAACTAATAATAATAATGATTGAACCCGAATTCTGAACGAGTTGTCATTCATTGTGTATTGTATTTTGAATGCAGAGCAGAATGACCAACAAATCTCCAAGAGCAAAGCTTCATCCGCGTTCAAGCATCGTAATAATTTTAATGAGAATCTGCAATAAGACATCTCTGCATTTTTTTAATGACTTTTTGAGACCCCCGAAAAGCAAGATTTAAGGTCTCTTACGATTCTTCCAACGTTACGAGGCGTCATATAACCGTGAACGAGGGGCGCGTACGTCTTGAGCAATTGCGGAAATACAACATTTCAGGAAGCCTTTCAATTTGTGAAAAACTAGACCTCGTGGGTTTTGCTTTAATTATTTTATATTAACTTTAAACTGTTTACATACAGGGTGGCCCAAAAAAAGTGAGAACATTTCGTAAAATGAGATATAATTACATCAAAATTAGTTTAACTATATCAACAATAGTTTATTAATTTACTTGCTTACCTATTTTATTATATTAAGTTTTATTTCAACAATTTCCGGTCGCCATCTTTGGGTATTCATTTTCCCATTGTTTATATTTGGTTTTTTCAAATTGTTGCCCAGAATGACAAAAATCACTGCAGAAGACCGTATTCTGATCAAAAATTTGCGAATTGAAAAACGTTGGGGTGCTAGGAAAATGATCAAAGAGTTTCAAAACAAAGCCTGGAGTATAGCTAAACATTACATCATAACTGGACATTACAGCGAGGTGGAGCTCCATCTCACACAGCCAGAAATACAATCAACTTTCTTCTTCGTGAAAAAGTTAATTTCATCGAGCCAGGCATGTGACCACCGAACAGCCCAGATTTAAACCCATTCGATTATGCAATATGAGGTGTTTTGATGATTTCTGATTAGCTAAATATTGTGCAAAAAAAAATACATTAAGAATTATAATTAATTATATTATGTTTTGAAATAACTCATGTGTTACGAGATGTTCTCGCTTTTTTTGGGCCATCCTGTATATGATAGCGAAAGTGTCATGGAATAATATTAAAGAATAATAAATAAAATCTGGAAACATTTGTTATGACCCGTGTTCACGACAGAAATTTTCGACTCGGACAATCGCCGAGATGCGGATTTTGCTCCAATGAGATTATTGGAAGACAACTCTCGGCTTTCGTAGTCTCCGTGTACACACCATGTGTTAGAAATTCCCCATCTTGCTCATCACTTTATGTTCGGCGTATGCCAAACCTCAATAACATTATTTTACGTCAGTTGAGTGATTTTGAATCTCACCAGCGGCAGTTAAAACGAAATAAATATTTATAATTTAATGCTTTACTGTTAATGTTTAATGAGTAGCTTGTTGGTGTAGTGGTCAAGACGTTGGCCTAGTGATCTAGTGGTCGTGGGTTCGCGCCTCGTTCCAGGACACCAGCAAGTTAGTTCTATTTTCATAGCACAAGCGTTTAGCTTAGTTTGAAAATAGTAAGAATATAGATGTGACATGTATTCCGTGTACGCATCTCTATTTAAAAAAAAAAAGAATTATGTCTAACTTTCAGAATAGGCAGTTGTACGGATCTATATTAGTTTTAGGAAACGTTTGTGTGCATATATCAAATTAGGTTTTATTCTGGTTTGAGTTTTTGTCTCTTTCTACCAATCTCATGTTGATCTCTGAGTTTATCTCCAGATCAAAATCTTAACACGTGTATTAAGATGATCTCAACTAAATCTATGAGATTTAGTTCATGTTCATATTGCTCGGAAGATGGACAATCGTTGGATAAACATAAGGCAAGCAAAATCTAATTTTAAATATGAATTAAATATATTAATTAGAAAGATATACATATAAAAACAATTTTATCGAAAAATATTGTTGTCGCGCCACCGGGATTCGAACCTGGATCTCTTTCCTAACCGGGGAAGGTGCATTATCCAACTATGCTACAGCGACAATATTTTTAGCGACAATTTTCGAACCTATATGTTACCTTTTTGATATTAATACATTTAATCGTTCCATTATGTGAAAGAGCCATCTACCTTATTTTTACAGAATCTCAAATACCTTTGAGTAAGCTGATAGCAGACGCCAGAATTATCAATTCATATTTATTAAATTTTGGACACATTGATACAAATTTATTATTAGGAGAACACATTCTTATTGTGAAGTTTTTAAAATATCACAGACCTATGTTCTGAATAATTACAACTTCACAATAAGAATGTTTTCTCTTAAAAATCTGATTGATGAAATCATCAAACTCAGCAGAAATACACGGCAGCGAATAAAAATGGGCAGAGAAAAATGAGAGATACTTGGGGAGGCCTTCATTCAGAAGTGGATAGAAAACGGCTAATGATAATGATGAATCTGGTTATAGTTAGTGAAGAAAGAAAACATTGACTGTATTATTCTATATGAAAACACATTATTCTTGTGAAGTTACAATTTCAGAACATAATTTTGTGGTGTTTTTAATATAAATTTAATTAATTAATTAGAAAGATGTACAGAAAAATCTATCTATCGAAAAATATTTATTAAGGAGAACACATTCTTATTGTGAAGTTGTAAATATTCAAAACATAGGTCTGTGATGTTTTAGATACTAATTAACTGTATTAATTACAAAGATATGCATAAAAAATCAATTTTATCGAAAAATATTATTTTTGCGCTACCGGAATTCGAACCTGGATCTCTTTTTCCAATCCCGTGAAGGTGCATTATCAAATATGCTACAGTAACATATTTGATAGATTAATTTTTTCTGTATATTTTTCTAATTCATTATTTAATTTTTGTCTTTTGCATTTTGTGTCAGGTGAAACTAGCTACGTAATAATATTGTTAGCATTTTTTTGAGGAAGTCTCGTTTATTCTGGTCTTGTGCGTAATGGACGTGTTAGAAATTACTAAGCGCCATACGGTGTGAAGAAAGGAGGTGTACCTCCTTTGTAACGCCCGTGGTTGATTATACATTGTTAGGTGTTGGGTCAGCGCGTCTGCAACACTGCAATCATTATAATTGTCTATTGTCTATAGAGTAGCAGGGATGACTGGAGCGGATAGAAATTGTATTGTACTTTATGATGTAAGGTTTACATTTGTTAGATAATAAATTAGTTTGAGAATATGGGAGGGTTTTTGGTGACAATAAACATTTGTAAGATCGCATTGAATGTTATTTTATTTCAAGCGGGCTAAATGTTTTATTTCAAATTTTATTTCAAGCGGGCAAATGACTATTTTTATAAACTCTGTACAAGTGCTGTACGATAAGTACCCGAGACACACGAGGGGTAAGTATGTCATGTCATTAAAATTTAATGTTCTATTCAAATAATAAATTAACAGTATAATAAGTACAAATTAAATGTATTAATTAGAAAGATATACATATAAAATCAATTTTATCGAAAAATATTGTTGTTGCGCCACCGGGATTCGAACCTGGATCTCTTCCAATCCGGGAAACGTGCATTAATCGATTCTGCTATAGCACCACAATGTATTGACGATAAATTTTATAACCTATTTGTTACACCTTTTCAAATTAATACATCTATCGTTCCATTATTTGAAAGCCATCTTTTTTATTTTTACGGAATTTTATGTATGTATCTTTTTAATTAATACATTTGTTATTAGGAGAACACATTCTTATTGTGAAGTTGTAATTATTATATATATTAATAGTTATATATGTTTTCCTTACGTCCGTCCATCTGACAGTCCGTTAATCCATGTCGCACAGTAACCAAACAACAGCTGACCATTTAGCTTTGTTTTCTTTTGACCTTTACCATACCATGATATAAAATATCCAAACGCAGCCATGCTGTCAACTCGCGTTACCGTAAATAACTGTTAGAAAAAATGTTTTTATTAGCTTAAATGGCTTTAATGTCACGAATTTACTGTAAATATTAAGCATAAAATTTTGAAAAAATGGTTAATAACATAATTTAGAGTATTCACTAAGTCCTATATAATGTGTCCTTCCTTCTTATCTCTCTTCATTTATTTAATGAGAAAGAGACAATTATATTTGTACGTTTTTTGTTCTTTTGTGTGTAAAATAGTGTGTGATCTCTGTCTTTCATATCACAAATTGTATTTTTACCAACGTATTAATTTTACAATGGATTAAATGGAAAAATAATTATTTTTGTACGATTCCTTTTTCATAATTGATTTTTCACTAATCATTCCTAAGCGCTAATATTTTCTTTAGGATTATCTAAAATATGAATTTTATGTAGCATGTATTTACCGAAATATGACAGGTTTAATTATGATGGTTGACCTGTGTTACTGCACGGTTTGGGAAGGGTTAAACTGAGCAAAATACTCTGAAATCATGAAACATGAGTACAGAAAACGCTTTCTATCAATTATTTTTAAACAAAAGCAGACATCCAATCAACGAAATTAATTTGATCATTACCATCGTTATTAGATATCACACTAAATAAGTAGGTGCTTGCATATATTTTAACTAATCACAAGACATTCATATTAGACGATTTTGAAATATATATACAGCCATTCGAATTTACCAAATAAAATATATTAATTATTATGCTGTTGCATATTCGTTAATTTTCTAAAATTATTAATTAACGTTATAAAAATATTTATTTCCTGACATTATTGATGGGTGTTTTTCGAATATAATATATTATATTATGTTAATTATATGAAGTCCAAAGGCGACGTACGCAAGACAATATTAGTGTGGGTAGGTACCCACAAACCGAAATAAATATCCGCACAAATTTCGTTGAGATTGATTCGATTACAGCTTGTTGGTCTAGTGATTAAGACGCTGGCCTAATGATCTAGTGGTCGATGGTTCGCACCAGCGAGTTAGTCCTATTTTCATAACACAAGCATTTAGCTTAGTTTGAAAATAGTAAGAATATTGATGTGACATGTATTCCGTGTACGCGTCTCTATTTTTTTTTTTAACAATAATAATAAAAATTATTTTAAAAAATAGTAAAATTAACTGTTCGAAGAAACTATAGAACTTGTAAAATGACGATTATCACAAATGGATCCGTGTATTATTACCGGTACCGAGCAGTGATATCCAACAGCAATGGCGAGCAGTGATAATTAAAATAAATTTCGCCATACATCTGCATGTATACATGTATATAGTATGAAATATGTGCCCTCTATATATATAATATTTAGTACTGTATCGGAACGTCGATAAGACGTTCCACTGATTGGTAATGTAAGGCCTGTGATTGTAGACATTATTGACTCGTGAGGATCTTAATTGCAATTTGTGCAAGATGAAACTGAAATCCCTAATTCTCTTTTAGTTTCACGCGTGTTGGTGCATGTCGCAGTGCAATACGAATGTGCGTGTGAGTATTTATACTGTGTCTACTAGAGCAAGGTATAATTTAAATAAATAAAACAGAACTTTCAAAAGTTGGCGTTTATTACGAGACGGTTTACAATTGCAGGGACTACGAGTATAAAGTTAATTACGCGAATATGGCCCGCTCGATGTTTTGTCGAAATAACGGTCTGCGAAGAAGTGGTTGGCTAGCTCCTAGGACTCGTCTGACACGATGTATTGATATCTACTATTGGTCGCTGCGTTTCGGCACTATATGGCGCGAGCAGGACCACCGCAGTAGGAAGACACATTTGTATAATTGTTGAAAGAGATAGATAGCTCTTATTATTGCTTGAAATTGCATGCATACGATTGCATGCGTGCATTATCGTTGATGAATTTGACAATGTAGTAATAATAATAATAATATTTTTACACATTTGTGGAAATGAGTTCGTCTTCCCTGGTATCGTTGATGTTAGAATTGAACATTTTTAAATCCGCTTGAATAAATAATAAAATTGTATATATATACTACATAATGTGTACATAATCAAACAGGTGTGAATAGATACTGAGATGTATTAAACAATACGAACGAGGAGCATTCGCGTTGGTGTGCACCTGATTACTGTGCGTCGAGTATACAAATGTATTCAGCAATCATATAAATGTTTATAGTGATCAGTTTGGCGAGATGTGATCACAAATCACATGTCGGTTAAGTAGAAAATATTAATGATGTAGATACTCTATAAAATTCATAACCAATTTTTTAAAAGTAGAATGCAGATTATAAATAAAACTAATATAATTTAAATTATGCATAATTTACTATTATAACGAGAAGTATTCATATTTAAATAGTGTCATAAGAAATATGATAAAACTGGTATTCTGGGTATGGCCGAAAACCCTGATGTAATCAAATAACCGGTCAATTTCAGGATTCAAGTTTTGAGAATGACATTTTTTTAGACGAATTTTAAAATTCAACGACAAACACTTAATACAGTGGAAATTTTTTTCAGCGTGAATTAATGATTGAGAAAATAAACTATGAATAATTATAGTTTTTACAAACATATTGTTTATGAATTATATGTTATAAACATTTCAATTCTTTTCTATTTTAGTTTCTTAATCCCTGTAGAATAGAAAATATTATATAAACACCTTTGTTTAAATACTAATTAAATGTATTAAGTATAAAGATATACATATAAAATCAATTCTATCGAAAAATATTATTATTGCGCTACCGGGATTCAAACCTGGATCTCTTTTTCCAATCCGGGGAAGGTGCATAACCAACTACGCTACAGCGCCAGTATTTTTGACGACAAATTTTCGAACCTATGTGTTACACTTTTTCAAATAAATACATCTGTCGTTCTATTATTTGAAAGCCATCTGCATTGTTTTTATATGTATATCTTTATAATTAATACATTTAATTAGTATTTAAAATATCACAATTACAACTTTACAATAAGAATGTGTTCCTCCTTAATAACCTTTATTCAAATTTAATGAATTATATTATACAAATGGCGGAATTATTTCATTCTGACAACGTTTTTTGACTATCAAGAATATACAATTAACTACCTCGTTGTATTGTTATAGGAATATATTATATCTATCGTAGACGGCCCTCGTAGTCCAGTGGACCTTACACTTGTGTTCTCATACCGGGAGCTCCGGGTTCAATTCCCGGTGAGGACACAATATATCAATGTCATTATCTCACGCCTGGGTGTTTTTGTGATGGCATATTGCAGTGTTCAAAATTAAAAAATATAATAACAATTATGTACCTACGACACATTTAAACACGTTACTTTAACACAGACATAAATCTTGTAAAGTAGCCTGGACAAGACTAAATAATTATCGGAAGTGATACCTATTGTGAAGTGATCCCCCGGAACGATGACCTATTAAGAAATGAAATGAATATCATACATTTCCGGGTATTTATTAAGGTGTGGGTCTCTCGCTGGGGGTTGCTGGGATGGGCGATGCCTGGAAGAGCAGTGGCTAGAGAGACCTAATGTAGTATTCTACTGGCTCTCCGTCGCACTCTTGCGACCTGGACAGGGTGAATTTCTGCCGGACTGTGACCGAGTTCTGCGACTGAAACACATAAATGTGACGTCTACCCTCCCCTTTTGGGGGTGTGTGATTTCTATAACTTCTTTCTGGCTGCCTTTTGAAATTAATGTGACAACAAGTCTCTCATATTGTACAGGTATGGTTCTGGTACGACGATACCGGAGCCAATCTATGATGGTGTTATGATGATATGACTGAATGTAATAAAATTAATAAAAAAATATATATGTAATTATGGCGAATCGAAACGAGGGTAAACAACTCTCAAAACGATTCGGGATTGGGTGTAAATAAATGTAAATGTTTATTGCACACTGCACGAAAAAAAACTTGTAATTTGTAAAATATTATCGTAGATATCGTGCTAATTAATACGTGATGTATGCTCAGTTTCTGATTGAACTTGTTTATATTTTTTGTCAATAAAGAATAGAAAATGAAAATAGTCGCACAGGTAATTCATCAAATGAATCGCGCTAATAAAAATCTATTATATCGCACACCTAGATCAAAACTAAGACAACTCAAAATACCAAGAATTTGTAGTTATGATTGTATTCGGATACTCTGTCATATACGCAACTAACTTAGCCCCAGTTCTCGAATAATGCCATTTTAGGATACATTTATGATACTTAGTTTCATAACTTTAGTAACAAAAAATGGAGAAAAATGTTTTTATTTTTTGTCTATTGAAAAATGACTTTTTGAGTTGTTTTAGTTTTGATCCAGGTGTGCGATATGTTGACTAAATTAGTTGGGTGTTATGCCTGCACGCAGTCAGATACCGGCCGAGCGTACCAAGCGACTTGGAAGTGTCCCAATCACTCATTTCATATAATCTGCAAATCTCGGGGTGAATACAAATCCTAGCTGGTCGCGCGCCAACTGCATATTGTCGGAAAAGTAGAATAAACTTTTAAATCGGAAAGTTTTTACAGACATTAAGGCCAATCCGTGACAAAGTTATCAAAAGGAAATACGGCAAGTCTGCACGTACGCAAACACGTGAATTTTGAACATAATACAATATAATGTATGTGCTTCACGGCGGCAAACTGGATAGTGAAATAGCTACATGGATCAGGCTTTATCGTTTTGATTTATTAGTTCAAATGTGTTCAAAGTTCAAACTATAGTATATTTATATTTTATTAAAAAAAACACAGTATATTTGTAAATAATACAAAAATCATAATAAAAGCGAAACAACAAAGTTTCTGGTTCGAATTTCGGTGGCAACAAAATATTTTTTCGATAAATTGATTTAATCTGTATATCTTTTTAATTGACACATTTTATTTGTATTAATTATTTTTTATTTTTAGGAGAACACATTCTTATTGTGAAGTTGTAATTATTCAGAACATAGGTCTGTGATATTTTAAATATGAATTAAATATATTAATTAGAAAGATATACATATAAAATCAATTTTATCGAAAAATATTGTTGTTGCGCCACCGGGATTCAATCCTGGATCTCTTTCCTAACCGGGGAAAGTGCTTTATCCAACTAAGCGTCTGCTATCAGTTTACTCAAAGGTATTTGAGATTCTGTAAAAATAAGGTAGATGGCTCTGTCAAATGATGGAACGATTAAATGTATTAATATCAAAAAGGTAACATATAGGGTCGAAAATTGTCGCTAAAAATGTTGTCGCTGTAGCTTAGTTGGATAAAGCACCTTTCCCGGTTAGGAAAGAGATCCAGGTTCGAATCCCGGTGGCGCAACAACAATATTTTTCGATAAAATTGATTTTATATGTATATCTTTATAATTAATATATTTAATTCATATTTAATTATTTTTTAGTTCATAAAAAAACATATTCTTCAAAGTTGGAAATATAATTGATTATCAATAAAGGAGATTGATCTACAACGGTAGCTTGATCAATTAACGCAAACAAATACACAATCAGACATATGTCTGATATTCTATTCTAGAATATTCTAAAAATGATTTAAATAATAACTTAATTAGCGTTCTGGCGACACTCGTGCTCCCCCCTGGCGACAGATTTAGTTCTGAAACTGTCTCTTGATATTATTATTAGTCTGCTTTTAAATAATCCAATAGGTGGACCGAGTAGTTGTTATCTTGGCTAAATGTACGAGTACACAAACAATTTCATTAGATTCGATTTAAATACTTGATTTGTGTTTTTTCTCACTGGTAATACAGACTGTACAACATCATACGGCTTACTTGCGTTTTTGTCACACTGCAGTTTATAGAATAAGGATTGAAAGGATTGCATGTTCGATATGGTTCCTCGTGATTAAATATGAATTACAATACATTGCATTATAACTACAGAATAATATTCCGATTATATTGAAGCACTGACAAAGCACAAATACAGTAAAACCGCGATATAACGAACCCCGATATAGCGAAAAATGACGTATATCGAAAAAAAAATCAAAATTTAGTCCCTAAAACCAATTTTTCATACAAAAATGCATTTATATAACGAAATCCCGTTAATATTTATAACAAAATCATTTTTGTCCCGTACGAAAAAATGTCAATATATTTACGTAAATTTATAACGAAATAAAAAAATGTTAAAAGATGAAAATATTATTTCGCACTTACAAAGCCGCGCCGCTGCATCTGCCGTATGCGAACGGAAACGCCGCGCACGGCCTTTTCGGCGGTGCGCGGCGGTCTGCCGACAAGGTAGTAAAACAATTCAAACTTCTTCTTGGGTTCATAGTATCATATTTTGAAGTGGTTGCCGCCGTTACCGGTAAGTACCTTCGTAATTTATATACGACTCATTTTATAAAAATGCCGCGATTCAACTGTCAAATTTTTATTTTTGAATTATTCTTTATGTTTCATGCCCAAAACTATGTTTGAAGCGGCTCTACATTTAAACACAATTAAAATATTGTTTTGTGTTTGCAATATTCTGGAATTTACAAAAATATCTTCCAATTGGTGTTGAATAGGTTCTTTTCTTAATTTAATTTCTTTGATTATCTGTTATAATAACAAAACTACTAAAAATATGTAGGTATTCAGTTCCCTACGGCCTTCTTCCTCCGTTGTTTGCAGAATTTGCGATCTTTTTTGAAGCCGCGCAACATTTTTTTGCGACGGCGCGTAATATATAGTAGGATTTTTTAAATTTATTTCGTTATATGTGGGAATTCGTTATTACGAATTTTTATTTTTTGGGCCCTTGGATTTCGTTATATCGCGGTTTTACTGTAATGCGCGACCTCTGTGTGACATTATATTATTATTATGAACAGGTTTGATACGTACACATTAAATACTTAATATACACTCGGAATTGGAAAATTTTAGATGAACAAGAAGGCTTATTGTTTTCTAAATTCAATCGTTATTGTTCTGGAAATTTCTTAAAACTTTTCCCAATTTTGTCCGAATCGGTGCAGATACTCGTATATTGAATATCTTATATCGCGTCGCACACCCCTAAAAATATCGTACCACGTTTTGTCGCTGAAAGTTGTAAAGAACTTCTTTGTAAATTCTGTACGTACCTAAAAATTTTAATAGAAAAGATTATATACTTAGTATCTATCTACCTAAACTGAGTACAGTGCCAAGCAACGGTTTTCTAATAAATTAAATTTTAAAATGTCAAATAAAACCTAATAAAATGTATTTACTTTCTTGCTTTCCGGCGAACTGTACACGTGACACATACATACACACAAGTAAACACACATGTGATGTTTACACACCGCCATGCCATATTTTTTTATTGCCTTTAAGTCGTATACGAGTAAATTCTAAGTTATATCCGTGGAACTAAACTATATAACTATTCCATAACTTGATATATATATATATATATAATAAGCATATATATTCATTTTTATTAAATACTATGTTTTAAGTCAATTTAATAATCATACTCTTCTAAAATAACTTTTTCAAATAAAATATCTTCATTTTGTAATATTCCAGTTTTAAAAAGAAAGAAAAAACAGTTATTGTCTTCGGATATCTCTTGGTAATAAAAAATATATGCCGCGTCGCTATGCAAACGTCTGCCGTCGATTAGCGGTGTTTACTAAATCTGTGTATTTTTATTCTCTAAGGGTAAACAAATTACGGAAAAGGAATTCCGCGTCCGGATTAATGATTACTTGACACTTGACATTGACACTTGACGCCGCCCACTATTACCGAATAAGGCAAATAATTTTCTACTTCTTACGTTTACAATAAATTTCTTATGTGAGAGATTTTAAAAACTTGTTAGGTATTAATTACCATTCAGAATCATATTTGTAAAGTTTTCCGATTTAAAAATTGGTCTTCATCGATGTGCTTTAGTAACTGGCAAGAAACTCAAAATAATTCAACTTAATTCAACAGATTGTTAAATTGCACATATTGAACCTTTTAAATACTTTTATTTACTCTCCAGCGTATAATAAATCTATTTATATAAAATTGAATGTCTGTTTGTCTGCTTTCTATACAATCCGAAACCTTTTGATCAATCTAAACCAATATTTGTATACGAACTTTCACCTGGATACCCCACCCCATCCCTCGTTATAAATATGTGTAATATTGATTGCCATAATTTCCAAATTTTACTCAGTTACACTTTATAAGACCTTGAGATAAATATAGCCACCCTACCCCACTCCACTCCACGCTCCCGGACGCTTCACTCTCTTCTGGGCTAGTCTGCCGTGTATATCTGTCGACCTTTCTGGCCGACGTTTCGAATTCCATTGCACACTCTACCAACGATGGCAAACAGGATTTATCAAGAAGAATATCTGTAGGAGGAGAGACGAGCACTATATGATGAGCCAAAATGAAATAGTTACCAAAGGCGACAGATAGAGCACATCATAAGAATGAAGTCTGACCGCCCCAGAAAATATACAGAGGCTGAGGTCAAAAGCATCTCCTTCCTGCCTTTTGTTCAAAATGTCACTGACAGAATTGCTGGAGTCCTCAAAAAACGAAATGTAAAGACGGTGTATGTGACAAACGCCAAGGTTTGCCAAACCTGCTAAGCCAAACGCTAAGATTTCTACGCTAAACCTGCTAAGACAAACGCCAAGGTTCGCCAAATCTGTTAAAATCAACGAAAGATTAAGACTCCTTGGAAACAAACAGTGTTAACAGGCTCGATTGCCAAGACTGCGAGAAATTATACGAGGGACAAACAGCGCGCACAATTTCCAAAAGGGTTGACGAGCATAAACGAGTATTCAAACCTGGCCATCCAGGAAAATCGGCATTGGCTGAACACTTTTTGGATACAGACCACCATTTTCCATTTGAGCTGTTAATTCTAGGAAATCCCAAGAGTCATTACGCACGTCTGGTTAAAGAGGCAATTGAAATATATCAACACCCTGTGAACTATTAATAGGGATGACGATCTAAAATTGTGTTTACACTACAAGTATATACTTGTAAAATGCAAAACGTTTAATGTTTTTTGAAAGTAGGGTGTTTTAAGTATAATATTCCACTGATTTACCTAAATGGAGAAAAATCCTCAATTTGTCTGTGGTACTCAAAAGCATAGGCTAGAAACATATCTATGTGTTATCTTGTTATCGTTGTGGCGCAATATGCATAGATAAGGGGAAAAATGACATATGTCATGCAGAAAAGGGAGATAATTATGTCATATCTATCGTATTTGCCTACCTTAGCTAAAGTTTCATCATTCGGATCATTGGTTAACATATTGGCATTAGCCGAAAGTTGAAAACTATGATGAATACAATAAGAGAAGCTTACGGAAGCGTCGTCAGTAAAATAGGATCACCGACAAAAGGTGATCATCCGTTAAATAACAGAATATTATGTGTTGGATTGTGTAATTTGGACATTGTGCAGGTAGTTAATTCATTCCCTTTGGAGGATTCAGATCAAAGGTTTGTGATGGATACATTTGTCATTCATTAAATAATATTTGATAACCATCCGCTTATTAATTGATAATTCTGGCCATCAACATTATTATTTGATAACTCTGGCCATCAACAGGCATAAGAATGAGCCCTTAGAAGCGGCAAAAGGTCAGTTCATTAAAATAAGCTATACATGGCTATATAGTTTGAGAAATTAAATATTTACCTGACAAAATATTATACTTTACATTTGAATAATTGTGGTGGGAATATAATTTAATTATGATTTTTTCCATAGAGATTCTAGTTATTTACAGCTTATTTCAAAGTACACTGGAGCTTCAGGTTACAAACTTAATTAATTTCGTAAGACTGTTACTCTGTTACTGTAACTTGAATTGTTTGTAAACTGAAACAATTATTTCCGTAAGAATCAATGTAAAATGTTCCATCCGTTCCAACCCCCCGAAAATGACCCTTTATTATCTACTTCACATTTAAAATCCTATGGAAAACAATGAAAATTCATAGTCTCATCTAAGGAATTGGAAGAAATAAACATTATAACTAACTTTATTTCAACTTATCAATTTAAAAATTAGAAAACAATTTAATTAACATTTGCTTAAGTTTCTAAATCTCTCATTTCCCGTCCACCGCAGTGGTGCACCAAAATCTCAATCCGAGGACCACTTGCCTGCCTATTCGTAAACTGAAATTCTGTTAGCAAATCAAGGCATTTTTTCTGCTGGAATTTTGTTTGTAACCAGAATCATTCGTAACACGGGGTTCCATTGTAATGTGTCAGTTTGTAAGTAGGATCAAATAATTATATTCACAAGGAGTGCAATATATAGATGTTAAAGGAGTTATTATCCAACTACATATATTTTTTTAACAGATTTTTAAATAACTCTTGGATAATCCATTATGTATGGATAATGTTTGATTAACAGGAGTGCTGCATAACGTGGTTACGATTCTATCGTTGCTTATGTCATGTTTTACCACAACACGGGAGCGGATAAAAAACCTTATATTGTAATTAAGAAGACAGACTCTAGGCTGCACTAAAATTCTTTTATATAATATAAAATTTGTTTTTTCTCCATCAAATGACATTTCAGGTTCCGCACTTATATAACATATGCGGTAATGAAATTACATCAACAATACTTTTTTATTAAGGAGAACACATTCTTATTGTAAAGCTGTAATTATTCAGAACATAGGTCTGTGATATTTTAAATATACTAATTAAATGTATTAATTAGAAAGATATACAATGAAACCATCTTAATAAGTTTCCCTTTAATAGGTTTTCCCGCCTAATAAGATCACATTCTTTGGTCCCGAAAAAGTCCCATACAAATTAAGTATTTTTTTATGCTTAATACGTTTTCCAAATAATAAGTTTTCCGCCTAAGAAATTAAAATATTTATGACAGAACTCAATTTATCCATACAAAAATACCTTTGTAATACGTTTTTCGACACAAGAAATTTTGTTGGACATTCTCAAAAATGAAAGTGGTATTCTTTCAATGGGTGCAATAAAATTAGCTTTTTGGGTTTTGCCTCCATCATAAAAGATCTATTCACTCACAAAAACAAAACAGACATATTTGAATAGGCCAATAAAATTTACTGCCTTGCTTTCAGGAAGCAATGATTACCACCGCCATATTTTGTTTTATTTTTATTCATTTTTAACTTTAACTATGCAAACATTCCTGGCCGAAAAACCCAATTCTTAAAATAGCTTAGATTAATGGTTGTTTTATAGCAAGCTTATATCCTTTCAGATAACAAAATAATGCATTACTCTAATTGTACACTGTTCTGCATTAACTGAACCTTCAATACGTTTCAGGAATTTAAAATATTGTATTGTTTGACCAACATTTTTTAATTGTACAAATAGATTTTGTATAATATTATATGTGTATAAATAATACGCAACTAATCAACAATTTTTATGCCAATTACTTTATTTCTTATTGTTATTAGTTAGTTTTAGTTCATGAAATCGTTCAAAAAATAAATTATGATGTTCGAAATCCGATAACGTTCCGTTTTTGGAGATACCATACCCCGTTTCATTAGGAGCTTCAATGCATTTCTGGTGTATATTGAGAATATGTAATATCTCGGATCTTTACAAAAAACATTAGAAGCAAATTTGCAATGGGGAATATGGTTCCTTTTCGAATGGTACAATGGCAACTACAATCTAGAAGTTTTGAATTCAGGGCACACAACTCTACCGAAAAATGCATTTTTCAAAAATCAGAGAAGTTACTGTATTCTCATGTTTAGCCACATTTCTTAAAAAATAAAATTACTTATGTGTTTCACGACCGATGGTTAGCGCTTTTCTTTCAATTACCTTGTACCATCGTATAATAAGATATATATTTGAAAATGTATCGCCAAAATCAAAAAACAAAGCAGAGCGTTTAAATATGTACTGACAACTGAATTAACTCTGAAAAATATTATCCGGCTGTTTTTTTTGTTTGCTTGAACTTTTTATGCTTTTTACATCGACACAAAATACAAATGTATATCGTAACCATATTTATGATTAAAAATTAAAATCGTAAAATGACAAAATGTTAATGTTTTTTCGCATAAAGTTCGGCCCTGCCGATGTTCATGTCTAAATAATTTCTCGGTAAATGCACTGCAAATGAGATTAATTAAGGGTGTACAATAGCCTTTATTTACATTGCATTTAAAGGTGATGTTTTTAAACAGTTATATTAATCATTCAAGCGTCGATGATACATGTAAATTGTGTAAAAATCACCAAAATGGATCAGTTTTAGGTACGAGGTCAAAGGAGGTAACTATTTATAAACAGTACTTTTTTTTAAATATGCATTCTTCAAGCTGATCAGCAGGAAACACAGTACGTTTTCTAAGACAAGTAAAAAAATTACGCTTTGTAAAAAGAAATGAACTTAATGGAAGATAATAAAATAATTGCCGACTTACATGTGACATCTTTTGTCATATTTGATCTCCTATTACGTGTGACCTATCCTTTACGATGGAAAAAGCACCAATTTGAATTCTAAAATCAATTTTACATTTTTGTCTTGTCAGTGATTCTACTTCCGATTTATTTTTCTTTTAATATTTATTTAATACCTTGTAGCATTCTTTTTGCAGTTTATTCTTATTATTATTCTATTCTTTGTAAATAGTAAGAATATTGATGTGACATTTATTCCACGTACGTATCTATTTAATAATAAAACATTCTTAAATAATCGTAATATTAATGTAACTTTAGTTAAAATACAAAATTAGATGTCAAATGCGAAATCCCTGCTAATTAGTTTTCACGCTTAATAGGTTTGAATTTGCTGGTCCCTCAGAAAACGTATTAAAAGGGGTTCACTGTACATATAAAATCAATTTCTTCAAATAATGGAACAGTAGATGTATTCATTTGAAAAGTGTTACATATAGGTTCGAAAATTTATCGTCAATCCTCTGTGTTGGTATAGTATAATCAGATAATGCACATTCTCCGGATTGGAAGAAATCCAGATTCAAATCCCGGTAGCAACAATATTATTTCTCGATAAATTGATTTTATATGTATATCTTTCTAATTAATACATTTAATTTGTATTTAAAATGCTTTTTTGATTGCACATTGCTTGTTTTCTAATGTGATTCTCCGATTCCTTGCCCAAAAGAAGGAATTACTCATTTTTAAGGAATTTAATATTGAATTTCATTTTAAATGTATTTTTAGCCAGTATTTGTGTATTTTTGATTAATTACCCTGTACCATCATCATCATACTTAACACTTGCGCAATTTGTTTTGTTAATTATTGTTTATCAAATCATTCAAATATAATCTTTTAATAAATAATAAATGGGAAAATGACCTTATCGTATTATTGACAATCATTGTGGTTATTGAGTTATTATTTGTTGTTGATGACTAGCTTGTTATCTGTCTGAATATCTTAAAAACTGTCATAAATATACTTATGTCTCATGCAGGGGTTTTAAATCACAATTATTTTACCAAACAGATTAGTATTAATAATAATACCTTTTGTATATATTTTTATTTAAAAATAATTTAGTTTAAATAAAAAAGAGCTGCTCGAGAAATGCTTAGATAGGAAATATGTTTTTGGACAATGGAGACCCCCTCAAAAATGAAGGTAAATGTGTGCACACAAAGCTGCCAATTTTTTATGACATATCGCACACCCGCAGAAAAAAAGAGTCCCAACTCAAAATAGTGAGTTTTGAGAAAATAATGATTTAATGGCATTTCCAGTATAAGTTATATAGCAAACAAAAGTACAGTTATACAGTAGTTCAATTAAATCTTTAATAATTTAGTTTGTGATAATTATTTATTTCTTATGTGCTTAGTACATAATTATTTTTAATTATGTAAAATAACTTTCGAATTATAATTACATTTTTCTAGAATTATTACATACACTAATGCACTATTATTGGTTTTGAAATTAAATGCTCTTAGGATACTAAAAAATATTTAATACTTAAAAATCATTACAAACATTTAAAAATGTCTATATAACAGTACTGTATATGATTATATTCACTTAAATATAAGAAATCTTTTTTTTATTTCTCTTCAATTTTTCTTGCCCTTTTATTAGCTGCTTTCAATTTATTCGATATGGTATTATTAATTTTCCCATCACAATGCATTGCAAAATGTACACTTATTCGCGGTATCATGTCAGATGTGACACTGTTTGCAAACGCAGTGAGGCCCAAATGCCACAGAGTCATAGTGTCACTTTGACCATATAGGGGTAAGTTGAGGACGTACATAAATGACGATTTTTTAGAATATAGATTTAGAAAATTTAAATCTAGCTACAATATATACTGTATTAGGATTCAAAAACATTTATTACATACATTTATTTGACATTTACTATATACATTTAAACTAAAAGTTTGAGAATTTGTGGCTGTACTGAACCCAAATTAGTGATACTGAATGTTTCACCTATATTTCAAATGTAATATTTAGTATAAATAGATTGTTTTGAATCCAACATTAAGGATGTCCATATTTTCTTAATGTATGTGATTCTTTAAAATCTAGGTGTATACTTCTCATTAATTAAATTCTGGAAATTTTAAAGGTATTATTAATCCCTATTATAACTGTGTTTTTTTACTTTTGGTTAATCTGTGTATAGTTGACTTCAATTTATTTTAATTCGTTAGATGTCTGGAGTCAAGATGGCGGAGAGGGGGAAACGCATCCAACAATTGCACAGTTTTGGCCCAGCTAGGCGCCAACTGCGAGTTCCTGGGAACACTGAGCAAAGAAAGCCATCTTAATTTCCTGTTAGAAGACTTCAATAAATACAATATTAGCATGGATCACTGTGTTTACTATAAGTAAGTTAATCGTTTTGTCTTCACAATTCTTCATTTGTTGCATTTAACCAGATTTATATATTCTCAGTCATAGACCACCATAACACTAGTCAGTTGAAATATAAACTATGCCCTACAATAGCGCTATTCAACATCCTAGTGCTGACGGCCAATTTTCAACCTAGTGATGTGTGTACAGGACGGACTATTTATTTCATGCAAAGATTATTAATGTCACTTAATTAAACAAATAATAGATATCACAAAGCTATTTTTTTATTTATTATATTTAATGGAAATATATGGAAGTATGGGTAATTATAGGGCTTACAACCTGTCTTCTACTGGCTTAAGTGATCTCTTTACACAATGTAACGTTCACCATTCTCACCCATTAATCAATCTCCATATCTATAAAATTTTTGGAAGTTGTAATATGTGAAAACACAGTACAACTGCACTATTGCCATCTATAGACTAAATTTGATATTCATTTCCCTGAAACAGCATAGATTTCACAATGAGAACCTAATTATTTATTTTGAAATTATTTAAAGCAATATTCTTTGTCTGTAAAATGTTTTTATAACACATTATACTAGAATACGCCTGAAAAAATCAATTTTTCAATTTTTAAATATTTTCTTATTTTGACCAGTATTATTAGAAATATTTAAATATGTTCCAAGAACACACAATAACTGGATTTTCACCTACAAAGGCACTGTTATTAAACAAATAATAGATATCTCATAGAGACAGAGCTATTTTTTTAAATTATATTTAATGGAAATACATATTCAAATATTGCTAATGTCACTTTAGATTGTATTCTTTGGTAAATAAATTGTATTCCTCGTTAAGCAGATAGGTTATTTCTGACCAAATTGAATTAATAGCTGATTTAGTTGAAAGTTAGCATCAACCCATTTTTTTTTTATCTTCTGGGGGCCACTATTTGGTAAAACACTGTCCTGCACCACATTTTCCTAATCTAATTATGTATAAAATTATTTTATTTTAATTAATGACATGCATATTTTTTTATTATCAATATATTTTATCAATATTATCAATGATGTGGAGATACCACACAGGTTGAAAACGTGTATCTATACAGAACAGCTTGTATCCAAGAATTGAAAGAAAAAGATCTATCATAAGATTGTGGAAAACATTATAAATATGTAACAAATGTGACTCTTATTGATATGAATATTTTTTGTAATATAATCATTCTTGGTTATTCACAGTATAAGGTATATTCACGTCAATTTGCAAAATCCTAGAATACATATACATAATTATCTTGTACAATATGAATGTAATGGACGCATATCAAATTTGCACCAAAGTACTTCTGAATCATGCGCATCGAAATGTACAATGTAACATTAAATATAGAAAAACAAGATCCAGAGTCTTTGGAACCTGCTTCAAATAACATCTTAACAAAGAATCCACATGTTTCTGATTATAAAATAGTTGATGCTCAATAATTTATAAAATAGTCTCTTAATTCTCAATAAAATTATTAAAGAGGGTGCAATGGACTTTTATAGCTTGCTCATCCCAGCCAACCGATAGAGTAGTCATCATAGGAAGTCAGACATTATTGTGTCAACTTTACATGAAAATATAAATAGATCGCTGCCATGACGAATGAAACAAATAAATGTGTAATTCTAAATTATTTTTGTACACATTTAATACTTTTCAAAGTGTACTAAATTATCTTTCATTTTATATTAAAGTATCTTCTGTTTTTATATAAAATATATGTAATGTCACATGCTTTATTTAATGAAAACTAAAATATATTTACAAAAGTGAATTAAAATGTAAAATATTAATAACAATAAACAAAAATTCATTCAGGCGTTGTGCGGGGTAATTTTTATGTTTAGAATCGGTGATGCTTGTACAACAAGACCAAAAATGAAAACAAAACAATTTATTCTCGAGAACTTCTCTCATCTGGGCTGATCCGATTCAATCAAAAGAAAATTAGACGTATTGATTGACTTGTTTTTTTATAATTAAAGTATTCTACCTTTGGCAGGCTATGCCGCATAATATGCATCATAGAAGAGCTTGTTATTTACATACTATTTTGTCTGTCTTCTTAATTTGTTTTAAAATTTTGGGCCTAGGTAAATGTACATTTTATTTAGATCGAGCTGTCAGGTGGTCAATTATTTATTTGTACAATATTTTTCCAGTGAATGTGAAGCTCCGTTGTCGACAGTTATTGTCAGCTTGGAAGGAGCTACAAGGACAATTCTCCATTCCAATCCTAACTTGCCCGAACTCAAATTCGACGAATTCAAGAAAGTGAATTTGAAAAATTACTGTTGGGTTCACTTTGAAGTGAGTACATACTTAAATTTAAATTTACCACATATATCATTCAATCATTTACCCTTTTGTCTTATATTGAGTCTCACTCAACATAAATTTTATTCCTGTGGATCCAATATTAAGTTAGACTCGACAGTTTACAATTATATTATTAACTTTTTTTTAAATATTAAAACAATATTGTATATATTTTGTGTTGACCTTGCTAGAACACCACTCTGGGATAAATATTGTGCAATTCTATGGACAGTATTCTGAACTATACCAAACAGGCTTGTGTATCCAGCTCTTTATAATGTTATAAGAACAGAACACTTCTTTAAAATATACACAAACGCGCCTGGTGTGGTCTGGACACTGAATGGGTCAATAAAACATATAACTCTGTCGACATTGTTTCAAATATTCCATTATATAGATTATTATGTGTATTGATATGTATTTATACTTAACATAATAAAAAAGGATCTTCTTTCAATTATGAACATTAAAAATAATTCATTTTAATAATTTAATCCATTCCTTTATTTTTAAAATTATCAAGTAATTATGTCCCTAAATTTTTACAGGGTAGAAATGTTTTAGAGGTTTCTCTAATGATGGAATATGTGGAACATTGGAATTCTACTCTGTCGAAGGATGACCTTCACGCACCAATTAAAATATCCCTCGATTTAGAGAAACCGAAGACTGAATTGTTAGATCTCCTACCGTATGCTGATATAGTGTTTGTGGGGAAAGATTTTGCAAAAGCCAGAAAGTGCAATAACATGAGTGAAACACTAAAAAACGTTGCCAAAGATACAAAACCCGGGTGAGGAAACAATGCTGTATTATATACAGAGTAATATTATTAAAATTATGATTGGCCATGCCGAATTCACTTCAACTTTTTTAATATGCATTTTTGTACAAAAATAGAATATTTAGCAATCAAATATGTGCATAAATGTTTTTACAATCGAACTATTCCAAATACTATAAAAATAGATGTTATATGAGTGGTCACCAGCGGGATCGAACCCAATCCTTCATTGCCGAAGGCGGGCTTCTTAACCAAGAAGTGAAATAAGTGCTACAGTTTATTATTTTTAATTTCTATGGTTTTATTCATTCCTGCAAACATGTACAAAAATATCTGTATTTTATTACAGTGCCACCATAATATGTGCTTGGGGTGACAGGGGAGCCATGGCTCGAGCCCCCGATGGTTCCACCGAACAGAGCCCCGCATTCCCTCCACACAAGGTGCTGGACACGTTGGGGGCCGGGGACACCTTCTGCGCCACTGTCATCTTCGGCCTGTCTGCGGGTCGCTCCTTGCACGACAGCATATCGCTCGGCTGCCGCGTGGCCGGAGCCAAGGTGGGACAAAAGGGCCTCACGGGTATCGACGCCGTATATGAGGGAATACGCACTGCTTCTCAAAGCTAACATGCAACTGAGCCACTGTTAAGTAAATGTTAAATGTATGCATATTCTTCAAAATAAACAAAGTATCAAAGTAAACCCATGGCATATAGTAGTTTTAAAGCGCAAGCAAAGACTGACATCAAAAATTTGTTATTATAGTCTAAAAATATTCTGGATGATTTAGAGGAAGTACGAAGTATTGCTTTTTAAACAGTGCAAATATTAAAATTAACTTTTATACCAAACAGTCGGAGTTGTATTAGTAAGTAACAAGCTGTAAGTAAAATTAAATTGTTATAATGTATGTATATGTTTAATTTTGAAAAGTGTATTAACATCATTTGGCTGTTAAATAAAAATGGCTCCTCCCAAATGCTGCAGGTGCTCGGTAGAAATAGTCTAACTGATTGACCTCTTCATCCTCTTTGTGTAATGATTTCAATGAAAACATTCTGTGTAGCGTGTACTAGTTAACACAGATCACTTGTTTACATTTATGTATGATCTCCTTTAGTTGAATATACATGGATAATTGCACTATTATACGACTTTTTGTGCAGCACTTTTCATAATTGCAAAGAAACCTATTTTCTGTGTGATTTTAACATTATTGTGAAATGTATTTTTACCTGATTAATATTTTGTCTTTTTACACATCTATATATGTATATTTATGACCAATAGTTGTGCAGTGTTTCACAATAAGTTCATAAACAGAATAAACAAGAGTGAATTGTATTTTCACTTGCATTTTTGAATTTCAGTGCAACATTTTAATTCTGTTTTCGGAATGTAATTGCAAGCACTTCTTGATTTCCACGTTCTCTGTAAAAATATATTTCTCTTGTGTTTTATATGGATACAGAATATATTAGGATATCGTACTGGAAAGATTCTGCATTTATTGAGATCACACAATACCCAAATACTCTCTCTCTAAAGTTTATAAATTTTTTCACATATTGACCAGATATGCTGTAGTTTTACTTGAATCATTAATTTTGGATTTTATTATTTGATCTCTGCTAGTAACACTGTATCATCTTGGATTAACAGCGGGGGCCCATCGACAAGACAAATTTCCCGACTGAAACTTTTTAAATCATTGTTGACATGTACTAATTTTTCAATAAACTAAACATTGTGCTACACACAGGTTGAGTTATTTTGTCACTTATGTAGTTCCAAGGGCTACTGTTTCTTTTTCATTAGGTGTTAATGATAACTAATCTAAATATAGTTTGGTGCCAACCTATTGATGTAGAGGGGTATTTTTTAGTTTTTAAAGGGAATATAAACAGTGGGAAAGAAGTATTAAGAAATATTTCCACCATTTTAAATGTAAAGGTCATACAATGAAAAATATAAAATATGTTCTTTCAAATTGAAGGTCATACATTAGGCTAACGTGTGCACTTAATAAAAAAAATGCAGGAATTTTCCAGTAATTAAAAAAACTTAATGTTTGCATTGTAAAATTAATTAATAATTATTCAGTAATATAAAAAAATGTAATGTAAACCTACTTCTGCTAATGTTCCATATTTATAAGCTATCTAATGTTCAGTCAAAACCGATATTTTATATTGTTAAGTATTTGTATTTGCCCCATAGAAGGAGCTGTAATAAGAAATTAAAATGTAATCAAATCCTAAAAATTCATCAGAATATTACCATATTATTAGAAATCAATGGCAGAGTGAGCGAATCCTTTACTTTCAATATATTCAAAACGCACACTTTTATCGTATTGTATACTATTCATCAAAAAAATTATACATAAGTTTTTTCTATTATTATTGTATAAGAGTGATTTTCTTGTTTCGTTTTATACATTTTCTTTTGCAAATTTAAAAAAAATGTATTTGCACGTTTTATGTGACAATTTTTTCATCTAAAATATTTATAAGTAATTTAGGAAGATTTAATTTAATATGTTACACAATTAACGGGGTCCGGGAAGCAGAATAACTTTTGTAACAATATCAGTTTAATGTGACAAAGCAAGGAATGTTAGTACTTATCAGTGTTAACTGTATTTTCAATATTAATCATTTTAAATGAAATGGGATTTGTGTAAAGATACGCAGATCCCGACAAATTAAAATAGAGGTGGTTCTACTGTATATTATCAAGTATACTTTTAAATGCAATATTTCAAGTATTAGGAATACGACAAAATTGTGACATATTCTGTAGGAATACTTTAGACTAGTTAAAAAATTAAACAGTTTAAAAAAAAAATTGTTCCAATCAAGTGAAATGTACTCAAATTTCTTTATTTTCAAACACTATTTACACAGTTTACAGTAGAATCTCACTAATCTGGCACATTAGAGGTCTGGCACATCCAGTAATCTGCCACCATCTGAGCAGGGGCGAAGTGGGTGATTATCACAATTATTTTGATAAACAATAGAAAAACATTGTTTCAGGAAATATATATTACACATTTTTTATTTTCCAGTAATCCGGCACCATTAGGTTGTATATAGTGCCGAATTAGTGAAATTCTACTGTATTTATTTATTATTTAACAGAAAAAATATGTGAATATTTGTTTCGAAAGATTGACTCCATATTATAGTTTGTATTCTATTTACTCCATCCAAAGCTCACTAAGACTGCAAAATCTATAAAAAAATCTTAGTGTTCTTCTTCAGCAATTGTGATTTATGCGAGACTGTTCAACACGGCAGGGTATGTTGTGAAGAAAACTAAATTGCACCCTAAAAGTGTGAATTTTCTCATCTGAACAATAATTTACAAAATAAAAAATATATACTGTATGAATTTGAGATTTATTTATGTCTTCCCCTTCCGTTATCTCCACTATAGGATAGGATGCATATTTGGATTCAAGAAAAATATTCAATCAGAAATTAAATTATTTAAAAAAAAAAGTATATTTTTAAAGCAATACTTTTTCAGTTAAAGTCAGCCTGCCATATTTGAACACTGTCCACTCATATAATTTTAACACAATTCATAATGTTAGAGAAATTATGTTCCTAATCCCGATATAGATCCCTTCCAACTTCTCGACACTTGATAAACTATTTACTCGCGCATTAGTGCGGGGATCAGTGGTAATTTGGTCACCGTCCTGTAAGCAATACAAGATGTGTACCTTTTTCGAATACACGCCAGTCATCTACCTACATCGCGAGATACTTTGCAATGTGGCAGATGGTACCTTCTACAACTTTCAAGTGTTTTAAAGGTGGCTCCCAGCATCCGTCAAGAGATCCTTCAATTGCTGAGGGTGGAGAGAGAGGCAGAACTACAAAAGATGAGTGGTAGTTTTCAAAGTATTGTGTCATCCTGTTTCTCCTTCCATATTTTCTTTCATACAGTTCATGAGATAATCCCTAACAAATACTGCGGAAGAACCATTTGTCAAGAGGGACAGAAAAGGGTTTGCTTTTTTAGTGGGGGATAGTTTATTTGCGGTATTGACTAGCCGAATGCAAGCAGTCTATTGATTAATTTTAAATTTGAATGCCCCAATCAATGCAGAGTGTGTCATTCAACTGAAAGCTCCAAAAAAATGTATTGAATTTACATAAATGATGTACTGTTATATATATTTTAGAATTTTCATATGCAGGGTGTAACAGACCTATTCCACTATACTTTATGGATGGATACCTGACTAAATTACAATACAAAAATGTTCAAGGGTATGTACAAATTCTATATTATTGTATGAGATTTTTACAAAATCATGTCAAGTTTTAAGTTTACCTACTTCGAATAAATATTTACGAAATTGACCAATTCTATATCTCTGATTCAGGCCCTAAATCATCTAACAAAAAATAGTCTGATAGTTCAAAATTTGATTTATTTTTTTGTAATTAATAAAATATTTCAACTAATCAAATTCATTGCTTTCTTAAAATATTTATGTCTCTGACATGGTTTATATTGGGCACATGCAACTTTAAAATTTTGAATGTGTAACTGTGCCACACAGAAACACGCTCGCGAGAGCTATGCTGGGATGCGGCTCTGAAAAGAGGCTTTTTGGTACCAGATCAGAAGAAAAGTTAATTCTAGGGAGGCAAAGCGCCTTAAAATGAGTGATAACGACAATGTGGGGCGGTCGCCCGCAAGTGAATATAACCTGGCTTGATATATTTCACTGTATATTTGTATTTTTAAATGTGAATAAATAATTCCCGGATGATTGCCCAAACTTAATATATGTGAGGCATCGCAGGCAGGCATGATAATAAAAGAATAAAACGCATTAAATATATTTTTAAAAGAATAAAATGTAAGTGCAAACTAGAATATGCCGGCTCGAGTACTACTCGGAGTATACATGCTGAAGTTTCATTTCTTTCTACCTTGCAATGACCTTGCTTTGACTCTGAACTTTTGGAAACGGATTCAACTACTGGCTGCTACACTGGGCTACAATTTGGACCAAATTGGACCCTGCACAACGCTGCACAGACATTGTCAGTCCGAGCTACACAAGTGAATCAGCGAACCAATCCCTGCAAATATAGTTCTTGTTTCTGGTATGGAACAGTAACTATCCCTAAAATATTGTGCATCAGGTGCGTTAACCCCCATGCACCCAATGCCTGGTGAGATGAAAGGTTCTAAGGGTACAGTAAAGGGGCATATTTTTACACCGTACAAAATTGACCTATCAAGGGTGAGTGCAGTGTGGGTTAATTTTAGCTTAGCTGTAATTTGTGCATTGGGGGAGAAATTACCTTACAATGTTAACATTTTTGTGTGGGCTATGTTTATATATTAAATTGTGTGCATGGTCACATGCGCATAGGGAATATTTGTAATGCCATGAAATTTCTGGTAGGTACAATTTTAATAAAAAATCAAGAAAAATTTGTAGAGATATATTTATAGTATAAAAATAACTTCCAAGTTTTTCTTTAACCGTGTTTTGCAAAATTCAAAATCACGGAGAAATCAACAATGCATAAATCTATTAATAGTAACAAATCTAAAATTATTATCAGTTGCAACATATTAGATATTTTGACAAAATAGATTTTTTTGACACAATATAATTATAATATTAAAAGTAATACAATAGTATTAAAAGTAGTACGTACAAGCACAGATGGAAGAATATTTATTGAGAGTGCAGCGCACTATAATTATGTAACATATGAAATAGTAATGATTAAGTTATTCCGATGGGACTACAAATAATAGATATATCAGTCTTCAATATTGGTCATTTTATTTACCCATTTATTACGCAGTGATTATTTTATATTACATCACACATGCTGTGCAATAGGCTTGTACCTCACACTGGAAGCACAAAACTATTTGTTCTCAAAAATACTTATGTATTTAAATAGTAGAACAAAAAAAATATTGACCCATTTTCCCCAAAGAATGTGGTAACACGTGTATTTCAATACGAACCACCAAATGCCTATGTTTGGATAGGCTGAAAAATGTGCAGCCTCTAAAGAAATATACTGAAGTATGGTCGGAAACTCCTTTTTTTTTCAATATAATCTCCTTGAAGTTATAATTCTCTATTACCAATAACGCTTCAAAACAACGCTTGCCTACATATCGACTCCTCCTACGTAAATTATTGTAAGTAAAAAAAAAATTTTTAATCATTCTAGTATTTTGAAGTTAAACTCATCAATTAAAGCTATTACTTAAATGGATTCTCTAATTAAGCCTCAAAAATGGGTCATCAGAGCAATAAACAAGAGGTCATTTAGACATAACTCTGAAGAACTCTTTAAATCCTTCCAAGTTTTGGATATAAGACAACTGTTTACCAGAGCAATCTTTTTAAACTATTTTTTATTATTTATTAAAAAAATTAACTTTACTTCCACGATCCGATCCAATGAAAACTAGGAGCAAAGCTTTAGGATACTTTTCAGTGCCAAAATTTAATACCAAATTTGCTCAACGAAAATAACAAAGTGGTTGCTCGATGTGGGTAGAAAGCAAAATGAATCTAATTTGTCATTTATGCTAACCTAACTACCTACACATTTTTGTCTTCAACTATTGTATATTACAGACAATAATATTTTTATAACATTTTGTCAATAATATTTTATAACTATTTTCACATAACTTTTTATAACTTACTTAACATTATACTTACTTACTTCTAAACAATTATAACTTTTAAAAACTGTACAGGTAATTGCTTTATAACAGACCACGTCTAGTAATTTTTAAGTTAAGTTTTGAAGTTTAAGCAATTTTTTCATACGTAATATTTATGCTACAAAAAAATAAATAGAATTAAAAAATAAATTTATATGGCAAATAAAAATATATATATATATATATTGTATTCTGTGATGTAGGTATTAATAAACATAATATTAAAAAAATTACAGTCTTTTAAAAATGTATCAAATATGTGCAAAATACTAGAATGATTAAAAATGTCATTTTTACTTACCATACTTCACGTAGGAGGGGTCAATATTAAAAATATTTTTTACTCGTTGGTACAGAAAGTGTATAATTTGTATTCCAACAATGCTTATCAAAAATATTAATTGAAAAAATTTGAAATATTATATACATAACAATAACAAAACATTACATTACGACACAATTTGAATTATTATATCACTTAGAATATAATATAAATAAAAATTTCACCATTAAAACCACAAATTGTATCTTTATATATATGTGAATATTTTTTAATGCAAAAATTTTCAAATGAACTATTTTAAAATGTATGAGTTTACTTAACGCAGCCCGAAAGTAAAATTAATATTTTTTTTAAAACTATCATTTTGTAAAGAGGCAGAAAAAACATTTTGCATTAATATTTATAATAAATATACCTACATAATTAATATTTAGTATAAAGACTCCTCGGTTCATGAGTATTGCTGTGTTAATTTGCATGTGTGATTCATGAGTACATATTACAAAGAATACAATAAACTGTGATGAAAAATATTATCCATGAATAAAAAGATTTGATTCTTTTATTAATATAAAATTAATTTAAAACCAAAACAACATTTTTAATTGAATTACGTTTGCAAACAAATTGTGTATTACACTTCTACGCATTGACAGCAGCCAGCAGCTTATACAAGAAAAAATATAAATTACTTCTGATGTGTGTTTGATCAAAATATTTCAACACGGAAATTTTAAATGCGTGAAACTTTGGTAACATCTAAAGCATGACAATACGACAAATAAGTTTAAGATCATCTAACTTAGCAAAAACGGTAACAGACTGATTTTCACTAAAGATCTCTAGAAAGCTCATCCAAAGTCAATTCCTGTGTCTAGCATTTCCCTCATCATGACAGTTGCTTGTCGGGGGAGGATTCTCAATAAGTGTCCTATGAACAGTAAACGTCTGGGTATTGACACTTCCACATAATTTCTTCTGACAGCTTCTACAATAGCTTTGGCTGCATCTGCTGCTCCAATAGTTCCAAAATAGCTTGGGATTCTGTAAAAACATTTTATTGAATGTGTCAAGTCTTTGTAATCTGTGGTATGTATATATATCTTTTTAAACTACTAATTATGTATTTTATTATCCTGCGACACAAACGCATTTTATCAATACAGAATGAGATTATACAGATAACATTGACGTAGAATAATAATCTTTTCATCAATATTTGCAAAATTACTCTATGGCAACATATTATATAAATAATAAAATAACACTGTTTAAAACCACTATTTATTGATCAATATGTTTTAAGACCTGTGGTCCCTTTTTCAGGAAACTATGTACTTTGTACATTGAGTCAGAGGAAATTAAATTTTCGACTATAAGAGCATTATATGCCAAATTATTTTTAATATATCTCACCATATATTCGCAAAATTTTACGCAATATAATATTATAGGTATGATTTATTTTTTAACCTTGAATTCAGTGTAAATGAGATCACAGGTGTATATGTGACAAATCCATTTATGACAGAGTTAAGAATGAAGAAATAAGGAAATAATATAAATCTGATCTTAGTATAGTGAGTAAAATTAAAAATGTATCACTTATTTGGTCATATGGAACGGATGAATGAGGAAAGAATGATAAGAAAGATATATGACGCAAGTGTTGATGGTACCAGAAATAGAGGACGTCCGCGGAAGACTTGGCACGATCAGGTAAAATACTGGAAGATGGGCCTGTTAGAGCCACTATAACCAGCGAGCTTGTATGAGAAGATATATGAATGTGGAGGAGGTGAGAATTGTGTATCAGGACAGAAGAGTGTGGCGCTCTATCCTCTCTGCCTACCCCCACTGTGAAATGGCGTGATGGTAAATAAGTAAAACAATATTTGTCAGTTGAAATTAATAACTTCACCTATGACATAAAAAGTTGTGTTTCAAGCAGACTATCTTAAATTGATATTATAAAATTTTACCTGAGCCTAATATCGGATGCGAGATCAGCACTCACAATAAAAGGATAAATGTGGACAATTGTGACGTGAACATTTTGATTCCTAGAGATGCGTAACTCTTCCATCACCGATTCTGCCAGCCCCTGGACTGCAAACTGCGACACACTCAGGGGAAGTTGGCCCATCTGTCCACTGAGGCCCGCTACAGAAGTTAACGCGACTATGTGGCCATGATTCTTCTTCTTCATAGATGGCAAAAATTCATCCAGGAGCTGTTATAAGAGAATAAATGTATGTATTATTAAATTTCCTTTAAGGACCAATTCTATGAATCAGAAATTGGCTTTTAATGAGGCATAGTCTTTACCATGCATCGACTCTCATTAACTTCACACGTCATCCTATATAATTCAAAGAGCATATGGACATATCTTGGTGTAATTAGATAAACACATTATCTAGTCATTCATTATTATTTCAAAATTATTCCCAAATCAAGTGCACTTTCTAAAATTACATACTCTTTCAAAAAACTATGAAACTAAATTCTATTAGGAAAATGCAAATCCATTTAACATTAAAGTACACTATTCATATCAAAGATTCTCTGACATATGAGAGCTGTATGATAAGTACCCGTATTTAACTGCAAAATCTGTATACCATTGTTTAACACCATCTTTCGAACGACTCCTGTCAAAATTTCAGACAGATTTATCAAGTAGTTTTGTTTTGATAGCTGTTGAAAGTGGGCAAGTTTGTGTTTGTTTGCAACCATGAAAAAAGAGCAATATCGGTCAGTAATTCGATTCCTTTTTTGAATGGGAAGATTTTTTGAGGAAATCAATGTGAAGTTGAATGCCGTTTATAAGGACCATGCACCTACGATGGCTACCATCAGATATTAGTTTAATGAATTCAAGCGTGGCTGAATATCCATTTTTGATGAAAAGCGCCTAGGCCGTCCAATTGAGATGACTATGGAGAATATGGTGAATAAAATCTATGATATCGTGTTAGCAGACCACCAGGTGAAGATTGAAGAGATTGCTGACATTATGAATGCATACAAAATATTCTACATGAAAAATTAGTCATGAGAAAGCTATCGACGAGATGGGCGCCACGTTTACTCACAGTGGAATAAAAATGGAATCCTATAATGACTGGCACTGTTTGAACATGTTTAAGCGCAATCCAAAAGAGTTTCAGCGGCATTTTGTGACTGCTAACGAAATATGGATCCATTCACTACATGCCAGAAATGAAAGAACAGTCAAACATTGGACTTCACCTAGCGAACCTACTTCAAAGAAAGCAAAAACGGTTCCATCGGCCGGAAAGATCATGGCCACCGTTTTTTTGGGATTCGCGAGGCTTTATCTTCGCAATCACAGGGCAACACTATGCTGATTTATTGGGCCGATTCGACACTGAATTGATGAGAAAACAGCCCCATTTGGTAAAGAAAAAAGTGTTCTTTCACCATGACAACACACTAGCTGACTCGTACGCAATCACCACAGTAAAACTAGTTAAATTACACTACGAATTGCTGCCTCATCCACCCCATTCTTCAGATTTGGCCCCATACAATTTCTTTTTGTTTTCAAACATAAACAATAGCTTGGCGGAAAGCGGGTCACGAAGTTCATGTTGAATAATAAATAAAAAATACTTTACCATCCCTAACACGGGTACAAATCATATAGCCCTCAGTTAAATTGGTTAACGGAAACTGAAATATATTATCACGTTAAAAAAAAATTTGATGTAATAATCTAAATGGTTATGATATAATTTTTTAACAAATACATAAAACAAGTTACCATTTATTCTTTACTATATACTTTAAAAAAATATCTTAATAACCTATGTGCATTTACTATATATATAAGAGATATAATAATACAAGTGATATGTAAAAATTTATTATTATAATTTTTGAAAAAAAATTGAAATATTTATTGCAACGTGTCATTTTTGTAACTTATTGTTTGACAGATGCCAGCCTAATCGATAGAAAGTTAAGTCATAAATAGCAGACAGTTCAGTGACGGTGCAGCCAACGAGTAATACCTTTTGTTTAGAATAGTAAGGTTGGTATGCGATAAGTGACATATTTATATCTGTTGTTTTTTTATCAGATAAATATTATCGGTTTAGTCAATAGAAAGTTGAGTCATAAAGTCATAAATAGTAAACAATTTGATGATGATCTGATGACTAGATTATTTTTTTGTTCTTCTGACATGAAATCCTTTCATGTTAAGTGTTTATTGTTTCTTGTTAAAAGAAAATAAATGTATGAAATCACATAGCATTTTGTAGGGGCCAAAATATTTGTCCATGTTAAATGTTTTCACTGTATGTATTTTTTATATATAAACTTGCACCACATTATATGTAAGATTAAAAATGGATTGATAGATTCACATATAGTTTAATATTACATATTAAACATGGAAAAAGGATCTACACAAACATACAAGAACATAAATAATTAATAAAGTTGGGCGAAATATGAAACATTTAATACTTGCTATTGAATAAATCAACCCAATTTTACAACCATTTTATTTTATTTCTCTGTCTACCACTTATCTTACAAATCATTAAATACAATAAATAATATTGTAACTTTGTGAGCTGATAATATTTTTTGTTTTTGTAATAATAATATATTATTGTATTAATATACTTGAATAAAGTTAATATGGGCAGGACTATTACTCACCCAGAAATGTGACGTGAGAGTAAGGTCCATAGTCTTATAGATATCATTGGATGGTTCACTGAGTAGCGAGCGTGGACTTGGTATTCCGCAGCAGTGAAACAGCATTGTGACATCACCCACATCTTTTTTCACCGCCTTTGCCATCTTTATAACATCGTCATGTTTTGTAACGTCACACGTATAAACCCACACTTTTCCGGAGCCCCTAGGGAGAAGTTTCTGTGCCTCTTGGGCCGTAGTCTCGTTAATAGTAGAATTTATATCCACACAAACAACTTGCGCTCCCTTCATTGCCATTTGTTTAACTATTTCTTTTCCAACACCTCGGCACGCTCCGACAACCTGTAAGTAATGTTGTGTATAAAGTCAGGTATCATATTCACAGTTCTAATTTATCAGATATTGTGTATAGGGAAAAAAAATCAAGTGAGTACAATTATAAGCACTCTCATACGTGTAAATTGAGACTCATTCTATATTTCCATGCTAACAACAACTCACCCTAAGCAATAAATCATGGACACAACAGGAGACAAACAGCAAACATCTAGACGCCAGTTCCAAGAGCAACAACAACATTTTATCAAAGATTCTACAAATTCTTAGTTCCGAAACTGTACAACACACTCAGCACCAAATGGAAATCGTTCACTTCCAATAAGATTATACAAATATGGACCCAATATATGTTCCAATTGGGTAGAGATCAATCAGAAGCATTGCTATCCAACATTCTAACATAATTATTATATAGTGCCTACACTAATAATTCACTAGTTCTACAACACTCACTACATATATATATATTTATTTTTATTCCTGTCAAATCTTTATCTTTCTTGAATTAAATAACACCACAACAGCACGAAAAAAACTGGATACTTTAACACAGACGCCGTTATAGCAAAGTAGCCAGGACAATGCTGTATATATCAGAGGTGGAGTCTACTCCATCCCACACAATAAACTATGAGTATATACTTAATTGCAATATAATTGTATCTTATATTTATCGAATATTATTTATTTACTGAATATTCTTACACTGGAGACGTGTGCTGTTAGTGTAGTCTCAATGTTTTGAAAAATTTTTGGAGATTACTTTTATATTGGAGATTGCGAATAGTTTATTAATAATGAGTTAGCGTTTAAAAAATGGTAGATTAGTTAAAAAAAAAGACTGGTGATAAAATAGCTAAAGCCTTAGCAAGTATGTTGGCAGAATTAAAGGATATTATTTCTATCAATATATGTAAAAAAAAACTAGCTTTAAATGACATTTCATGTGATTATTGTTAAAAAATCTACAAAGAAGGCGGTGAAAATGCTATTGTGCAATTGTTTACCGAAAAATTAGATGATAAGAAAGTGCAGATAACTAAAAATAAATATATTATAACGAAAGTCTTAGACTTCTTAAAAAATCTAATTTCGCCAAAGATAAAAAGTTTAAAACCAAAAAGAAATAAGTAATAAGAAAGTACTAGTGTCTAAAAAAATAATAATATATTGCTAGGATTTAATGTTTGTTTGTTGTTAAAAATAAATGAAAATTCTATCACAGAATATATTTTAGAATCAATAATTATTTATTATGCTTATTAATATTGAATAGTAATAAATACTTCATTAATTATAAAAATTGATTTTTCATTCACAATAAACTACAGTTAACCTATATCTGTAAGCCACTCGCATTTATTAAAAACTGTTGCGCCTTTACGGTATTTCAAACTTCCCACACAGTGCAACATTGCCAAGTCGCCATCTCTCACTATTCAAGTTATAAAAGGAAACGTCAAAACCATCAAAAGTAGCTCACTTTTAACATTTTTTATAACAAAACGAATACAGCTTGTTTTAGTTATTTTTACAGAAAGATATTTGTTAAATTTTCAATTAATGATTCTCCGTTTACCAAAACAATCGTAAGAAAATTACTATTGCTATTCAATTAAACGTACGTTACAACATCGATCGGGGTAGGGTTTGTATGGTAAATATGCAAATTTTAATACTCAATATTTACAAATTTACTACCGCAAGGACTATTGAATAAACTTTCTACGTATAAAAGACACTCATAAGTATGTGTATTTAAAGTTTCAAAACGATTTTAAGAAAAGTGATTTTTTAGGGATCGTCCTTAAACAATCAGTTTTCAAAATTAAAATGTTAAATTATTTTTCTTGATATTTCATTCATTTGTATGACGTTGGATATTAAAAAGTTTGTGTTTAATTTGCGATATTTCATTAATATGGTAGATGATTCAGTTCAGAAAAAGCGATACTCGGACAAAAAAAGACAAAATAACAATGTTTGATATTTTGAACAGATGGCATAGGGAAAATGTTGATAGAATTGTAATAATGAAAATAATTATTACCTATCTACATAAAATATTAATTTAAATCACATTACATTAACGATGTTCCAATTATCAAATACCTGACAATATATATCTTATATATTATTTTGATTTGTGAAGGAGTTTTATTTATAAGAATAATATGTGTATGTATATTGTACAAATTAATAGTGATGGAAAACCGTTATGTGACTGTGATGATGATTGGTAACTGAGATTTAATGATTGAAAACTAAGATTTTACTATCGGAGCTTTACTTTCTAGTGTACCAGTCATTGCTCGAAGTATTATCATCACTACAAATTAAAGCAAAATTAGAATTATTAAAAAAATTAATGTTATAAATTCTGAATAGTTTAGAATACATTGAAAGCAAAAAAAAAATAGATTACAAATAATCTAGCTTGGTTTAACATGAAACAACAATAGACAAAAAATTATTGACACAAGATAATATGGTAGACAAACAAAATTTCAAAATTGCAAATAAAATAAGAAAAAATTTGGACCCATTCCAAGCATCAGCATGTTTCCATTAAGTCAAATATCTAAAGAATGACTTTTTGAATTCGGTCGAAAGAAAAATTATGGGTGAAACTTACCATTACAACTTCACCGGCTACAGGCTTCAAAATGGGTGGCTTTATGAGTTCGAACCCAGCCTTCACTATGGCCACCATCGAATACATCACCAGCCAAGAAATATCCCAGAATAAAATACAAAATGCATATAAACGCAGCAACAACCGAAATGGATAAAAAAGTTTCAAGCTTTCTGGGATTGAGCTAATCCAATTGCTACCACGGGCTTCGACTTCCTGAAAGTAATAACACATTATTAAAATTTAGTTATCATTTGTTATGTCAAAGAACAATATGTTATATAAATGATTGAATACCATTTTGATTTTTTAATTAAAACCTCGACACAATATTCGTAAATTACACCAAAATCCGTCTGGCACGATCGTTTTATACTTCGGGCAATGTCCGGGGTGCAACACGATAACAATGTCACTCATTTCATTGTAATCAATATTATTTCACTTCAATACTTATCTATGAAAACAGTGACGGTTCTCCCAGTTAAATCAATTTTTATGCTAATTATTAAGATAACAAATTATCAATGATTCAAATGATATACAGATAACATAAATTACGAACGTGACACACCGGTCCCGACAGATAATAATTGTATTATTTTCGTATTGTGACAGTTTTCGCTTTGATACGAGAATTTTGACAGCTTTTAACCTTCGTATTGTCAAGTTCGAGTATTGAATCATTCCATTGGTGACAACATTTTTTAAAGATTTTTCTAATATAATATTGTAATCTTATAATGAATTAAAATGAATCATCCAGTAACAAATTTAACAGCAAAGTAAGATTCATATTTTTTGACCAGTTTATTTATAAATTTTCAGTAACTATTTACAGATTCGATCATATGAAACGTGAAAGCAAAAGCTAACTATTTAACAATTATCGGCAAAAAAAACTTTCAATTTAATATTGAAAGCATTGTCTCAATAAAGTTGTAAAACTTTATAAAAATAAAATAAAATGCCTACAGGAATATGAATATCGCGCCCGATATTTTTTATATCGATAGGGTTGCCACAATATACTGTTGTCTATGGTGAGAATAAGTATTTATTACACACTAGGGCTGCCACATTTCCGTAATGAGAAATAATAGCATTTTCCAAATTTCAGTAAAAAAAGGACGAATGGGAACAAAAAAACAATGAAAGAATAAAATACAATAATGAGAACAGTTATAATTATTATTATAAATACTTTTAAATTCATATATTTGTCATAATATGTCTGTCATAATACAAAAAAATATTTATCATGGCTCCAAATGAAGTGTTTTAGTTTATCGCCAAAATCCTCAACAACGACAACAACAACAACAAATTCTGACAAAGAATTGAAACAAAAAACAAAAAAATGAATTCAAAACTAAAAAATTATATTATTATTGTATAAACATATCCCGGTAGCAACTAAATATTTTTTTGATAATTTTTTTTCTGTATGTATATTTTTCTAATTGATTAATTCAATTTGTATTAAATACGACAGAACCATGTTCTGAAAATGCAACATAATAACAAAAAATGTGTTTTCCTTAATAAAGATATTTGTACTACGTTGAAACAGAAAAGTATATAATAAAAATATAACATTAAAAATATTTTTATTTATTATATTTGTCAATCTTCGAAGTACGTAGATGAAGAGGAAGATCCCCCACCTGTTAGATTAACCAAATGCACTTCTTCGGTGAAAGAAAAACTTGAATTATAAAAAAAATATAATTAATGCACAAAGTTAATAACACAATATAATTTAAAGAAAACAACACACGAGTGAATAATGTAACTTATATGAATACATGAATGAATAATTTACATAAATAGAGCATATCAGAGACAACGAGGTACGGTGTCATTTTTTATCAAGTATCATAGAAATTTTAAATCAATTAAAAAATCGGGACATTATGGCATTTTTAGAATTCCGCTTGTACGCACATTTATTGATTATAATTAAATTAGGACAATTCCGAATAAATTAAGGTCAGTGACGTAACTACGCTAATGCAGCCAACTCAGTAAATTGGGGCCCACGTTAAATAGGAGCTTAAAATGTCCACGCTCTACAATTTGATATCGATACTTTTCCATAAACATTAAAATATGCGGGTACCTAAGTACGGTGTAAGGCAGTATTAGTAGAGTGTTGATGTAAAAAGAAATTCCTCGAATAACTGGGTGACATACACAAAACACATAAACAAAACACCAAAAGCTGATAATACATTAATAGGAGATTGTGAAAATAAAACACTTGTATTTTTATTCTACTCGTTTAATTTACATGAGACGCGTTTCCCCTTGTAAGGGTATTATCAATATAACTATTTAACTCAACAACTTGTATTTATATTTATAGTGGGGTACAGCTATATAATTTCATTTGCATGAGATGAAAAGAGACAATATTATTCAGTGGAGTTCTGAGAATTTCCATACATTTTAAATGCTTTTAATTATTCTAAGAAACCATTCAATTTCAACACTAATGATATTTTAATGTCATAGGTAATTTTTTGAAAAGGACAGCTATATAATTTTACAACTCAAAAAGACATTACGGCAGTATTGTCGGCCGTACGAGTAGAATAAAAAAACAAGTATTTTATTTAATATAATATGTTAAACCACAAAGTGATTGCTTTCTATGAAAAAACAAGTATTTTATTTTGCTATGAAAGCAGGTAGTAACTAAGCCTTAGCGCTAATTTTGAAGCGTACAATTCTATTTAAACAGTTATTTTTTCAAAGCTATAATGGAAGTGACAAAAAAGCATATTCGGCATATTTTGCTTTATGAGTTCAATAAAGGCAATAATGTATTGAAAAGTGCGAGGAATATTAATGCAATATATGGAGATCGGACAATAAGCGTAAGCCTGTATTAACGGTGGTTCCAGAAATTCCGTGCCGGAAACTACAGCCGGAGTCTAATCGCGCGCAGAGAGTGAATATGTGTTCTTCTTTGGTATCACATCTCGGGAATGAACCTTTTTTGGAAACGATATTCCACCCACCATATTCACCGAACATTGCCCTATCTGATTATCATTTATTCCCCAGTCTTCAAAATCATTTTTACGGAAAAAATATGAATGCTGTAGACAATGTCAGAACAGTACTGGAGGAGTATTTTTCATCACGGACAAGTGAATTATGGAAGAGAGGCCTTGCAAGTTTATCAAAAATATGAAAGAGCATTGGAATGAAAGTATATTTTAGATTAAAAAAGAACTTTGTTTATAATAATTTTGAATAATAAAATAAATATACAAAAACCGCATTATTTATTGGATGACTCAATATATTAATAGGAGCAGACTCAAATCAACTTGTGGAAAAAAAACCAAGAAGAAGAACCCAGAATGCCCAGAGAGTGGGACTATGAGATAGGCGACAGATACTATAAAGAGAAGAAGCAATACTGAAGTTATCTAAAACTAACAATTTTTAGGGGTTAGGACGGTGGTTAAATGAAATAAATGTGATTGGCATGTGGAGGGGTGTTTATTATCGGTATGATAAAAACAATGAAGACGATAGAGTTGAAGAATGAATGAAGATGTAAAAGGTGCACGTGTCTAATGAAATGAAGCGAGTTGGCGGTCTTGCTCGGCCGGCAAGACTGCCGTTGTGAAACGATGAAACTGGAGAGACTGCTTGGCAGTGAAATGCTTGAACCAGAATTGTAGCAGCAGCCGGCAACGCTATCGCTAGCGTCAATGCCGACTGATATGGCGGAGGATATGAATTATGATCACTACAAATTTGATATCAATAATACACTTTTTGAGAAAGTATTTAATTACATATAAATGTTGGTATTAAAAAAATTAATGGACTAATCATCTAGAAAATTTTTCCCACTTTTCAGAGTAATATCCGGAGAACCGTTCGCTACAAAATGGTAAAAAATAAACCTAAAACCAAGAAGAAAGAAGTCAATGCAGAAAAAACGTTGATTAGAAAACTACGTAATGGTTTCATTAAAATTCACATGAAGAATGAAAAATTTATGATGCTAATTATGAAAGGTGTAAATTTTTAAAGAAGCTCTATATAGGTATATAATTTCGTGTCACCCGCGAGATGGAGAAAATGATATTGAGATTTGTCGAATTGTTTGATAATACAACGAAACAAGTACGTATAACATGTTTATATGAATTTACAAAATATTTTCAATATGTAAACACCCGGTAAATTTAACTGTCAAATGTCTGTCAACGTTTTTAGGTTTTTTTAGATTCTGTATCTTCAATTGGATCTAAGTTCTGAATCTGATTGTGAACGATTGCTTACCACTACAATCGAAAATTTTCTTGGAATAATCTACTTTGACATTTGCATAGTTCAAAAAAATTAAACATGTCCGTCGTTTATACAGGAGATCCTGATTTAGAATTAAAAGTTAAAAAAGGTAAAAACAATTCTTTGATTATTCACATAATTTATTTGTTTTATTTTTATTTTGTTTTGAGATATTTGATTTTTATTTTCAGCTACTGAACGTATCTCTGAGAATATGCACATTGTTGCAAATGAACCATCCTTAGCATTCTACAGACTGCAAGAGCATGTTAGGAAGGCCTTGCCTCCAATGGTGGAACGCAGAATTGAAGTAATTAAGCTTCACCATGAACTGCAGGGGAGGTGCTACGATGTGGAGTACGCAGTTAGGTATACAGGAAATATTACATCTTCAATAGTAAATTGCGGCAATTCTTGTTAGTGCAATTCATAAGCGTTTCACATTTTTTTTTTTACATTTTCTCTACATTACTACATAAAAACTCAATATTCAATCTTATAAATGCCTAAAAAAATATATACATCACTGTAAATTTTCCCTTAAAAAATGACTCCAAAAACGTTAATGTTACCATTAACGTTACGAAGCTTATGTTCTGATTATGTATGTGTATAAATATTTTGCACTATCATTGACTTTAAAAATGGTTTCCGTATTCCGAAGTATAAATTATATTAGTAATAATCAGGCCTATTCTCAAAATTGCAATATTGAAATGAAGGTGATTGTTACACCAACCCGCAAAAATAGACAGTATGTAAATTAACGTCCGTGTTATATTTAAATGAGAGAGGGAGAGAGAGTGAGGGAGTGAGAGAGATAAACGTACCATAATCTGTCAAAACATAAAAATGGCAACAGGATTGGCCGTGATTCTTCACTACGACGCTGCAGATGAGGAAATCAATAGGTAATTTATGAACAAACCTTTTTCTGTGAACTTTGAATACTGTATTAGTACTTATTTTAACCAAAAACTTATATTTTTAGTCGAAACTCGAGAATGGAAAGACGTCGTTTGCGTGATTTGTGCAATCCGATGGAAATTCCAAATGGGCAATTTTTACAACTATACCGCCTTGATAAGGTACAACTATACCGCACAAATCACGCAAACGACGTCTTTCCATTCTCGAGTTTCGACTAATAATATAAGTTTTTGGTTAAAATAAGTACTAATACAGTATTCAAAGTTCACAGAAAAAGGTTTGTTCATAAATTACCTATTGATTTCCTCATCCGCAGCGTCGTAGTGAAGAATCACGGCCAATCCTGTTGCCATTTTTATGTTTTGACAGATTATGGTACGTTTATCTCCCTCACTCCCTCACTCTCACTCCCTCACTCTCACTCCCTCTCTCTCATTCAAATATAACACGGACGTTAATTTACATACTGTCTATTTTTGAGGGTTGGTGTAACAATCACCTTCATTTCAATATTGCAATTTTGAGAATAGGCCTGAATATACATTTTAAGATACGCTAGCATTTATTTGGCGATTGAAAGGGATATTACTGGAATTCTTTAAGCTAAAAAGAAGCATTGAAATAAAGTTATTTATATTTTGATTTATAAAACTTTGAAGTTATGTTTAAAAACATTAATGTACTTATTAAATTAATATTTCAGCGCAGTGAAATCGATGGATGGGGCGGCCAAAAGTTTTGCCAATATTCAAGAAATGCTGAAAAATGCAATATTTTTAAAGCAGCAACTTAAATTCGAGGAAGCCAGGAAAAGCAAAAAGGACACAAGCTCAGTTTACAAGAGGCTATCGGCACACATCACTCTAGACCTACCAGATCTGCCAGATCTTTCCGGAGTTGTGAGAGAAACCACCAGCAGAGTGGAGAACATGATGGCCCAAGCCCGAAGTTCTTCACATGGAAATAGCACTAGTGAATTGCAAAGATCGCACACAACACTTCATTAGCATATATCGAAGTGCAACAGCAATTAAAAATGAAATCATACAAATATACTTTTTATGTATCTTTGTTTTTTTTAGCTGATATTAAAAAAAAAGTTTTTGGACACTGAGATAGACTTAATTGATCTGCAGATCACGCAAATGCTTTGTGGCAGGGCTGTGGCTAATTTTTCTTTTAAAATTTAACTCTTTACGAGAGAAAAAAAATTGTAAAATTGGTAAATCATTCCATGTGGATGGTGTACTATTTCACGTTTATGATGCTATAAAAAGGAGAGAAAAGCATATAAAAAAGGAAAGATCTACATAGTTATTGTTAATAAGCATATAGCAAAGGCAATATCCAGTAACATTTTTGATATTGAATAGTAGTCTTGCACGAGAATAATAAAGGATTCCATCATTGTGCTTGATTTCATATTCTTGGATACCTCATTCAACAGTGATTTAGATCCTCTACGGCCTAGTACCGAATATATCCATCGCAAAAAACTTCACCATTGCCAGCAACTTAATTTATTTATCTGACACATCTTGTATTTTATCTTTGCTTTGTGTATTTTATCTTTGCTCTTCTATTTTACCTACTAAAGACCTTACAATCAGTCTCTAAATACAAATACACTTTTTTTTTTGTTTCTGGCAGGCTTTTGGTTAGTAAGTTTTATTTGCAAGTAGAGATTTCTAAATTTATTTATTTTTTGTCTCATTTATATGTGTATTTTAAACTTGTAAATAATACAAGGAGTAACTGTCATTAGGAATGAAGAGCTACAGAAAAGTATTAATCTCACTTAGACTGTATCCTTCATTAGACGTATGTACATATATGTGATCATCATTAATTATTGTATTATTCATTTTTCCAATGTGTTTGTAGTACCAATAAAAAAATCACATCATTCACATTTATTTTATTAATTGTTTATCAATATTTTTATGTCATTTCATTTTTAATTAGAGTTGCAGGTCAATATATGATTGAACACTGTGTGGAAAGTGTCCAAATTCTGTGGTGCCTATGACTCCCTTAAAATGTTTGGCATCGTTTCAGATTGCAATGTATTGTACTCAAATTAATATTATTGATGATACTTATGCACATTATTTAATATGTAACAAAAATATGTTTTCGAGAAGGTAATAACATTTTTATGCAAAATTGTACTTTTATAGAAGAAGACATATTGTAGAAATTTTTACATGATTAAATAAACTTTAAACTACACTAATATATGTTTAGAAATTGAGTTAACACATTAAGTGTCATGAAGAATTTCAGAAATATGACTAAATGTCAAAATCGGTAATGGTAATTGTGCCCATTATTATAAAGTAGTTTAAGTCACGTTTCTTTCGATTCGATATTTAAAGATTTTCGTTTGAATTGATTAAAAAATATTTTTATATTACACAGCAAAATGTTTCAAAATTTATTTAGTCTACTAGTTTTGTGGGAAGGTTGGTTGGTATTCTGGTGAAAACCATTTTTTATCCAAACATGTTTGTTCTCATCGGGGAGAAGCCACCGAGAGCAAGAAACAACACAGAACATATGCACGGTTAGTGAAAGGTGAGAGTCGGGATGTGCATTTGCGGTCCGGTCGGTTTGGGTACCGGGCGCCGATTGTTTCGCTGACCGCTTCCTCTGCTGCATGTGTGGCATGCCCGCCGGGCGGCGCAGTCCGGCCTTCCTTGAACGTTTCCGCTTTGTACGCGTGAGATGGTGCAATACCAAGAATTGACAGAACGAGGAATATCTGGACGATGCGCGCGAGCCGCCACAGTTTTATAATTTATTTCGATATATAAATGTTGCATGTAGCTTATAAAAAATATTTAAGGTTGAAATGACTCATTCTATTATCAAAATAAACACTAGCGGAATACTGCTGAATGTCGTAACAATATACTGAATATAATGTATATAATAATTTATCATAACATAATTTAAAGCAATATGACGGGAAATAATTGATAAGCTCATTTTCTTGACTGACCACTTTCATAATAATGAGCACAATTATCCCCTTAGAAACTTACTAATGAATCATTGATATTTTGGGTATTTGCAGACAAGTGAGGCTGATGACAAAATATTAAGGAAGACAGAGAATGCCTCTAACATCTTGTTGCTGTTTGTGAATCAATAATTGAAGGTCAATTGTTGATTTGGAGACTAATTAATTGTATTCACAATGTAAATAAACAACTGATAAATCAAATACAAAGTTAATAAATATTATCATTTGAAATATTATAGTTAAGGCAACTGTTTTCAGATATATAAGTATAATTAAACTTGTTTGATCAAAGTTTGGTTGCAAAACTGGTAAAAAGATAGATAAAAAAAAAGTTATTTCTGAAACGGTTATCAAGCTTCTGAAAGATTTATCAATATCTTCTCTTCCGCCTTTTCATTGTATACAGTTAAAATACTCTTGCTGTAAAACAATATTTGCAAGTTTGTGGGAAATATGTAAATTAACAGGAACTTAATTGTACTAATCATTTGAAACTGAGAAATAATATTCACGACCCAAAAACCTTTTAGGAACTGATGTCTTTAAAAATGAATATAAGAGATTACACGAAATGTTATTTTCTAAATAATTTTTTGGGAGTTTCTAATTCACGGGTAGGTAAAATTTATTGCATTATAATTGGCTGGATAAGGTTTATGAGCATATGCCTTAAAAATCAGATTTCTGTTTTGCTATGTTGTAAGCGTGAAATCGTTTGACGCTTCAGTTGCAACCCTGACTGTCATGGCAAAAGCTGTTTTGTTCGCGTAGGTAGTGTTGTGTTCGTCGCGATATTGTGGACCAATAATTATCTGGATCAGTGTCTTTGATAAAAGGGTAAGCGTTTTCATATAAATTTTCGTAAGATTAATTTACTGTAACAACCCACTTACATTTTCTAGCATTGAACATATTTTTTCACTATGTGTGTCGATCGATTAAATTAACTCACACTTGTGTGCAAATTTATAACAACCCTTACAAATGTAGAGCATTATTTTCTGACCTGGAAAAGATTGCAGCACATTGACATAAGAAATTTAAACATAATTACAACAACGAACTTGTAATTTAAGTACTTTCTATTGCATATTTTTGGTTCAGTATGGTTTGTTTTCATGTCAAAGTGTCTACTTTTGACAATTTCATGACATATATTTTGACTTAGTTTAAAAAAATGTGACATACTTCTTCTATTTTGTTTATGGGTATTGATTATTTTAAACTGAACTATCTATTATTTTCTTTAGTCATCGTTTACACCCATAATTTTGCCGTGTTTGCTCAAGTTTAAATATTTTATGACATCTACATAATTTTTTACTCGAATTACTTATGTCTTAACCGATCAAATAATAATTGTTTTCATAAATAACTTCATCTTATCAACTGTGTACTTGGCTTTATCAATACTAAGTATATAAAATCCCAATACTGAATTTATTAATTTATGAAGTAGGTAACTTCATTCTACTTATGCATATACTACTGCTTAAACTATTAATTGTTAGTATATTTATGTTATTTTATTGTGATTTGTACCATTTATTGGTCGAACATATTAAAAAGCATCCTAATAAATATTATATACGGTTTAACAGTGAGTTTCCTTTCAAAATTTAATTAATTTCTACTAAGAATAAACAGTACCTAATTTAACATTAAAACTTATTTTGTATTTTATAAAATATATAGAGATTTCTTCAATATTATATTTTTAGTACCCCTATTCCAAAAAGTTTATTAAAATAACTTTTTGGAATAGTAATTTATTCCCAGCCTTTTCACGAAGCAATATTGCCTTAGTGAACTTAAAGGGGATTTATCACCAGAATGAAGATTTGGAAATGCAATCCTTTATAGTATTATTACATAATAATTTCCTTCCTTTGTCGGCATGATTCGATCAAAGTTTGAGTGTCTTCTCTAGATTTTTAAGTGACTGTTTTTTGTTTTACCTTAATAATAAATAATTGTCGAAAGCTTCGGAATTTGGCGCAAGATTCAACATTATTACTCATATTTTCAAAAATATTGCCCACAACTTTTTCTTGCGACAAGCCTTGTAGATACATACAATAATAAATTGAATAAATTTATCTTAATATCTTTTGCACTACTGTTAACATACCATTATCATTGAACGTTTTCAAAATATGTTTAAAAAGTTTGAAAGATTTTTAATAGAAATGTGCAAATGTATACGTTGTACATTCTTATGTTGTATCAATTGCATGACTCAGGTTAGGTACTTAAAAATAATATGAATAGACAAACTGTGGGGATATTTATAAACAACGTCTTTATACTTTTGTCAAAATACTTTTAGCTATATGTTTATACTTTAAAAATCCTCTTCCCTCTCTTACACGTCCCGCGCCATCCGGACTATTTGAAAAATAAAGACGAGGATTGTAATCTTTAATAAACATTAAAATAATTCTCGCCGATTGTACTTCAGACAAACTTTTTATAACGTAATTCACATGCGCATATATTTTAATTTTGTTCAAATGAATCAACTGCGCTCTGCGTATCCAATCTAGGTAGATATCGACTTCCCATGTGTTCAGTAATAATTTAATTCGATAAACAGAAAGTAGGTGCCTATTAACTAATCAGTGTAATTTTGAAAATAAGATTTTTCCTGTTATTGACGGTTTTACACGTAGTCATTATAATTTGGTGTAAATAGCTGCTTCAGATTACCAAATAACTTTTAATTTGGAATTTTTACTAACATATTATGTATAATTAGAAATAAATAGCTCATCAACAATGACGGGAAATCATGAGTTACTAATTAAATTACGAATTTTTGTAACTGATAAAATATTGATGTTTTTAATGAAGATCAAATACTAATATGAAAACAAATATTCAGATTCGGAGAATTTATTATTTTTTTATCTTACTTTTAAAAGTATGTGTATAATACACATGTATTTAAGGTTTGATGCACGTTATATATGCGAGTTTTCCTACTAATCTTTTTTTATAGGTGCATACCTTTAATTCTACGTACTTGTAAATTAAGATGTGAAATCACTAAAAGATGAACAATTTTTCACCATAAATATAGTTAAATTAAAATTACATTCGTTATGTGATAGAACTATACATTATTATTATATATACACTTGTATTTTTTCTACAGACCTACCTGTCACATCTGTGGTGGCATATTTTATCATAGAATTAAAAATGCTAAAGTGTACGACTAAGAGAGCAGTGGCCATGTGTTTGACATGATCTCGAACAGTTTAAAGTATCGTGAATGAAGAGGAATCGTCTGTAGCTGAAGCAGCAGACCCCCTTGACCCCCCCGCGCCGCCCTCTGATGGACCAGTTCTATCGGAGGACAGATTTGCATAATGCTTCCGTAGGAGATTTTCCAGCAGGACCGCTCCCGGGTCCAAATTATAAAACTCTTTCTCCATTTTGCTGTTGGCAAGTTGGAACTTTTAACTTGTGTAATTGGATTGAATAATTTCAATGGTTTCACCCTTATTAGAGGGTGCGACCTCGCACGCTGAAGGGGATGGATCTTCTAATCTTCTCGTGCTAAAACAATTCAGACCATTCGGAATCGTTTGGCTGTGGACGAATCTTCGAATCGAGACTCCATTCAATTATTTTAGCCCGGGGAACGGAAACAGTTTCATCCAAGTCAAATAACTTTTGATAATCTTCAATCTAAAACTAATTTAGGATCAAGGTTTGAATTATGTGTAAATTCGCAAATTTGCGAGAAGTTTTCCGCTTTAGTCTGTAGATATGATATAACGACCATTTCTAAATGCTGTCACAACACTGTATTTTTGTATTCGTCGGATGATAATAAAACTTCTGGTTTGTTCTATCGTGGGTCGGTTGACGGATGGCTGCAGAGTGTGGTCCGAAACATTGGCTAAGACAAAAATCGACTCGTGGTAGAATGGCAAGAAAGAAATTCTATTATATTTGTGTTTTCATTTTAAGATGTTATTAAAGTATCATAATGGTGTGGCTCTGTTGGCGGTTTTTTGTTTGTGCTATCCTATCTGCCTGCTTATCATCGTCAGCCTGTCTGCTGGATACGAGCAATTCGTCAATTCTTTTTGTCTTCAGCCTACTTCTCCATCTCTTCTTATGTCGTCGCTTAATATACGATTAATATTTTCAAATAATACTGTATGTACTTTCCGGTATGGAATTAATCCATTTTTTAAATTGGAAATATTGTTTCATCACTATACACAACAAAAAAAAAAATAACACAATAAAAGATGTCTCTTGAAATGTTAACATTACATTTAGCGTTTTATAAAATAAATATAAAATATGTTATTATGGAGAACACATTCGTATTGTGAAGTTGTATTCAGAACATTGGTCTGTGATATTTTAAATACTAATTAAATGTATTAATTAGAAAGATATACATACATATAAGATCAAATTTCTCGAAAAATTTTGTTGTTGCTCTACTGGGATTCGAACCTAAGTCTCTTTCCAAACCGGGAAAGGTGCATTATCCAACTAGCTACAGCGACAGTACTTTTGACCACAAATTTTCGAATCTATAATAATGAATAAATCTATAATAATTTGTTTGGTCGACTGTTTGATTCAGTTTGCAATCGGTAATTTTTAAAGGTGCGGGAGTTCAGCTTTATCCTCTCAACCGTAACAGTAAACAGAACTTGCGGTCCGCGAGATGTGAAGAGGCAATCAAAGTTTCCTGGCCATCAATCTCCGCCCTCCGCCCCCCTCGCCGACCCGCCGTCTGTCTTGCCCGCCGCCGGCCCTTCGCCGCCCTGACACCCAGCCAGAGGGAAAACTATTTCTTTAAGGGCAAGACTACAGTCGGGGTCGTCAAATATATTCTCATTACGTCTTTCAGTTCTCACACATGAAATTAATATAACAAACCCCAAAATCTGTTCGGAAAATCAAAATGGAAATCAGATACATATTGCAAAATCTCGAAAACTTGAAACAGGTGTCGCCCGAGTAGTGCATTATTATTGACAATATTTTAGATAGTTTTGAATTCTAATAATAACAACAGATGTTGCATTATTTTCACCTTTGTAAATAAAATGAGGCGCACACTAATAATTTTGAAAATTATAAAATTAAAATATTTTTATATAAATTATTTAACTTTGTTTTTTTTAACCAATTAATTAATATAACATAAAAAAATCTAATAATTTTGTATCATTAAGTCATTTTCTACATCTTTCATCATCATAACAATTTACTTTAGGTACTAGATTTATTTTTAAATAATTATTATTTTAACAATATTTTTATAATAGATTTTTTTTTAAACATTAAAATAAAATAACGTGATATACAGGATGTAACAGACCTAATCCATAATATTTTATGGGTGGATGCCTGACTTAATTACGAAAATGTTCAAGGATATGTACCTAATCTCAAGTAAGCGTGTCAGAGATATCAGTATTAAAAAAAATCGTAATTATGCGATTATTTCGATTAATTAAAATATTTTATTGATTCCAGATTATATAATATATTGAATACAAAAAAACAAAAGTCATCGAATTTCGAGAGGCTAGACTATTTTTTGTTAGAAAATTTAGGTTCTGCAGATAAAATATAGAATAATAATGGCTCTTTCAAAAAATGGAACGATTCAATTTATTAATATCAAAAAGGTAACATATAGGTTCGAAAGTTTGTCGCTGTAGCATAGTTGGATAATGCACCTTCCCCGGTTAGGAAAGAGATCCAGGTTCGAATCCCGGTGGCGCAATAACAATATTTTTCGATAAAATTGATTTAATATGTACATCTTTCTAATTAATATATTTAATTCATATTTATTATTTAATTTAATTTCTATGCCGGAAGCCCACGAGTTTATTGAAAGTATACATTGGTAGGTAGAGTAATCTAACCTCTAACACTTGACTTACTGGTACGAGTGTGATTTATATTCAGTGATTAAAAAGTGTGACAATGTTTGGATTTAAAAAATATATTATTTGTAGATTTATATTTACATGTATATCTTTCTAATTAATATATTTAATTCATATTCACAAATATTTATTTCCAAGTACGTAGACTTCAAGCCTAACACGAGTTTGTAAAAATTTCAAACAATAATTTCTGTTACATTTCAGAATTTGCACATATTCCTTGATCATTTTCGACTTCAGTAAGGAATCCACCCATAATATATTATGGACTAGGTCTGTTACACTCTGTATATGGTTTTGTATTAGTTAATTTGACATCATGACGAAGGAGATGGTATTTTCCGAGACTGGCTGGTATATTAATTAAGTGGTTAAAAAACAAAGTTAAATAATCTATATAAAAATGAACATTAACCACAAAATTGAATTTGAAAATTTAAAAAAAATATATATTTGTCTACGGGTATCTACATCCTGATGATTTTTTTTAGTTTTGATTGGTGTGTTAGGTTAGGTTAGGTAATATTGCTGATTTTTTTCTATTGGGAAATTGTTATATTATAAAATGTCTTTAAACTCTTGAAGCTTGCGGGACGCGAGTTAATCGTCTAGTCGAAATTAGTATTCTGCGCATTTGTGCGCTTTAGTAGCTGCCTTTGAAAGCTGACGATCACGGTCTCTCGTCTGGATGACTGTGTATTTCAGCTAGTCTTACTTAAAGGCGAATTGCAAAAGCGCAGCTCTGACGGCGTCAGTGTACGTACCGGATAGCTTCGAGTATATGCGAATGGGACTCCCTACACTTGTGAAACAATTTACGATAGCCCTTTTCGAGGCTAGCCGTAACCCAGAATGGATGAAGTTGATATTTTTTAAATATGAATTAAATATATTAATTATAAAGATATACATATAAAATCAATTTTATCGAAAAATAAAAACATTGTTGTTGCGCTACCGGGATTCGAACCTGGATCTCTTCCCTAACCGGGGGAGGTGCTTTATCCAACTAAGCTACAGCGACACTATTTTTATCGACAATTTTTCGACCTTATATGTTACCTTTTTGATATCAATACATTTAATCGTTCCATCATTTGACAGAGCCATCTACCTTATTTTTACAGAATCTCAAATACCTTTGAGTGAATCTGATAGTAGACGCTAGAATTATTAATTTATTTTTATTAAATTTTGATATTTTTTATCATAAAAATATTTTTCATTTACACTCGTCGGGATCTTCTCTAGAACTGAATCTTCAAGAACTATAGCATTGCCTCGGTTATAAGGCGCAACATTATTTTTATATACCATTAAAAAAATAAAAAATACGATGTAAACTATATTGTAACAAAGTCATACAATCACAATAAAAAAGATTTAAAAATAGGCATATTATTTATGTACTATTATCATCAGTCTAAAATTTATTCAGATTCGGTGTCTGATTTTTCTGAATCACTTTTCAGATGCTTCATCACGACTGTGTAATTTTACATCGATTGCAAGGCGCACCCCGAATTCAGACACACCAAAATTGGAGCGTTTTATAATCGTTGAAATAGAGTATTTAAAAATGTAATCACATTTTAAATAATTAAATTTACCCCGCGCGCTTTGAAATTTGCACAAATTTATATGGAGCAAAAATGAGAGCGAGACCGCCGGAACATGTGACAGGAGATTTTTGTACACGAGCATATGAATATAGTGCGCCGCACTGCTCTTGAAACGACATGTGTATACATCGAATTGAGATATTGAGCTTTGATGTTTGAATATTAATTTTTCGTTTTCTTCGGGTGAGTCTGATTAGTGAAATTTTCACCAAAGTGGTGGTCGGTAAAGCCACAATAACATACTGATTTCGGACGCGTTATATAACTCGTACAATTTATTTGTATTAAACCTTCCCATACACATGGTGTAACACAAGTCCAGCGCTCGTCATTTGCCGATGCTCGCATCCTTAGATTGCGTATGATGAATACTCACACCGTTATATTATGATATTTATCAATTTTTCACTTTAAGTACTGAATATTTAGAGTAAAAATATGATAACATCTAGTAAAAATATTTTTGTAACACAAGTTGACATTATGGCTGCGTAACGGGTATCACGGTATGCTGAAGGTTAAGTGTCGATTCGGTGTAACAACATGTATGAAAAAAAAATCGTTAACGTGGTATCAAAACATTTTTTGTTATATTAATTTGTACAAAGAATGCTTGCTAGGTGTATGAATTTGTAGACTACTATATTTACCTGCTTTTAATTCTTAAAGTAAAAATATAATTATTTCTTCAATTCTCAAAAAAAATGTTTTTTTTGGAGTTACACCGATTTGTCACTAAGCAGTCGATTTGTTCTAAAAAATATTACAAGTACTACTAAAACATAACTTTGTTTTCTTGTTACCGCTTAAACTACTATGAAATATATTATATTACATATTTCTAACAGTTTTGAAGAGAAACTGTAAGAATTTTGATACACAAAGTCAATTAACCTTGTTGTTCCAATGTTACGATTTATTAAGCGTCAGACGCCACTGATTTTAACCCGTAGTCAACATTTCAGGTCAAACAAGACGGGATACTTCAATAAGGTTTTCTATCCAGTGACATTGCATAAACGGTCTCTTGGATCCTCTCTCTTCGCTGCCCTCCATTCAGTTACTTGATATGGGGGGTGGCTTGATCATTTTTTAGACCCCAAAGATTGTCGTTTCTTCGGCTAAGGTACATATAGGGATTGTAAATTTTGACAAAATGAAAAAAATCGGAATTCGGTCGAATTTCGAAAAAAATTATATAATTGTTTTTTCAATACTAATAATAAAAAACATCTTATTTAAGATAATAAATTCATTATTATTATTGTACATATAAAATAATATATTATTTTTCCAACTAAAATCTAAAAATACACTGATTTTTTTTGAGAATTAATTTTAATGGAAGACTTAATATATGTCAATATAACCAATTTACCATATAGCACATTCATATGATATATTATCCGGACTACCCATAGTCCTAATTAGTTCGGATAATCGAGGTTTTACTGTATATATCAAATAACGGTAATAAATTAAAACTGCTTAAATTTACCTTCTTAAAAAATATCGATAATTTAACAGAAAACCAAGGTAGAATAACTAAATGCACACCACACACCGCACCACCGCACTCGACAACACAAATCTCAATACTGATTCGCCAGTTTTCGGACATCTTTTGATGCAGCCGCTAACCGAGCGCATTGGTTCTAGAAACGATACCTTCGGAACGTAGGCGTTAGTCTGTGATCGTAACATTATTTTATTTGTATATATTTAAAATTAGGAATTAGCTATAATTTTTTTTTTTAATTATAAATTATATTTATGAGAACTAATTTCGGAATTCTCAAAATTTCGAAATTTAGTATGCAATCCCTAGGTACACGACACTGCTTTATTATTCGGCAGACTACGTCTTCTGTTTTGGTCCCACGGTAAGTACTTTTATAATTTATTTATCCGTCCTCCAAAGTCACTCGGAGCATCGTCCTCTTCATCGATCGATCAACTTTAAACTTGTGAATGAGGCCCGTTGTTAATGTCTATGTTTCTGATCTACGGTATTGAAACGTAGACATCTGAGTAATACTAACGAGACGCAACGATCGAGGAGGACTTTGAGTACAGTAGACTCTCGATTGTACGTGGTGGTACGGATAAAATAAAATAAGGATATAAATTAGAGTATAAATAATTCAAAAATTCAATAATAAATCTACAAATTGATGCGATGCTCTCGGCCAGCTTGCATCAAAAGTGAACACTAAATCTAAGTAAAGTTTTCGAATCTTTTTTGAAAAAACTAGAGCAGCTTTCGATCAATTTTGTTATGAGTTCGTTAAATTTTGAAGCATTTCTAAATATATGGCAATTATCACTAAAAAATATAATGCTGGAACTCTATTTAATATTTCTCGCAATTGAGTTATCTTCGGTTACCACGACCATACAATAAATAGATTTTTAAATGTTCAAACGGTAATTATTGCCTTTCAGAAATGAATTCTCTTGCATTAGTTATTAAATAAATCGTTTTCGAAAAGATAAAATTCACGTTCCGTCTCCTTATATTGAAGTATCCAAAAAACCATTAAAACATTAAACTTTTTTTTTTTTTACAATAATTTGAGTAAGTCCAAATCTTTGTAGAATTTAATTACTGCGACATCTATACTGTTACATGAGAATGAATATATAATTTTCAATGGATGGCGACAGCATAGTTGGTAATAAATAATTGAAATATTCCATCATGATAACATATATAAAACTTCCAAAATTTGATAGACGTGGTAGCATGGGTAAATAGGTGAACGTTATATTGTGTAAAGTGATCACTTAAGCCAGCCTATGACAGGTCGTTAAGTCCCGTAATGCCCAAGACTTCCTTACTTCCCATGCAAAAATAATAGCTTTGTCTCTGTGAGACATCTATGTATTGAACTTTTTGTTTAAATTGTATTACGAGTACTACGATAATTATACTTTCATTAAAATAAAAATAAAAAAGCGTGTCCAAATAATACTTAGCGGGATGTATAATCGAGCTTTCGATTTCGATAAGGTTTTCGTAATTTCGCCAGTTTAATTTTCTGATACGTATTTCTTATATAAATCAGTAAGAAAGATATACAGAAAAAATATTTGTATATACAATTGATAATTATATGTTTTCTGTATATCTTTCTGATTGATTCATTTAATTCGTATTAAAAATACCACGAACTATGTTTTAAAATTTGTTGAAATGTTTTCTTTGAAAATTAAAATTTATTTACACATTATAATAATAAGGTAATTAAAAAATTTCGGATTTTTTATCGCCTTAGTTAATCTACAGACCGGTTAATGCGATCCCGGATAATCAAGAGTCTGCCGTATATGTTTAGGTTTAATACATACTTATTATATATATTTTTATAAAACTGTCCCATTAATGTTGTTTTTTCGTTAGGCACAGTGTAAGAAGTGTACGTTATTCATCGAGTCTTGCAAATACACGGATCGAAGATTCATTGTATTTTCTCGAAAGCGGAAAATCTAATAACTCTTAAAAGTACAATAGCTTGGCAGGGTCAGCGGTCTCTGAAAGTTTCCTGAAAGTCCCTGAATTCCTCCGAGGGCGTGAAGGAATTTGCGCGGGTCGGAGCGGCGGGGGAGTGTATTAGATTGCCACGGATAGGTGAAAAATACAAGTTTTTATTTTTAAGTAAACAGATTTTCCATTTTAGAATTTAAAAAATTTTACAGAAAAATATTTTAAGGCTGGACTCCCATGAGTCCCATTTTTTGCAAATTATTTACATAAACATCTATTTATAACACGTATTTTAAAAATAAATTGTGTGGATTTTTTTTTTTACTATAAAGTGATTTTTTTGTTAACAAAACTTGCGGAACTGTGGTTCGTTCAACTAGGGCTCAAACAAAAAAATTCAAAGATATAGAATACATATATTACGTTAACGGTAGACAGCGTTACCGATTGTGTCACAGCGACCATATAGAAAGTCGTCAAATTTGACAAATGAGACATCTTTTTAATTACAATGTTTCACAAAAAACTTTTGAGTGGAGTCTGCTAGGTGGCGCCAGAAATTTAATTAATTAAAACATTAATATATTATGTATTTGTGAAGTTACGATTTTTTGGAACGGAGCTTATTGAAAATTAAAACAAATTTAGATATAATAAAAATGTGTCTATCGAAAACGGCAGTCATCATTCACGTCACAAATATCTGAAATGTAATTTTAGTAAAATATACAAAATATTACACTAGGCTATCGAATATGTATGCGTACGTTTTTTATTTTCTCAAATACTTATACCTTCATGGTAGGCGTACCCGGATGAGACTGATCTCTCATCTTAGAGATTTTCTATAAATGTCGGTGATAGGTACAAGTTGTGTCATTGTACATGAGTGCAAAATATATGCGATAGCGAAGCTCCCTTCAGCATACCTCTGTACTGTCCTTTACGCACTTTCGAGACTAGTCTCCGAGACAAATCTCGTCCATGTATACGCGCCGTAGCCCTTTTCTTAATGAACTACTGTCTGAAGTTTTCAGTTGCTTGTAACAACAAAGTTTACTCGTCTTTTCTAAGAGAAACTATACGGCGAGACTGAAAATTTGGGTAGTCTCACTATTTTCAGGCAGCTGAATTTGATGTATTACGCAAGTCAGGGGCTTAAAACCAGGCGTGGTCAAAAATAACAAATTTCGAAGAACATGTTACATGACGGCTTGCGTGCTTTAATGATGAGAATATGCCCTGCATCCTATTGGGCCACATAAAGGGATGGACGAGTGGGGGTCACCAGGGTAGATTACCCCGTACCCAGGATCACGTGGGGGACACCCGCCAGGGCCAGGAGGATCAGGATATACTACCTTCATCAATATAAAGTTTTACTAATAATCCTTTTCGGTTCATGCAAATTGTTTAGAGAAATGTTCTCAGTTATGCACTAAGTATCGACCGGAGTATATATATATATATATTATATTGTGGAGGTAATCACTGCGATACTACGCTACTTCTCCATTTTCAATTAACAAAGGTCTCGTGTCCGGATGCTTCAGCTGGAATCTTTAGGGGGTGCCCAAAAGGGTAGATTAAATCAAATAGGTCACTTACAGTTGGAATCCTGGTTTACTCTCCAGTGCTACAAAGTGACATTATGATTAATACGTAGTTGTATTAAGAGCAAAGGTTATATTACAAGTTAATATTGTGAACACAATGCGTGATCTGATTTTACACTTCTAACTGCTTTCGGTTGCTGCTCTGTCGACCATTTCGCCAGTCGTTATTTCGATAGTGCTGCCTCTGGCGGTAGATGTCGGCACGTGTTCGTTGTCACCACAATTTAAATGAAGAAACTTTTTTTTATATTGTAGAAAAGATTTTTTTTTCTGTCCTAGCCACTACCTGATACTCTGTCCTCCACCGGGCTAGATCAGCGGAGAAAATGTGGAATGTGGGTACGGATCTCGGAACACACCTTACCGACGACTTTTCTTTTCCTTTGTGATAAATTTATAACAATTTATAAACATAAACAAATATAGTCTCATAGTAATCATAAACAAATATAGTATGTGCATAATGTCCAAAGATGAAGATGTAGAACCGCCGTCGCGGTAGATTCGCAATCCAGCGCAGACAGAAGAAATGGAACAATAATAATAATACATGACTTTGCGTTTGGGACGCGCTCCCTCCACGTTTCGAACTCGTTACTTATAATCCATTGTTGCCACGTACTGATTTGAAATTAATTGGCTTATAGGCCAGGGTCATCCACTACCCTTATCGGTAGATCATGGTCAGCGGTCCACAATCCGTTTGCGACATCGTCCATCATTAGTTCCAGAGTTCATCATCCCGCACCCAAGGGGAAATAAAATATTTCTAGTATACCATTACGGATTTATTAATTTACATGAATTTAAATTAACTCGTCCTACGGTCGGCAACGCCACCGTCCAGCGCCATCCTAGCGGTCGGTTAAAACCCACCCACGATTAGCGTGGCCACTGCTAGCCTTGACTATGTGAATGAAGCTCTCCGCGAAGCGCGCGCGGGTTTGGCGCGCGACCTAACGCGGCAACCTACCGCGCATGTGCGAGAGTGTTGCCATAAACAAAATTTTATTCTCCACCAGAATTATTAAGATGATTTAAATAATTCACCTGATAACGTATTTATAACATTACATTTAATAACTTTTTTTTACATTGTACTATATGCCGTCCAATGCCAACTGTATTAATTTCAATAAATAAATGGATTAACAACCTAAATGGTTTGCTTTGAATACATTTCAAATACTTAACTGTCTTTTATTATTATGCTCTGCAATTAAATATTTTCTCATATACCCTGAATGCGGACACGTATAGTTCCATCTTAAAAATGTAGAGTAATTTGGGAATCCCTTCAACGGGAGTGACTGTGAAAGAACGTGGCGTTCCCTAATAAATTCGAGTGAAAAGTTTCCCGAGGGGTGGGAAGATTGAGAGCACCACCCCCCCCCCTCTCCCACCCTTCAACGCGCCCCCCGCTATCTGAAGGAATTAACCCATCGGCCTTGGCAATCTCCGCTCCGCCATGGGATCGCTGACGACGGTTATCAGCGGCGGACTTAACAAATATGCTGATGCTCTACGCCACATATATAATATTAGAACTGATGGCTGTAGATGGGTACTTTTATAAATTATTTAATCAGGTTCGGATGGATATTTATCGATATAAATATTTGGAACACAATATTATTATGATATAAGCTCGAGAATTAATTCTGAAAGTAAAAAAGTCAACCACAGCATCTTTATCTTCCTCTTTCGAAACATTTCTCTATCGTAATATTTGCGTAAAAAAGAAATATTTATTTGATGTAGTTTTTTTTTATTAAAATTAATAACTATTTAAGAATGAATAAATACTATCCGACATATGATAGCAGTAGGGGTCGCAAACCGGGATCCCGGACTAAAACGGATGATTTATGAAAACAGGGATTTTGGAAATTATCGGTATTTCATTTAAAAAAATATATAAATCGCTTTTCTTAGTTTCCATGTCGTATTTAAAGCGAAACATATCGATAATTTATGTGATTTGCGAATCCCTCACACCACGTGTCCCAACTGCGCTAGCTGTCGATGCGATCGACCGACGAACTAGGTCTGTGAAAGAAAGAAGAATTGAGCAACTATTCAGGAAAACATTGTGTTATTCAGAAGTCGTTTGTGTCATTGTTAACAGCTTATTCTATCCTCTGCTTACTGACTAATTACTTTGGGTTTCGTTCTTTGGAACTCAGTATGTCCTCGTGACAATGTTAAGTATTACAGTAATTACAAATTATATACTTGAGACATAGACTACTTATTCTGGAGAAGCTAATATGGAAGAGCCCCGTTCCCCCATAGGCGGCTTCTTATAATGCTTGTCCCCCACCACTCATTTACTCACTCTCCTGACACACACACACACACACATATGTACAAAGTGACAGTTCTCTGTTACTAAACATACTGTATTTTTATTTCATCGATAAATCGTCACCTCTAATCTAGACGAAAGCTTCTCTAAATATCGAAACCGGTTTTGTTAAAAGGAACCGGTATTGCGACCCCTAGTCAGCAGCACCCTACAAGAAAACATATGTTTCAGTTAATCGCGAGGATGAAAATACGAATTTGTTAAATCATTATTATTATTATTGCGTAAGATTGAGTCGCTGTCCCGCCCCGCGAAGTGACACATAGGACAAATGCAACTTAGGCGGGCCGGTCGCACTCACTCAAATCCCTCGCTTCGTGTCGCCAGCCATTCCGTTTCCGTTGAACATACTTCCCGTATATACACGAGAACCGTTTAAAAAGTGAGCGCATATATGTGTCGTGAACGTTGATGGACTCGGTGCCCGACTACGAACAAAGGAAATGACGAACATGCGACGTTGTGCGCACGATCGTTTAATGTTTTTTCCGTTCGATTTGGCTTCTCGTCGTGTGACGTCTGCGGGCTGCTTACAGACGAACTTTAATATATACTATAAAAGTTTTTGTAGAAAATTTCCTTCCACCCGTTAAATAAGTTTTCCAATATGCGACCGAATTAATGCAGACGGCGGCTTGGACACATACAAGAGGCTAGTAAAAAAAAAATCGTAATCAACTGCTGGATGAAGGCCTCCCCGCTGCTTTCTGCCACGCTAAATTTTTGCCATGTGATTCCCGCTTTCGTCCACTCGACGACACTGAGCCTTCTAAGACATTTAAAAAAAATGTTTTATACATACATTGATTATGTGTGTGGCTTGAAAATATGGCTCGCCTATTGCTATTTACGCTTTTTAGCAGTGACTGACCAATGCAAATGTTTTGACCTTTTATTTTCGTGCGTCTTTAAAAAACTGAATAATTTTTGGGGCATTTTTCAGCTTGCCAATCAAAAAAAACTTTATTAGGTACCGGACCCTTAAAGTATTTAGAAACCAAGTTCCGCAAACGCGCGGATGTAAGTACCAAGTTACTTGTTTACCCAAAATTCTAAGTTTGTTTATTTTTCATGAAAATAAATCTTTCGGAAAAATTTGGGAAGATGTTTTAATTTTTTTATTTCATCAGAATGATGCGTGGAGATTTTCGTCTGGTGCGCGGCAACATTAACAACAAGTGCAGGGAACGCTGACAAATAGGGGAGAGGACAGTACCTTGGTCAATCAGTTCCCGGCAGTCGTCTATCGACCAGTTTGCCACGTTTTTTTTTATATAAATAAGGCGTAATAAATGTCTTTCAGCCAGTGCATTGTCTTCGTTAGATCGAAAGACAAAAATTGTTTTTGAAAAAAATGTGCTCGCGAAAAATCGAGGTGAATATTTGAACATTACATTTTAAAATCGGATGATTTGCCGACCGACAAGTATTGAATCAGAACGAGCATGCGGGACAAATATGTACAAAATTCAGGTCAAGTTTAAAGTTTAAATTTGTTACATGAGAGCATATTTTAATTCTGAAAAATTATTATGCCCAAAAATTTTTTATTTTTTTTTAATAAATTCAATAAAAACATTCAGTTGTAATATTATTTTAATTACGAATTTATATTAGGTGTGTACAAAGTATGTATTCATACACCTAATGTATGTTTCACATACATCGATAAGTTAATGAATAATCTATTAAGTTAATAATATTAACTCCTCACAGACAGGTAAACCAAATATTATACAGTCGTAATTCAAATTATTCAAGCTCGATGTGGCATATACATAAGTCATTATCTGATCTCTCATTAAAAACAAAAAGGACATATACATATGTATGTATTTATGACATTTTTCACCTGAAACGTATTTGAAATTATTTATAGGATACCGTTTTTAGTAAAGGTAGCCACATACCGTTATACTTTAATCATCGAATCTACGTCTATTTTTTTTTTCATTTACCGGTAAATAACCGGTAAACCGTTAATGGGAAGAATTATTTACCGTTTACCGGTAATTGCAATTAATGTCAATCGTGTTTTACTGAAGAATATTGATACCAGCTCTTCAAAAGAAATAATGTCACTGGTCAAGATGACCCAAGTATCAGTAAATGATTTTGTTTTTTAGGGAAGAAAAAAACATTATTATGTAGCTGAAGTGTTAAAGAAAGAGGTACAACTTATAGAAGAAATTATTTGAAAAAATCCAGCTATATCTCTAAAAACAAATTTATCTATAGCTCGGAAAACACCTTAAAGCTTCATATGAAAAGTATTGTTTCTAAACTCTACCAATAAAATTAACTGAGTCGACTAGGCAAAGTTAGTTTTTATTATTTAGTGTTGATTTTAGCCATTATAACGCAGAATAGAATACAGTTTGCCAAGTGTGAATAACGTATTTTTAATATTAGATATTTTTTGTTTGTTTTAGTAGGTACCCTAGTAAAGGTGTCGAGTTTAACGATGCTAATTTAACGTTTTATAAGCAATATCATCTAAATGCCGTCCATTTCTCTCAAGACACTCTTGGAATCGCACTCTTAAATTTGCGAACACGCGAGAGCAAAGTGTTGGTTCAATGGCAGCAACTTCACGGCGGATATTTTCTTGTATGGCCTGAAACTCTAGCTGTCTGTGGAGTGGTCCCGTCTTGCTGAAATTGTGTTCTGTTGAACCCGGGAAACAGATGCAGTTGCGGTACCAAAAACTCGTCGATCAATCGGCAATACACGTCAGCAGTTACTGTCTCTCGCTGGTTAAAAAAAATAAGGGACAATTATCTCTCAGGCTGAAATTGCACACCACCCTGTCGTTTTTGGATAATGTAAACGTTTTTGATGGCGTTCCCTTGGGTTGTCGGGGCACAAGTATCTCATGTTCTGTTTATTAACATAGCCATCGATATGAAAATGTGCTTCGTTAGCAAACGATATGTTTCCAAGCGTTCGTGCTGTTCCAAAACGTTCCAGCATCGTTCTCGCTAAGGTTTCACGTAAATAATAGTAATTTTCGTTGAGAAACTGCACGATTTCAAAATAACGTGCACTGTTGAGTTTTTATTCCGGTACAGGCTGCAATCTTCCGCCGCATCTTGAGCCGCATGTTCTGGCGTCGCTGCTGACGTTGATGGTACCGGAGGAGTTTATTTAACCATTGTCCCTTGTCTGAACTTTTGTACCCAACACCAGATAAGTTGCGTGCTCGGCCCATCACTTACTCGTCGAATATTAAAGTGAGTACAAAAAGCGCGACGCGCACGAACCAATGAATCACCGCATTTTAAATATTGATCAATCGCTAACGCATGGTGCGCTCTCGACCAGTGACTCATTGCGACTGGCAAACCCGCAAATCACGCGCGTCGAACAATACCCCTCCCACTTACCTCACCCTGATGGTTTACGAGCAATTACAATTTAATCTTGAAGTTTTTCCGCTGAACACCCTATATGTTGTATCCTTTTTAGTTTGTTACTCTCTCGATACTAATTTCATATTTATGTTAAAAATTTGATATTTAAAAAATATTTATATTTATATTTTCAATTATCTTTTCATACAATATGTGCGTCTCGTTCACAAAAGTTTTATATTTTTTAACGGTTTTTTAATAATTCATTCAATACATTAAAAATATATAACCTTATCAACAACATAAATGGTTTTATTGAACATTTACTTTGTATTACCAAGGTACGTTACCGTGTGGCTCAAGGTGCGTGACCGTCCGTACCTTGGACCATAATAAGAGTTTTAGTGAAATTTCACTCAATGATAAAGATATTATCACGTCTAACAATTTAAACATAAATAATTAATCTTAACAGTAGTTAAAAACAACTATACCTACTTGTCAATTAAATATTTAACGAGACTTAAAAAAAAGGACCCAAGGTACGAACCTCTCCCCATCATCTTGGTCTACGCTCTAAACCAAGAATATGTCAAAATATAATTATATGTTAACTTAAAAAGTATTATTTCTGTACCTTTCTACAAAAATGTTCCACTAAAATGTTAAAATAACTCTTTTTTACCAGCAAGCTAGCATAAACATTACCAACAAAAACAGATTCCAATAGATGGCGCTAATCAAAGTACGGATAAGATAAGTAAATTCGGTAGATGGCGCTGATTCAAGTAATAATCGATTTAAACGACAGAAAATTAATAGAATTTTAAACAAAAAAAAAAAATTGTCTCGCGATATTCCCAAATATTCAATCACCGATAGTGAGTGTGACTGAAAGATATCAGGGATTGACTCACGGTTCGTGATTTTGAGCTCATCACTAAATAATATAATAATAATGTCATATAGATATAAGTTTTAAACTAAGCTAAGCGTTTGTACTAGCGCCATCTTGGCTGGTCGCTAGGCGAGCGCATTTCTTCTAGACTAAACAGGCACCTCATCAGAAGCAACACGACCAATAAAATATTTTTATTCATATTGTTAAATATATGATTTAATTATACACTGTTATAATACTGTAGTAGCCTGTTATAATACTGTAGTAAAGTAATGTAGCAGACAAGATGTCGAATGAACGGTTTACTTTTTTGACACAACCCTCGGCCACAATGCTACTGAATTTCATATTGTATTATGTAATATTCTATGTCAAAATACTGGAAACTAATAAATAAATATATATATTTTTTTTTTTAGATAAACTTTGTTACAACTATAATATATTAAAGAGAACACATTATTATTGTGAAGTTCGAATCCCGGCAGCAACAAAAATATTTTTTCGATAAATTGATTTTTCTTGTGTGTCTTTCTAATCGATACATTTAATTATGTGTATAATAATAATTTATCTTTTATAAATAAATAATTATTACGGTCACCCATTTAATAACGTAAGCTATAATAACTGCGTATCCATATTTCGAATAAAATAATTCTATAATCGTCTGGCACTGTCACTGAACTAGATATGAAAAATATTTCTCTCTGGACGTTCTATAATATTTTGTTCTCACTGAGCTTTGTGTATCCAACCAACAGGTAGAGATACCCACTTCCCACCATGTTTAATAATTATTTATTATTTCGATATCAGGAGATCATTTCGATATCAGGAGATCATTTCGATATCAGAAGATTATTTCGATATTCGATATCTACCTACTGACTATTTTGTGTAAATTTGAAAATATGATTTATTTCCATCATTATTGACGGGGTTTTATCTAGTTAAAAAAATGAAAAACGTGAACAATGGGGGTTCAATGGGGCGATTAGCATAGCGCACAATCGGCACTATTATGTCTGGTCGTAAAGTCCTCCAGCCGGGGGATGATTACTCATCGTGTCTCTGACCCTTTTTACCAGTTTAAATTTTTTACCGTTCCGTTAAAGTGTGGCTTGCACGTTTTTAACTTATCGAAATCGATCGCAGCCGTTGCGGCCACCGTGGTGGGCCGCGCGCCGCCCCAAGGCTCCGCCGTGACGCCCCCGCGGGGTGACCGCTCGCGTCGGGGCGCCCGTCGCTGGTGGGGCTGGTGCGCTGCCCGACACGTCTGCAGCTCGATACTGGCAGCTAATCTTGCGATATTCGCATTATTGTAAAATTTCAAGCTATTTATCTTATACTTCATCATATGTGGTTTATAACCCCAAACAAACATCGAAAACATATTTATTTCGTTCATAGATTAGACAAAAAAAAGAATTTTGTTACTCAATTATCGTCGTCCATCTTTCAAATAGGCGTATCTCGAATTTGTTGAGTTTACAGCACATGATATATTGACAAATTGTGTGAAATCTTTCACTGTTGGAAAATAATTTTTTTTTACAGATTTCTACGAACATTTTTCGATTTAAAAACAGTGCGAAGTACGAAGTATAAATATTACTTATTACTGTCATTTGTAAGAACGATATCGAAATGAGAGTGGTTACGTCAATTTTTTTTATGTAATATTACTTCATTGGAATAAACTTCCGATATGCCTGTTGGAATTGGTTATGGGCATGTGTTTTAAGTAATGTAACCCCCGTCATAACGCAATTTTTACAAAGAAGAGATACGCCTTTTTGAAAGATGGACGACGTTATGAGGCTTATGACGTTACACATATATAGAAAATAAAAAAATCCAAAGACAATTTCTTAAATCTCTTGAGACTTTGATTTCTGAGTTATTAAAGGTACGTGTATCGGTTCGTGTGCAGCAGTAATCAGTAATTTTAATTATAAATATTTAATTTTGATTTATTTCCCAAAATGCACAATTACATACAGCTTATTTCAACGTACTGACTGTACTATGTGTCGGTACTGGATGCACCATTCTAATCCGTGCGCAAAATACATGGGGTGTTGATTCTAGTGATGAGAAAACTGCTACTTTCGCTACTCACTATATCACAGTACACGATATCACAGTACGATATCACAGTACACGAAAACATAATTTTTAGCGTATTTATTTATATTATTAGAATCTCATTTGCGGAAAAACACATTCTAGCATAAATTATTAATATAAATATAATTTAATATCATCACAAAGAGAATGAAAATGCTTAAAAAATGTATATTTAATTCGGGTCGAATTCTCAGCAAATATGTGTTAAACGTTTTGGCAGAATCTACTAGATAGCGCTGATCAAATTACGGAAAATTCGGTAGATGGCGCTGATTCAAGTGATGATCGAATTAAACGGCGGCGTCAGAAAATCAATAGAATTTTTAACGAAAAAAAAAAAAGAATCACGAATAATGCTATTCCCCGATATTCAATCACTAATAGTGAGTTTGACTCAAAGTATCAGTGATTGATTCACGGTTCGAGATTTTTAACTCATCACTAGTTGATTCATAAATTGTTTTTGTTTTACGCGAATTAGAATGACGCATTAAGTACACGCGTATCTTTAGCGACTCTAGAAATCAAAAATACTCAAATCAAAATAAATAAATAAATAAATAAAAATAAATCAAAGAGACTCTGAGGTCTCCATCTTACACCAAGGTTTACAATACCACTCGGTAAAGGAGCATTTTAGATGTTTGAATAATAGTGGGTTTTCAGAATTTTCTATTCATTTGTTAGAAAATGATTGGATTGTCTATTTTGCATGTAAATGGTGTTGGTCTTAAATGAAATAATTTGGAATCGTTGGAAATAATAAAAGTAAAGCGTGTAAAACTAATCAAAATATTATAAATAACCAACTAAATTTAACCACAAGTCCCATACTAACAATTTTTCCTAAAAATTATTCTAATAATTTTGTATCATCAAGTAACAATTTATGCCTAAGTACTAAATTTGTTTTTTAAAAATAGATTCTTTTAAAGAAACCGGTAGATGTATTTTTAATTCATCAAGTGGTTAATAAAACAAAGTTAACAATTTTAAAAATACAATTTACATATATTATTTATGTCACAGGCTCAGTTTAAAACAATTTTGTGTATTGTACTTGGTTGATATTCGTTTGACCGTGCAATAGATGCTTACCAATAGAAACAGGTTCCCGATACTGCACGAACACTGCATGTCGTTTCGATTGCCACGCACTGTCACGTGTTTCGATGTCATTAACCTCGAAAGCCGTGCGCCTTGCAGTGGAATAATTATACATATTTAGCGATTTTTTTTTTTTTAACATATAATAAGTTTTATTTTATTTATATACAATGCATTGAATGCACCCTGATATTTATTTAAAAGATGTTCCGCGTCTGTCCGTAGAAAACATTTTTATAATGAATTAATTGAATCTTAAAAATATAGAGAAAAAAATGTCACATTTCGTTTACAAAGTGTTTTTTTTAAGATAAGCCGTTCCAACATATCAGATCGTAATTCACTCCAGTGTTTACTAAATGTAAAACGTCTATGTTTATCATGAAATATCGTTAATGTTTTTTTTTTAATTAACTCTAATGCGGTCATTTAAATATATTACACTCGAAATTATTGAAGTTACGATTTTTTCACGACATTAGTTAGTGAATATTTTGTGTTAACAAAGAAAATTTTGTCCTCGGTTATTTTAACCACCCTTGTGCAGTGCGCGACACAGTGCCGACATTACCCCGCCGGCGTCACGGCCTACTTCCGCTCGCAGCCTCTTTTTTATTCACATTTCCGTTCCTAACTCTCTTCGCCATTTACTCGTCGTGAGTTTTTATCGCTCGAATGCGGCGTCACAATCTACAATCTCCATACACGGTGTATTCGTGTGTTTGCAAAAAAAGGTTCGTCGGTTTTTTTGCTATCTGGCGATTCAAACTGTTTATTGGCCGCATCCGTAGCGTGCCTGCCCTTAGCGTCTCGAGGGCGTGAACTCGACTATCCAGCTGCCTTCTTCCGGACTCGGCTTTAGGGGTTTTTAGCTTTAGCGGCGTGGGCGCGTCACTTACCGCGCGCCGGCTGAAGCCGAGACCGGAATACGACGCCAGGTTTCTTCTTGTTAACCATAGTCTCGAGGGTGTGATGTAGACTTGACGTATCCTGGCATCTCCTTCATAGCGTTAACAAGATTTTATTTTATCGTAAGTAAACAGACCTTTTCCTCCGAAATTGCGTTTATTTTATTGTTATTTTTATTTGGAATTCTTACAGCATTTAACCTCAGAACGTATGCTTACTTTAAAATTGTTATTTTATCTTCTCGAACGAAAATGGCCACATCGCTCGGTGGGACGATAATCGTTGATCAAATAGTCGTCGAGGGTTATGCGAGAAAAATCAATCGTAGGCCAAAAGGCCGCCCTAAAACCCATTACACTGACAAAATCATTAAACTTTTCATACCGGGGGTTCCTGGTTCGTTTGCCGGTGTGGACACAATATATCTATGTCATTTTCTTAAATCTGGGTATTTGAGCAGCATGCCATGCTGTAGTGTAAAAAAATGAATTAAAGTTGGAGACACTTAGAGGTCCTTATTCAGCAGTGCATAGGAAACGGCTAATGATGATATCGAGAAGAGAGAGTGGGGCAGCCAAGAGAGAGAGAGGATGCCTGTGTATTGCGCAGGGTTCTAAAGAGTAGTTATGCAAAATTTGGTTTACATCGATCAACGGGTGTAAGATTGTATGTAGAACAGACAGTCAGACATCGTTCAATTTTATTTATATACATATTACAAAAAAGAGGAAAATAAAGTGCTTACATGTTTACGCATGTGTGCGTAGACGTGTGCGGGAGTGAGCGCGTTATTGCAGGTAGGACATGGTTGAAGGGGGTCACTACCGAGGACCATTTACGTTGAAAAGTAAGACCCATTTTCTCAGCAACCGCTAATCCGATTTCAATGAAATTTTCTCTCTTCTGATTTAGTATTAAATAAGTTAATGTAACTAAGGGTTTAAAAAATAAATTAAAATAAAAGCTGTAGAAACTTTCAAATTTTGATATTTTTTCCTCTGTTTGAAAAAAGACTGATTCGTTTAATATTTCCTTAGTCAGGAATGCAGTCAGTGATGCCATGGACATTTAAAAAAAAATACCTCAATATCTTTATAGTTTCCAAAATAATGGGACTAATGTACAAAAAAGTAAACTTTTCAGGAGAGTCGAAAAACCCATCTTAGATTTTAGAGCTTGTTACAAAATTTTTACCGTTTTCTGTTATTACTTTAGATAGTTTTATATTGTTGTTTTATTGTGTTAGTGGTTTATTTTTGTTGATGAAAAAAAAATGACTAAGCCAAAGACAAGTTTCATAAGCAAAAAATGTAACTAAGCCTCAGCGGACTGTTTCACCGCTACAATGATGGCTCACACCTTGGCCATTTTGTACTGAAATTTCAAACAATTTTACTTATCGTGCGGATTGAATTTTCTCGTACAAAAAAGTCTAGAATAATAAAATGAAAAAATATTAAAAATGATTTTTTTTTCTCGGTAGTGACCCCCCCCTTAATACGATATTAAAATATTCCATTATTAAGATTATATGAATTTATTGTAACTTGACTTCCGATCAATAACGGTGATCTTCTTATAATTTGTATTGATTTAAGTAATGGGAATGAAAACCCTGAATGATGTCTGTAACAGTATCAGGACAGACACATATTCTTACAGATAAGCCATATCTACTGTCCCTATGTTTGTATTTCGCTGATTAATCGAAGTCCGAAAACCTAGTACGTTTTTTTCTATACACATATATTATACATCTATATTTCTTTATCCTTTGTTTCCCGGTCAAAATTTCACTCCGCCGAAAGGTCAAAGTTTATCACTTCAAATTGAGATCTATATTGACCTCGTTGAGATTGTGAATATTTTCGTAAAAGTTTCCATAAGATTGCCGATGTTAGGCTATAACAATATACGCTCCTCGTATGAGTAAGTTTTATTTAACCTTTGTAATACCCCAGACACGATACATCGTCGGCTCTCGGGCAATCGCGGATATAGATAGACTTTACAACATATTTACTTTTGAAAAATGGTTGACGTGTTCGGATTTAGTACATATATTATTGTGCACGACGTCTTACTGTAGATGACACAATACGTATTTACGTAGGTCAGTGTCATATTTTGGGGGGACAAAAAATAATTATTATTAAGAATATATTATGTAAACTCGACATGCTTATTATTTATTATGTAAAAAAAATATAATTTTTCAATCTTATCAGTAAAAAATATTTGAAATGGGATCACAATTTTTTCGTTCGTAATATGAGCATCCACTTTGATAACCTATATTTTTTTCACTAAATCGTCCAGAGTCCTGAAATAACGCCTGAATCGAGCTGCATCCTACACTACTACACTTGACTGACTCATACAAAGAACGTGAAAACTTATCATAGAAATGACGCAATCAATCAAATCGGCAACAAATATTTTGTGTCCATATGAACACCTGTGACACTAATGCAAACTATAGGGTATAGGGTCTGGCACTTAAGGGTTTTAAGTAGATTCTTAAAGTACAATAGAAAGATGCTTAAAACAAAACAAGAAGATTATAAATCCTAATTAAATGTATTAATTAGAAAGATATATATATATATAAAATCAATTTTATCGAAAAATATTGTTGTTGCGCCACCGAGATTCGAACCTGGATCTCTTTCCAATCCGGGAAAGGTGAATTATCCAACTATGCTACAGCGACATTATTTTTGACGACAAATTTTCGAACGTATATGTTACATCTTTTTCAAATTAATACATTTATCGTTCAATTATTTGAAAGAGCCATCTAGTCTGTTTTTAAGGAATCTCAAATACGGCTCGCAACCGGGTCATTACTTGTCCTATCTGCTGTAGGACAATAGTCAGATGGGATTATCTCAACTTGTTTAAAATAAACAGTATTAAGAAAAATGAAGTCTCTGGTTATATTTTTTAAAGTCCCGAAAAAACAGCAAATAACTCATTCATTCATTTAAAAAAAACTTTGTACTATACATACGTTGAGTTATTTTGGTCACTAGTATAGTTTCAAGAGATTCGAATGGCTATTTTTTTTTTAATTTCCGCCGCTAAACGGTCCAGTTCACAATACAATTGTGCATTTATCGTTTGTCCAGTGTTTGAGAGCTTCAAAGTGAATAATGAATGCTTTCGCAAAACCACCAAACAGAAAAACTGGTTTTTTTCGTTGTGAGGCCGGGCTTAGCGGTACGGTTCGCTAAAAGCCATCGCTTTTGCGTCCTTGGTTCGAGTTTTTTTTTCGTTTTTCGTCCCATTTTTCGTCTCCAATTATCAGATGTAAAAATGGCGTTTCCGATTCCATATCCAAAAGTTGTTCACATGCGTCTATTCGATCGCCTAGGTATTCTTCGCTTAGTTCGTGCGGTTTTCATTTTCCTTGTCTCCACACTTTTCCGATTTTTTAAATATGCAGTTGATCGCTTGACTATGAGTAACCGCGATTTTTCCAATATTTACAGTTGGATTGTTTTCGATTCGGCCAGCCAGTATAACGTCATCTACTTTAATAGGTCTTCCACTACCAGCGCTATTTATTAAATCAAAATTTCCTCATCGAAATTTCGTGAACCATCTTTGACACTTGGGAACATTCAACATATCTCCCAGTACATCACAAATATTTTTAGTGGCACTTGTTGCTATCTTGAAGAAATGATATAACATCAAATTTCCAATTGGTCCATTGTAAATAGGGTTGTTAAATTTCTGTTTTATGAATTACAATTCACTCTTGGTATGTATAGTCACCAGGATAACACAAAATACGTCGTGTAAGGGCGGCAGTCAAAACGCAACTAACCGTTGAAAACGGTAAACGGAAAAAACGATAATATTTTTTGGTACACCTATTATTATATAATAACAGACAGGTTATTGTTTTTACGTTAGTTGTATAAATGTCCTAAAACATTTTAAATAACTGAGTGTAAAGTTTACAAAATTAAGGTTTTTATCTTCATTATTTAAAAATAACATAAATATTAACGATCTACATAAAATTGATATTTTAGCGAGGTTATTTTTGTCAGAGTATTGAAAAATAAGGGGTATTAAATACCATTGAGATTTGCAGAAATATTACTCGTACGTGAAATTTATCGGTTTGTTTACAAAATGTGAATTTAGAGGATAACCTAAGTCGACCCGACCCGTTCGTTCACAATGTGAACATATTCATTCAATGCCGACAGATCGGTGTTTATTTTCATCTATATAAATATCGTTTGTAAGGAAGACACTTTATTTATATTATTTCAGCAAATTCATTACAATTTTACAGTCGCAATTTTTTTTATAACTATTTGTATACGTAATGGCGGCTGAATGCGCCACAAGTGCAGGTGTACCTATTTTGATATAAAGTATTTTTGATGGAAATTTGAATTATATTTTTTTACATTTAGAATACAATTCGCATGTGATCCTTAACTAGATTGTGCTATGACGTTGCAGCGTATGATGTTACACATTTATTCGAGTTATAAACCTCTCGGTCATTTCATTAAATTATTTAAAAGCAGTCTAATCATATAATTTGTCGCCAGGCGGCACGTGTGTCGCCGAAACGGTAATTTACGTATATTTAAATAATTTTAGTTATACTGTGGTAGGGCACTTCAGTAAATTATATTTTTAACATTAAAAAATGGTTTTAACGTCATACTACCATTGTACTACTTAGCAAAAGCTATAAACGAAGCTTCTTGCTTTCCGTGAGTATATATAAATGCATGTGTTAATAAGTATAAACAAATATAATTTACATGATTTGCAGTAATTTTTTACGTTAGCAACAAAGTTGTATAGTTAAATAGCTTAATTAAATTGCTAAAGTTTCAAATACACTTCTACCCTTCGTAATGAAATCACAAAAAGCTCTAATGAAAACTGCCCCCAAGTATACACGTAAAAAAGAAAAGAGGAACATTCCAGTACAATAAATACAACCTACAAAAGTTGTTTTCTCAAAATACACACTTGAAAGAACAAAACAAACGAATTATCATAATATTGGAGACTCATTAAAAAACCCAAAATAAATACTTTTCAGAATTCAATGTACAAGCTTTCCCCTGTAACAATTATTAAAAACTTAACTAAACTCTCCAGCTTTAAAAATAACCAGTTTGTCAGGAAGGAAAAAAAATAACAATTTAATTAAGTCAACAGTCACTACTAAATCTGAATTGGTTTTTTCTTTTGAAACTTTTGCATTCATGTTATATTGTAATTTTTTTCATCTCTGCTAAGTAGGTGCTTCAGAATGCGTCATTCACGTAAGAGACAAATCTTTTGATTCGGTCCAAAGGTTTAAATATGAAATAATAAAATTGAATAATAAATAAATAGCTGGATAAAATAAGGAAACGCTTGTTATTTTGCAATACAAGACATGGCTGTTGACGAGGTTGTTATAGGCCAGCGTGCGATGTTGCACATTTATTCGAGATGCATAATTGCCCTCAGGCAAGTGAGACCCGGAATATAATTTATATGCTAAAGACTGATCTGTAAACAACACTGATATAATCGCTTGTATTATATGGACATTAATCTCATCATGTAACAGGCAAAAAAGATATGGTCAAGGGTTTCCTCCTCGGCACCACACTCACTCATTGGGGAATCTATTAAGTTCAATCTGAATAAATGTGAGGCTACCTGGCAATGCCCAATTCTTATTCTAGAGATTTTTGATACTATTCTTTTGAAGACTTTCCTTTTGGAGAACTAGGGAAGGGAGTGCGGGGAATAGATCTTTGAATTATTTTAAGCCTATTACCCTTATAATTATTTGGATCAATCAATTTGGACTTGAGTAATTCACTAGCTTATAGACAGAACTGAGTAATGTAAATTGCACGATGCGGAGAATAAAAAAAGAGCGCCGTAAGTACAGCGGTGAGTTTTTAGAACTAAGCAATTAAAGTCTCTACTGGTACACAGATGGCGCTATTTGTAAAATAATGTTTTCGTTAATGTTAATCCAATTACTTAATCTATATTTGTTTCCCCAGAATTTTTAGTTATGCACAGATTTTTTGATTGAACGCGCTGCACGCCCCTGATGGTATGTTGTCTTTGCCTCATGTGCTTATGTTACCCATATTTTAATTTAAACACCGCTAGTCTCCCCGTTACGAGTAAAATATATTTCCCTGTGATGTTTGCTTGCACCCTTTATCCGCCCCCCCGCGATTGCGCCCGCGTTAAGCTCTTAATTATTATCGTGCTACTGAGTAAACAGCCGCCGGCGCGGGATGAATGCGACCCGTCTACCGGGAAGGTTCTCGAGAAGTGTCCATGCGAGGCGGCATGCACTCTTGAAGGCTTTTATTTTGAACTTCCCTTCCATTAAAATTCCCAGGTTTTTGAAAGAGCTCGGGTTTCCACCGGAACCATCGCGAACGAAGGCGAAGACGCGAACCAGATATTTTAAAATTAATTATTTATTTTATGCATGTAATAAAAATGAAATGTATGTAGTAAAATATTGTACGAGTATTATTTGCGTAAAGAGACTTGTATTTTTTTATAAACGACATAAAATTATACAGTTTTAAATTTTCTGTTTTTTTGAAGAGTTTCTCGTAGATGCTTGAAGTGTATTGTTTGATCGCGATAATACTAAAAAAATTAGTACGAAAACATAAAAGAGGAGGTCGTCTTATAAATTAGCGTAAAATACGTAGATTGATAGATTTATTCATTCATTTCATTATTGTATAGCATTATACATTTGTTACTAAGAATAATTGTGGATATTATTTCGTACTAACAGAAAGCAAATTGCTGTTATTTCTTAAGGTTTTTCTGGCTACTCTTTTGACAATTCAGAGGGTACTGAAAAGGGTTGAAGATGAGTTTTTGATCTTATTTGTTCCGCCAATAATCGCACTGTCACTTTTGAACTATTTTTTTCTTCATCGGAATGAACTCTGTTCCGCGCTCGAGACCGTTCCGACTTGTTTGACTCGAAACTTTTTTCATTCCCTTCGAGACAAAGTTCGCTTTTCTTATGATGATAATGTGCCTCGCACAGCGCGTGCTCTGGTGCTGCCTCGTGATGTTTCCCGTGAACTCGTTAAGAAGTGTTTTGCACCGAGATCCGCTTCCCGGTGCAATGAAGCTGGGGCGCTTTTTGACATTGTGAACGTGTCGCGCTGCTAACTACATCGCTTGAATTATTTGATATTTAAAGATAATCTCGTTACAGACGATGATGCATATGAATGACGTCTCAGTGAGATCATCACTAGTGATGCATTCTTCTCACACCGACTATTATTTAGCCACGTACATACAGGGTGGCCCAAAAAATGTGAGAACATTTCGTAAAATGTAATATAATTACATCAAAATTATACTTCATCAACAACAGTTTAAATAGTTAACTAATTTACTTACTTACCTATTTACCTATATTAAGTTTTATTTGGACAATTTCCGATCGCCATTTTTGATTATTAATTTTCTCATTGTTTATATTTGGTTTTTTCAAATTGTTGCCCAGAATGACAAAAATCACTGCAGAAGACCGTATTCTGAACGAAAATTTGCGTTGGGGTGCTAAGAAAATGATCAAAGAGTTTTAAAACAAAGCCTTGAGTATAGCTGTACATTACAGCAGGACGGAGCTCCATCTCACACAGCCAGAAATACAATCAAATAAATATCAGATATCTCTTAGAGACGAAGCTATTTTTATTATATTTAATGAAAAATATATAAGAGTATGGGGTGATTACAGGGCTTACGACCTGTCTTCGGCTGGCTTAAATGATTACTTTATACACACATATATATATATAACGTTCACCAATTCTCACCTCTCAATCTCAATCTTTATCAAAATTTTGAAAATTCTATGTATGTTATTACATGGACTCGCTTCGAGTCATTCGCTACAACATCACCATCTATCAACCAAGTTTGATAATTCATTTTTTTCCATTGAAACAGCATATGCCAACTCAATGAGAATCTGATTTTTATTGAAACTTATTTAAAGCAATATTCTTTATCTGTAATTTAACACATACTAGAATACGCATGAAAAATCAATATTTTCAATTTTTATATATTTTTCTTCTTTTAACCAATATATTATTTTAGCAATATTTTAATATATTCAAGAACACACAATTACTGGAATTTTACCTATAAATGCACTGTTATTAAATAAATATCAGATATCTCATAGAGACGAACCTATTTTTATTATATTTAATGAAAAATATATAAGAGTATGGGGTGATTACAGGGCTTACGACCTGTCTTCGGCTGGCTTAAATGATTACTTTATACACATATATATATAACGTTCACCAATTAGTAATCACCTTTTCATTAAACATAATAAAAATAGCTAAAATCCAGTGTTTTGTGATTACGCAATACGGGGTGTTTCGATGATTTCTGATTAGCTAAATATTGTTCAAAGAAAATTACATTAAGAATTATAATTAATTATATCATATTTTGAAATGACTCGTGTGTTACGAGATGTTCTCACTTTTTTGGGCCACCCTGTATATTACTTTGATGTATGTACAGTGTACATATCTAACTCGACACTTTTTTGCGGCAGATATATATAAATAAATATTTTTATAAATTATTTTTATTTATAATATATCTATACATTCGACAACATAATACAACAATAGAGTTATGCACCCCCAAATAAGAATGGTCTTGAATGATGGGGGTGGATGGCCATCGATATTTATATAAAACAAGATCAAGATCACCTGATTTGACGGCTTACGAATATTTTTTGTTGGGGTGCTTGAAAGGAAAGGTCTACGCCAAACGATTCCGATGCTACAGGACAATATTCGAAATGAAATTACTGAAATAGCACGCGAAGTGTGCGAGAATGTTACGAAACATGTGGTTAAAAGAGCACTCGATCGATGTCATATTCCATACACAATTGTAATAAACCAAATAATCGATAAATAAAAGCCAAATAAAAATAATAATATTTATACCCTGTAATATAAACTAACAATTTACTATTAATATTTACTGGTTTTTTTTTCCGATGATAACAATATGGTATAATATTAAATAAAATAATGAATATAGAATAATTTTATATATACCCACTGAAGTTTTGTTATTTATCGCCAACTGGTTTCGAAGAAACGTCTATTAAATATATTATTTTGTGTGATGTCCTCGGCGTGCGTGCGCGGCTGTAAAGGGCGGCGCGCGGCAGAGCGCGGGCTCTTTCTCTGCGTGTTCATCGGCTTAATCGTTTGACCTATACTACTAATATACCTTGTACTAAATTGTATCGTATTGTATTGTATCACGAGGTGTACACTGAAGACGTACTTAGAAGACAAGTACGTAACATTTTGTATTTGGTTTGCTTTGGTTGTATTTTTGTTTCACTTTCATATATTTTCATTTACAATAATACAATGAATATTGAAAAATAGTGTAGCTGGGTTTCATATAAGAAAATAATGCGACTGTGATATTGTGAATTTCGTTTTTATCTTCTTCTTCCCGTGGCTCACTCGTTCAAGGGACGTTGGCCGTATGGCTATTTACAGTAGACTGGCCAAACCATTGCCTCTGGTTCTTCATGATGTTCTTCTTCTTCCAGCAATATTTCCCTGCATTATGAGACGCAAGCTCTGATGCTTCTCTGGATGTCTCATTACATTTCGAGATATTTAAGTTTCCCCTTTTTTTGTTCCAAGTACTTATTTTTCTTTTTTTATCCGAACCATAACATTCCATCGACTTTGAGCATTCTTCTGTAAATCAACGTCTCAAATGCTTCAAGTCGAATTATCATTTGTTCGGTAAGTGTCCTTGCTGTCATTCCATAAAATAATGCCGCGAGCACATAGCATCCGACCATTTGCGCATACGTAATCTGAGATTCAGATCATGATTGCAGGACATCTTTTTCATGTGGATAAAGGTTGCACGAGCTTGCTCAATGCGGCATTTGATTTTTATAGAAGGATCCCATTTTTCATGTATATTACAACCCAGGAATATAAATACTTAGCAATGTAAAGACTTTTATCGGCAACTATGTTTAGAATACTAATTAATTGTATTAATTAGAAAGATATACATATAAAATAAATTTTATCGAAAAATATTGTTGTTGCGCTACCGGGATTCGAACCTGGATCTCTTTCCAAACCGGGGAAGGTGCATAATCCAACTATGCTACAACGACAGTACTTTTGACGACAAATTTTCGAACCCATATGTTAAACTTTTTCAAATTAATATATCTATAGTTTAATTATTTGAAAGTCATCTACTTTGTTTTTACGGAATCTCAAATACCTTTGAGTAAACCGATGGCTGACGCCAGAATTAACAATTCATTTTTATTAAATTAATATCCTTAATAACTATGTTTTGTTTTCTTATGAGTGTATGTTTTTATTTGTGTTATTTATTTATTCTTAATATAGTGCTTATATGCTCTAATATACACGATCAAAATGTTCCGTTTTACTACAGCTTAATCTTGCACATAATTGCTTTGTTTCTCCTCTTTTCTTATATTTTCTGTTCTTAAATATCTCCATCGCACTGTACATCATTGATTTCTGAGATTTATCCTCCGATCTTTGCCTCGTGTATGATGTTCGTGCTCATGTTGATTTGCATCAATTTTTCTTATAAATTCTGCCGATATTTTATTAGTATATAGTATAGATTTTGCTTTCTTTTTAAGCCAAATATTTTAATGTATTCTCTTAATTTAATTAATTTATAACGTTTAAGATGTGTCTGAGCAGAGCGATTAATGAAAAATAAGCACCTACTTAATTATTAATAGTTGCAGTAAACAACCCCTTTTGTGTGTCGACCCCGCGCGCTGTTTGTGTTGCGCGATATTTTGGTCTGGTTTACATAATCAGATACGAGAAGATGTAATATTTAGACAATGTTTTACTTAGTTGTGCGTAGTTCGAGCTCACGCGTGACGTCCACTACGTGGCGCAATGGAAGCGACGAAGCTTCCGTCACTTTTCTCCATACGACGTGTACGCGAGTACGCGATAGCCGTTTGGCAGCAGGGCGAGTGTCTAACTACCCTGCATATCGATTTTCTTCGGGCCTCGCGATCGTGCTAGCCTCTCTCCGGCACTTTCTTGGTCTGTCCGTGTGAACCTCCGACCGGGCGCCGGTTCGGATAATCTTGGGCTGTGTGAAGCATGTGTGAACGGTTCCGCACGGTATGCTTGTGTTAGTGGCCGTCGGGAGGGGGGGGGACTATCGGAGAACATCGTAAATGACATCATGCACTCTAAATCTACATATAAGTAAGTAAGTTAGGCGCGAAGTTGGCTGCAATCAGAGATTTCATTCATACATTTCGAAATATAGATGGCGCTAGTATGTACCTACGTGAGACAAAACAGATTTCTACATTTTAAATAGATGAATAGGTTTCATATACATGTGTGAGTAGATATATTCTGGGTCCCGATTGTCACTGGTCATTCAAATTGTTACCTATGATCAAACCAACAATTAGCAGCCTAAAAAAATCAGTATGTGGTATTCTGTTCTTGTAATAAAGGCGATTTAAAAAGAATGCACCAGAAGCAACATAAACATAGAGCTGGCACGATCGGATAAGCCAGACATTCGAGGATGATCCAGTTAGAAGCTTTAGAAATCGACGAAATCCATAAGATGTAAATGAACAGGGAAATAATGACGAGTGGATATAATATAAAAAATATATTTATATTGAAAATAATATTATAATTTAAATACTAATTAAATGTGTTAATTAGAAAGATATACATATAAAATCAAATTTATCGAAAAATATTGTTGTTGCGCTACCGGGATTCGAACCTGGATCTCTTTCCAAACCGGGGAAGTTGCATTATCCAACTATGCTACTTTTGACGACAAATTTTCGAACCTATATTCTACACTTTTCAAATTAATACATCTATTGTACCATTATTTGAAAGCCATCTACTTTGTTCTGACCTATGTTTTGAATAATTACAACTTCACAATAAGAATGTGTTCTCCTAATATTATATAAGTTGTATCAATGTGTCCAAAATTGAATTGTTAATTCTGGCATCTGTGGCGAAAGTGAGTAATACAAGCATTTGATAACAACTCAAGCTGTTAAAAAAAAAGCGGGCATACGTTAAATTTGTTATTCGTTGTGTGCCGCACAGTGCTCGACATATATTAAATTGAATAAATATAATGCGACATGATTATGAGGCAGATTATAATTTTTATTTTTATTTTTAAAAGGTAGACTTCATTTAAATTCGCTAGATGTCGTGTAGACGTCGAATAGTCTTTTTAGTGTTGTAACCAGTATTTAATCATTTGTAATCGTTCACTATTCGTTTTGTAGATTCGGCGCGCTGAAATATAAGGGTAAAATACTGATAGTGCCTTCGCTAAAACCGGATCGAGGGATGGGGAATTCTTCGGCAACGGGTGGTTACCCGATTTGGAGAAGTTTGTCGACAGTTTATATTATTATTATTTAGGTGAATTACAGCCAGGTATTATTTGCAAACACGAGTTTATTATTTTTTTATGAATAAATTTACACATTAATAGGTTTCAACAGTCTGTTCATGTCTCACAACACATTGTTTAAAATAAATACTCTAACTGACTTCTACATTATATTACAATTGTTTATTTGGTGTTTTCCGCCAGCAATTCTTGTTGTATTCCTTAGGCAATTTATATTTCGCTATAATTGTATCAATAGAAATTATTAGTCAAATATTCTCGATAGAAAATATCTACATGTATCTCCGTAACAATTTTCACATTTATTTTTGACATAATTTAGGCAAACTAATAAAATATTACATACATAATAAAATATTGTGAACTTGGTGTGTTGCACTGATTTATATAACTGTACGTCTATCACATCCACTCTTAGCATCACCGCCGGAACATACTGAACGCATCCTGAAATACAGGCGCATGAAACAAAACTAGTAGCCGTAAACGCACCCAGTACAGATACTTTCTCGAATGCCATTCTTATCACCGCCGCCTTCCCAACAACAGCTCCGCGAAACGCCTCCGTAAACTATTTGCTGTGTGTAACAATAAATCAAGTGTCAACCGTAAATAGTTTATAACCTTTGCATAATAACTATACACAATACATCTCGGTACTATCAATCGGATACGAGAGTGGTGGATGAATAATGGGGCATCCACCACTCTCACCACATCATCATTCAAAACATTATATACATATTCCTTTTTGATACAACATATACCAACACGCAGACTCATATATAATCCATTAATTCACAATTGCCAACATTCCTACTCGTACTGGCGACTAATTCAATTCCTATAACTGCAAAGTTTCACTTTAATAATTATAAGTTAGAGTAGAAGTAGAAAGTAATTGGTTTCTTTTTTTACAGTTTTAAACTCAGTTCTGCGCAGTAGGATAAGTTACAGTAATTAGGGTATAACTCTTGTACTGGGGTAAGGGCGTGTGTGGAGTCAATCAACAGGGTGAATACAAATGAGTGGTGTTAAATGAACGGTGTTGGTTTCAGTGGTAGGGAGTGTTCCCAGAATAGTCTTTCTAGATAGATTTTTAACTTAGATGTAATACTTTGTTGGTTGATGTGATAAAGTTATTTTAATAATGCAATTATTCCACAACTCGCCGGGAGTGTGCAATATACATATTCTCACATATTTGGAATATAATTTTTACAAAATAATTCATATGAATAAAATAGCATTATATTTAAAAAAAAATGTATATAAACATTTTAAGTCATCCAAAATAGAAAAACATGACTTAAGATAAGGGACGGATTGGTGATTAATAACATATATAAATTATAATAAATTTTCAAAGCGAGCGGCGCATACAAGTGTGCATTAAAAAAAACTAGCATCCCACTACGATCCACATGAGAATATTATTTGAACAATCTTATCATTTTCCAAGAAAATATAATAATTTTTGTGTGTTCCGAATTACGTTTTGTGTGTTACGTTAGACTGCATTCTTCGGTTCGCGAAGATATCTACCAAGAACTGGAATTGGAAGCGAACGTAAAATGAAATGGAAAAGTGAATTGAAATTTGTCACATGTTGGATGAGATAAATTTCAGATTTAAAAAACAAAAAAAGGACCGTTTCAAACCGATCCGGCCCTACGTAGTCGTTGTTATCTGCAAGTACAATATTTTAGAAAAATAAATGGATTATTATAAGATGTACTAAAAGTTAATATAAATTGAGTTAAATCACTGTTTTATTCCACTATATTTTTTATTGTGTTAAACGTTAGAACGTTTTCGGGAACATCTTCCCATTATCAATATTATAATTCAACTAAAATTAAAAATACTTTCAGGCAGTAATATATGGTGTGTTTGGAGTTAACGGAGGTGGGGGTGGGGGTGGAGTTAAAATGAATAAGAGAGGGGATGTAATGGGCGGTATTTGAATGTTTATTATGTTTTTATTATTAAATACTTCTAAATTTTCTAGAATATCTAACTTTCGTCCTTTGGCGCAACTATGTATAAATTTAAATGACTATGTACCTGTCCGAATTGATGGTGGTCCCTTTAGGCATAAACTCGGTCAGCAAGACGCCTTTTCGGTCCCAAAACACCGTAGCCATCACTTTCCCTGCGGAAAGCGTCTGCTTAAACTTTTTCGGCCTAGGCGATTCAGGATTCTGCACCATTTGCGGACGTGTTGGACGCTGATGCAAGCTGTGCCATAAACTTCTTCCAACTGTCGATGAATTTCAACAGGTTTAAGCTTCTTCGCGTTTAAAAATCGAATCACCGAACGGATTTCACACCTGGCGGTAACGGCGATGGCGGGTTCCATAGCGGATGGCTGTCAGGCCTTTACTGAGCGTCGCAGCGTTTGCTCCCGGTAGTGGGGATGTAGTTAAGGGACCAACAATCAAGGCGGTGTTGCCGGATTTCGCCTAGCATCTCGCGTGGCGAGTGTACAGCGTAAGGAACCTTATTTTTTACTTGGCCCTCGTATCAAATGAATGGCCCTCCATTCTTGCGTGCTCAGCCATTTCGGAGTTTAGACTGGAGCTATTCATTTTATCCTCTCTTATCCATTTTAACTCCACCCCCACCCCATTAACTCCAAACACACCGTATATTACTGTCTGAAAGTGTTTTTAATTTTAGTTGAATTATATTATTGATAGTGGGAAGATGTTCCCGAAAACGTTCTAACGTTTAACACAATATGAAATATAGTGGAATAAAACAGTGTTTTGACTCAATTTACAAAATAATCATGGAATTCCACAAAGTTTCACCAAAAACCTTTGAACAGTTAAAAGTTAATGTTTATTTAGATTTTTTTAAATAAGAGTTTAGTGCTTGTGTTTTTTTTATTAGTATGACCCGCGGCGAGACACGGAGATTTATCTCGGTTTAAGATAAGCAGCTAATTAAATCGTTCAACCTGGTTTATCCCGTTCCTGAATTTTCTCAGTCTGTTGCTCATATTATGTGGCGTAGAAAAGATATGAATAAATGTACTCTTCCCTCTGAGAACATATCGGCTATGTTCGTTATTCAGTCTGGTCCGCCATCGTGTTTTAAAACGGCAGCTGATAAAGTTGTTAAAGCGGCACAAGCATACTTTGTATTCAGTTCAACACCTGTAGGGGTTTGCCTTGTGCCTTGTATATTTTTGAGACGTCCCCCACGAAAGGTATCCAGGAATGTGGTTAATTTTAATGCCATCAGCAGTATTGTGCTTTGTGCCTCAGAATCTCGGGAGATGAATGTGTTCAAGTGATACATCCTGTTGCCCGACGCGAGAGCGTGACGTAGATCTATTGACCGGCACGACGCGGAGCGTTCGATACTGTATCGATTGACCCGGACCCTTTTCCGCAGTTCCCTTAAGTGTCAGCTGGGGGAAGGGAGGCTGTGCCGCGTAGGGCGGCAGCCCCCCGCGATCACACTTAACGCGCAGCTGGTAGAGACTTTTCCATTACATTTTATAGTGCTTGTTTCATTTTACGGTTTTCCACCTTGTATTTAAATAACAGGCACATTCAAAAAATGAACAGTTTATAGGATCGATGCTCGCAAAGGTTTCTTCTTCGATGCAATTCGTGTTGTATTTTTGCCGTACGTTGAACCCGATTAGCATTTTTCTTCCATTAATACAATATTTGGGGAACGATTGAAATTCAAAGTATGTGTGCGTACAAATTTTGGAATAAAGATACCATTATACGGGGTAAAAATGAAATGTTTTTTTGTTATTCCACGCACGTTTTCTACACCCCTAAAGAGCCAGCTAGCCGAGAAGGGGGCTGGCTCAAGTTCGGGAGGGTTGTAGAGGTGGCCGGTCTTGTTCAATATGCTCACTCTTAAAAAAAAAAAACGTTTAAATACATTGGTTTTTTCAAATTTTATTTGTTTCAAATACACGATCGGAGAAACGGGGCCAGGTTGTTTGGTCAATATTGATGCAATGCCTTCTTGACAGGCATCAGAAATAGTCCCCAATTGATCGTTGGTAGACCTACCCACCAACGTATTACCAGGATTCCACGAAGTTGTTTGAGGGTTGTTCTGTGATAAAAATAGTGTGTTAGCTTTAATAATTCGTGATAGGGTGAGAAGTAACCGGTGTTTTTGTTTTGTAAGTTGTTATTAGAGGAAGGTTGGTGCATCTAATTGCATACATTTGGATCGAAAATATTCAATGTACGTGTGCAAAATCTCCTTCGCCTCGGATATATTATATTTTATTCGAGAGTTTTTCCTATTTCCATTTAAAACTAGTCATGTCTCTCTCCTGATATGTGATGTTGCCCCTTAGGTGACAATGTGTTGTAATAATATACTAAATAATAAAGAAATTTCTTGCCGGAGGACAATGAGCGACGGGACACGGTTGCCTTGAAAAAAAGCCAAATGGCGGCGAATGAGAACGATCGATATGGGAGCATAGCTAGTAGAACAGTCCTAGGTAAGTGGTGGATCACCATTATTGGGTATATATTATTTTTATAATATTCTTCGAACAATAAATACATTGTAACAAAAAAAAAAAAAACTTTCCTATAACCCTTTTAACAATTTGCCTTTTAACATACGGTTCGCCTCTTACTCGTTGGATAATTTATTATGTAAAGATATTCCCCGTCCCGTGTTATTTCAGCTCGGCGACAAACTGCTCGAGGAGAATTGTTAAAACAATTGTAAGTTTTGCAGGGAAACAAATAATATGATAAAGAGAAAGCATATTCAAGCTATTCAATTTTCGGTATGATCCTTGAAAATGTATACATTTTTATTCCACGTCGACTGCCGCCTCCTCACGTTTTTTTTTTTTGGGATTTCCAGGGATGATTTTGTATTCAGGTTGTCTACCTCCCTCTTTGTGTTCCCGGAATCCTCCAGCCGTGATGTGGTTTTCATTATACCTTCGCAGATAGATACGCAACGTGCGGCTGAGGGATGTATCGAAGTTCGCACTGATAATGGGTCAGAAAGATGAATCCAATCTCATCACTCTAATCAATTTTCGTCTGTTCAAATTACTGTTGGTATACAGGTATGGGAATATGAGCGACACTGTAAAAAGAAAGACGAATTTGTAATCAACGAGATCACCAATTTTGGGTAATTAATAATTATGAGATATGTGCGAGTGTATATGTATACGTTAGAGCAGGTTTTGGATAATTATGTGAAAGAATTGTAATGTATATAGGACCAAAAATGGGCGATTTGTTTGTATGCCGATGATGCAGTACTAATGGCGAATAATGAACAAGAATTACAGAGTAGTGAGTAGAATGTACGATGTATGCAAGGAAAGCGGACCTTATTATGAATGTCAACAAGTCAAAGGTGATAGTATTTGAGGAGGAAAGCAAGACACCGTGCAAAATACTTGTAGGTAATGAATGTTTAGAACGAGTAGATGAGTATGTTTGATAGTGAGATATTGAAAGGAGGGTGACTGCAGGGAATAAAGTGAACGGCACTTCGAATGGAATTATATTTAACGGAACTTTGCCAACCGAGGCAAGATTAGCGGTTCACAATGGAGTCCTAGTACCGATACTGATCTATGGAAGTAAGGCCTGGAGCTGACGGAAGAGGAACGAAAATAGACTGAACGCAGTGTAAATGGGATCACTTAGGTTGAAAATCTATTTATGATAGAGTAAAGAATGAAGAAATAAGTAAAGAATGTAAAGTTGATTTTAGTATGGTAAGTAAGATTAAGAAAGGATCACTTACATGATTTGATCATATGCAACGGGTGAATGAGGGGAGAATGGCAAGAAAGATATATTTTATATGTATATCTTTCTAATTAATATATTTAATTCATATTTAAAATATCACAGACCTATGTTCTGAATAATTACAACTTCACAATAAGAATGTGTTCTCCTTAAAAAAAAAAAAGAAATATATATGACGCAAGTGTTGATGGCACCAGAAATAGAGGACGTGAACAGCTTTGAATGGAATTATATCTACCGGGAAGTTGTCAACCGAGGCAAGACAATGGAGTCCTGGTACCGACACTGATGTATGAAAGTGAGGCCTGTAGCTGGCAGAAAAGGAACGAAAGTAGACTGAATGCAGTGGAAATGAGATCACTCATGCGTGTATGTGGCAGATCTATTTATGACAGAGTGAAGAATTAAGAAATAAGGAATTAATGTAAAGCTGATTTTAGTATAGTAAGTAAAATTAAGAAAGGATCACTTACATGGTTTAGTCATATGCAACGGGTGAATGAGGGGAGAATGGTAAGAAATATATATGACGCAAGTGTTGATGGCACCAGAAACAGAGGACGTCCGCGAAAGACTTCCTACTACCAGGTAAACCAGATACTGGAGGACGATCCTGTTAAAAGCCTCAATAAACGGCGAGTTTGTATGAGAAGATGTATGAATGTGATGAGGCGAGAACTGTGTGTCAGGACAGAAGAGTGTGGCGCGCTCTATCCTATCTACCTATCCCCGCGGGAAACGGTGTGATGGTAAGTTAGTTAGGCTATAAACGAGAGGCTACTTACATTTGACAGAAGTTTATCGAGCATAGTTAACTAAAGTGTGAAGAAATTAGACTGTACAATAAAGTTTCGCGCAAGTAAACTGCTTTTTATTTAGAAAGAACAATTGTATTCGTGTGTTTTAAAAACATGTAATTCTAATGAAAATATATTAAATAAATACATGGTGCCGGAATACGCATAAGAAATAGAATACAATACATACAAAGCTCAAATTTTCATATACACCCATTTTTTTATTTTTTTTGCGATATATCATTAATTTTTTATGCTTTCCGTCGCCGTGTATGTGTGATAGAAATAGGGTCAAGTATATTTATGTACAGAGATAAATAGTTTATTGGAACATCTAATGCTGTTAGGAATATTTATTTATAATATATAGCATTTGTAGTGTAAGTATGTATTTATACATTTATAACATTGAAAAAATCAACAAATGCATTTGACTAAGACAAATGTTGGTAATAATATAAAAATACAACTAAGGCATTTAAATAATTCACAGCTATAACCATAAACATAGATATAAACTTTCCTAATTCACATAATTCAAACATTCTGTTAATATTTTTTGTGGTTACAGTGTTAATAACTAATTTAAAACGACAACTCTGTCCACTGATCAATTAAAACGTTACAATGTGCATATTACGTATGGTATTCCTCACACTAATATAATTATTATTTCTAAATGAAAAGAAGTATAGTTAACGGAGCTTGTAATCTGCCAGCGCATGTTATTGGCACATGTTGTTTTTGTCGTAACGTCGTATTTTCTGCAGATTCTAGAATTTTTTGTAGTATTTTTCTTTAGTATTTAATATTAAAAATGAAAGTTTTTTCTTGTATATTTTTATATACTTGTATATTTGGTAGTTTTTTATTATTTTTTTATTAAGAATTCTTTATGTCTAATTGATACGATTAGATTATGAGTAATCCAGGGTTTTATCGGTTTGTATTTAGACGATTTGCATTTAGGTAAGGTATATTTAGCGGCATTTATATGTTTAGATAGTGTGTCTTCAAATATGTTCAAATATACATATCAACTATTATTTTAATGATGAATATAAGTAATAAATGTAAAATATTCATATTTATCCGACTTAAAAATCACGAAAGTTTTCATGTACACTGAGTTTACAGAACCGGAACGCGCGTTTTTGTTTTAGCACCGTAAGGAAAAGGTTAAAACGCTTATTTATCATTGTTTAAAAACATTTATTAAAATAACAAATTAGCATAGGCGAAACTCATAGCAGAAATTATTTTATTTTAACATTTAATTGAATATTGGTAATAATCTACTTTAATAATATCCCGAAAAATGCAAATTCGCTCGCTTGACAGATAATACATTATTATCTATAAATTTTATCTACGCAAACATCGAAAACAACGAACGAAAAACACATAAAAACGTTTAGTCTGTCAAGTAAAACGAATCCGTAGAAATGTCATTTTACGCAGTTTTCAGTAAGGGTTAATCCCTTTCGAATACATCAGTATTAATCACAAATTGTTTGAAAAATGTAGAAAGTCCGCAGACATAAAGATACCAACATAGCTTCAATAAGAAAATATTTAGTTCAGTACAATTATTATAAGGATTGAAAAAACAAGTTAGGTTTGTATAATACCTAAGTGCTAGCAAATTGCGGACGAGCATGCACATGAAGTTACAAATGGTTCTCAATTTTTCTAAATAACCCACGGCTAGACAAAAGTTGTGGATAATGTCATAGGCAAGGTTACGCTAATCCGGAATCAACTCCTGTTTTGCTAGTAATGCACAGCTTTTTCGCTTGTATGCGTGCACGCCTCTTGTCGTATAATACACACATCTGAGACATGTATAATTTTTTTTTGTGAACCATTTCCTCAGTAGGCTCTTACATACATATATCATTCCTTGATAATTAAGCAATTGTGAATACATACGTCATTGAAAAAATGCCGAGGATAAATAATTTTTCTTTAGACTAGCCTGTCAATGGATTTTGAACCTGAGACTTTTCTATTGCCAGTAGAAAGCTTGACTATATCACGTTTCAGGGACACATTTATTGATTGTATTAATCACAGGCTTTTACAACAATACATTTATTATTTTAAATATATACGTTACACATTATTGAGTTGAACAATAATTAATTTATAATTAATACTGGTATGGTAGATTGTTATGTAAAAAGTGAACGTGATTCAAAAGGATACCTAGACTAATGATGGCCAGCCTTCATAATTCAAACCGTTCATTGTGTTCATGTGATTAGGTATTCAGCTTGGCATTACATCGAGGAAAGGAATCAGACAATGGAGTTGCGTGAACAAAAGATTACTCACGGTTCGATAAATTTGCGCTTCTAAATACAATTGAAGTTATGTAGTGGATCTCGCTAAAGATGATGCTCGTGGTACGGTGAAGCAGTGGTGCGCCGAACGGGACGAGCCGGCGAAACGCCCAGCCTGTCCGCTGGTAAGCCGCGTTTTAATGCCCGCGACGGACGTTCACGGTGACAGTTTGGCTTTGCACTGTACATGCGTCACTCTATTCCCGCCTTACTGTACTGGCTCTTTTGACAAATATGACCGAATTTATTTGATTTTTTCTCTTCAAACGTCATGTATACGTGTTTTAAAATAATCAAGCTTTCAATTTTGCATCAACGTTTATTATTCTTCCGATTTCGAAGACAAAACAAATATGAGATTCCGCTCTGCTCTCCAGAGGGGGTGTCCTTTTCAAGATAAACCTCGTCAATTTGCCTTCCACCCCATTGCACCGAGGCAAGCAGATAACAGGGAAGCACTAAATTAGTATTGATTCTGAATAATTTCCTGGAATTGGGGAGGTCCTTTGAGAGCTTCTTGGAACCCTGGTTTTTGATATCCCTCCTATTCCCTGTTCAGAGGGGGTCATGACAACATTACGCAATATATATGTATATACGGTGCGAGATTGTGAGATGAATCATTAAGAAGGGAGTCGGCCTTTGCAAAAATATTGTTAGGTTAAACCGGTCTGAATTGACGAATGACACCGGACCGCGAAACGGTTTCCGTAAACAAGATAATTTAATCTTATCTTCAGATTTATATACATATACATAAACAAACAAGATCTGCTGTCAATTATGTTACGTGAAACTGTGCGATTATCGGGTTATCGCGCCAAAAAAAGGTAGGTATTTTGCTATTGATTTGTTCATTTTTATAAATAAATTAAGGTTATAAAAATAATTTTCCGTCATTATTGACAAGCTATTTTTTAATACGTAATATTATTTATTTTTTGGATTAATTTGTGCAAGTCCGTTCTGACAAAGGTACAATGGTTCTGAAATCGGTTAACGTTAAATTAATCAATGCTGTTAAGACAAAGTTAGTTTTAATACAAATTAAAATTATTTTGTATTAAAATACCACACAACTGTGTTCCGAAAAACTGCAACTTTACGATAATAATTAGGAGTTTAAACTATTAATATCTGTAATATTTTAATAATTGATAATTTTTATTTCACAAAATACACCTACATTGTTCGTAAAATATAAGAACACACATGAAAAATGTTGTCATATGATTTTTTCAATCTTAAATAAAAAAATACTTGAATATCAATCTCGTGTTTTATTTTTTTTAAATATATCATGAACTATAAATTATCACTATGCTCTAGAGATTTATCTGCAGAAATATTTTCATTTAAACATCGATCAATCAATCACCGATTTCAATTAACTACATGACAGGGCGCAGTATACGTCTTTGTGTAACAATATTATGTAACAACTTTTAAATTCTTCGATTTTAAATTATTGAAAGCGAAAAAATGTAAGTGAAATAAAATATCATTGTTTGAACACGGGGTTGGGGAAAACGGGATGAAGGAGATGTAGAAGGAATTTGGGAGAGGAACAAGAATAGGAAACAGGGGGTTGAAGGACCATCCTGAACCAGGAACAAACACAATTCATCCGAGTTGCTTCTTAGGTATCTGGATTTTTTCTTCCATTACGCGTACTCCGTTGTTCTGCACAAAGAATTCTCGAACTCACACTTGACACGGTAAGAACAATAGCAAGATGAACAGGCGTCGGCACGCACAGCGAGAAACCGAACACACAAATAGTACACTATCAGGCCCATACAGAAGGACGACAATTCACAAGCTAACAATTCGTTCCCATATGCCAGGAAGAACTTGGCGGCAGTCAACGCATTTCGATCAACTCCGAAAGTCAAACGTTAACTCTTAATTTATTATTCCTACACGGCAGGAAGATATCCAATGGTAATCGCTAACTGTCTTTCAACCGTCAACTCAAAAATGATCCAAATCCATAAATAATACTACAAAAAAAGTTGTGCTCTGGTATAGAGAAGAGGGTAATAGGATGTAATAGATAGTAACCATTCTCTATATTGCGTTCAAATGCACGTGAGACGGCGATCGGCCATCGTAAATCATAAAGATCGAACTATTATCTTTATGGAGTATTTTTATGACGTTACTGTGCCTACAAATTTGAGCTCACATTTTAAAATTCGCAGTAAAACAAAAAACGTTCACTTAAATAAAAATAAAATTTCATTTCCACGACCAAAATCCCTAGAGGCAGATCAAAATATTTTTTAATGGGTTTGAAATAACATTCCGTACGTGTGTGATTTAAAATAATAATCCTGTCATTTTTTTTAATTAAAAGAGGTAGATATTCGATTGAATTTTAATCAAGAATGTGGAAGCTTTTTGCTGAAATCAGGCATGGCCATATTATTGGAATATTTTCGGAAATATCTCAGTTTTTCACCTTTGACTTTCAATATATTGTATATTAAAAGCATGTCGTAAATTTTTTGTATTTGACATTTTATTATACAATGGATCTCAGCTTCTTGTATTGGATTTTTTTTTGGTTTTTACGAATGATAGATTCTTTTATGACTTGTTCCAACTTTTTCCTTAGAACGTTTACCAAGTCACATCTGACAACAACTTATTAGTGATAACTTTCTTGGAAATGTCTCTTTTGATCAGGTCTTTAATAGGGTTCATGTTTAATGAGTTTACGAACCATGGAAAAACTTTCGTATTTTTGATTCGACATATTTTTAGTAACCCTCTTTTCCTCGTGTCAAGGTCCAAAGGATGACTTTTTGGGAAAATCTTCACAATTTGAAACCATTCACTGATTTTTGGTGTCTATTACTCTCAAGTACTTACTCTTATGAGACCTTGAGCGCTCACTAATAACTATCCACACCATGTTACTTGATATACTCTCGATCGTCTTTCTACTATGTAATCACGGTGATATTTTTCTCCTATTTATGATACAAAATAAAAATTTGTCCACGCTCGTCTGAATAATATAAGTGTTGATAAATTTACAATATTTTGTTATTATCGTTTGAAAATACGAAGTCTTAAGGGGTCCCTTTCAAAACCAATTAATCTCTTCGCTTTTTTTATGAAAAACAATGAAAATTATACATTAATAGAATCGATAAAAATATATTTTAGTAAAAAATTATTGTGTTTTTGATATAGAATTTAATTTTAAATAGTAATGTACAACACACTCAGTACCAACTGGAAATCGTTCAACTCTAATATTACACAAATATGGACCCAATATATGATCCAATCGCGTAGAGAGCAATCAGAAGCATGGCTATCCAACATTCTAATATAATCATTATACAGTGCTTACACTAATTCTACAACACCCCCACTTCAGTTTTATTTAAAAATTTAGTTTTTTTTTCTTTTTTTATATCTATTTTTATTTCTGTCGAATCAAATAACACCAAAACAGCACAAAACAACTGGCTACTTTAACACATACTTCAGTCTAGCAAAGTAGCCAGGACAACGCTGTATATATCAGAGATGGAGTCTACTCTATCCCACACAATAAACTACGAGTATTTAATGTTTATCATGTTATATTATAATATATTCACCTCTGTTACAACAAAAATATGTATGTCAATAAAGTCTAAATAAATAAATAAAGTGGAAGCCCTAAAGCTTGTTAATAAAAACAATATATTTAGTTAAAAAAAAAAAATTAGTATCATTATGAAGCATTTTAAAACCATCAAAAAATGAAATACTACTTCTATCTCTATTGATTTAAACATTTAGATTATTTCATAAAAACAGATTTATCTTTGAAACCTAGAATTAATTGACTTGACATTAATGCCTATATTGTCTTAATTATTACAAATAATATTCAGTTTATTAGTTTTATTTTAGTATAAAGATTTTATCTGAATTATTGTTTCAAATAAAATCTAATCTAGTGCGTATAACTTGTGATATAATGAATAATAAAAACGCACATTTTCGCAAGTAACTCAAAAAGATTAATTTGTATTGAATGGGACCCCCTTAAGGACGTTGTTTATTTCAGTACAAATAATATATATAATATATCGTCTTGGTTTTCTTTGGTACGCCCATATTTGAAATACTTCCGTGTATTTCGGCACGGTATTGCTACATTTTTGAGTGATACATGTACGGTATATTATTGAATATATACTGAAACATATTTTTTAATCAGACCTTTGTATCCTCATATTTAGGATATCATTTTACAAAGCTCTAAAACACTAAAGAGAGATTTCTTTCTCGATTATTTTTACTGTTCTGAAAGATTTGCTATTGTAGGTATTTGCCTTATTACTGAGACGGGAATTCTAACAAAGTATTTATGAAAATAATCAATTGCCGGAAATTCTCTTTGCCCTTTGACCCAACTTTTTCGCAATTTAGAAAAATATTTTATTTCACAAAAACCGTTGGCCCCATTTTACTAATTTTACTTTATATTCGTGTTTAACTTATAAGTGACCTGTTTTTACCCTTACTGTCACGATTAGACAAAAAGATTCAACTATTGACGAGCGTGCACCAAAAGATCAATAAAAGTAGACGAAGCGAATGGTGTGACATGACAGCGTGTCAGTGTCTCAGCCTATCCTCGCATAGTAGCGGTATGTTGATAGGTTAATCAGTAACATATGAGTTTCGGTGGTCTGACATCACCATTATGTTTTCAGAATGTTTTGGCCTCGACAATCTTGTTTTAAGTTTTTTGGGCAATTCTGCCGTGTGACATATATATTTTTTTGTTAATATTGAGTTATGACTGGGGTTACATTGCCCAAATGCATGCCCATAATTCAATCCATCAGGCATATCTGAATTTTATCCCAATGAAGTAGTATTACATAAAAACATTTTGACTCCACCACTCTTATTTCGATGTGTCATTCTTATAAATGACAGTAATAAGTACTACTTATCTAATAAATATACCTCACACTGTTTTTAAATCAAAAAATATACTAATTAAATGTATTAATTAGAAAGATATACACATAAAATCAATTTTATCGAAAAATATTGTTGTTCCGCCACCGGTATTCGAACCTGGATCTCTTTTTCCAATCCGAGGAAGGTGCATTACCAAATATGCTACTGACCACAAATTTTCGAACCTATATGTTACACTTTTCAAATAAATACATTTATCGTTCCATTATTTGAAAGCCATCTACTTTGTTTTTACGGAATCTCAAATATCTTTGAGTAAACCGAGAGCAGACGCCAGGATTATCAATTAATTTTTATTAAACTTTGGACACATTGATACAACTTATATATTATTAAGAGAACACATTCTCATTGTGAGGTTGTAATTGTTCAGAACACAGGTCTGTGATATTATAAATAATAATTAAATGTATTAATTAGAAAGATATACGTGTCAAATCGAAATCGAAAAATATCACACACCTATGTTCTGAATAAAATTACAACTTCACAATAAAAATGTGTTCTCCTTAATAACAAAAAATATATATCGATAATTTTCATTTTTCAATTCCACACAATTTGTTAATGTGTTGTCTGCTAGAAAATCAACAAATTCGAGATACGACTCTTTAGAAGATAGGCGATGATATATATCATTACACTCGCGTCATTATCGTACATCATATCAGTCACTACTTACATTGGTCTTGACTTGTTAATGTTGGAGCATGCAGTGAGATCGAAAATATCGTACCGCAGAATACTCCCAAAAGATTCAATCGTAGTTATTTATTTTTACCAACGTAATTATACGAGGGCAAATAAAAGACTCTTAGCTTTTAGTTATCGCGAAAGCTGTGAAAATTTCATTATTTTTATTTTTACTTTAACAGTGTATTTTAATTATATCAAAAATTCAAAAAAAAAATGGAGGTCCCGGGTATCGATCCAGGTACCTCTCACAGACTAAACGAGCGTTGTACCGTCCTAGCCACGGTCTCAGTTGGCTGCCGTGTTAAAATATAATGCTGATTTTTACATCTGTGAATTGTTAAATTAATGGATTATTTATTAAAATAAAACAAGATAATAAAATTGTTAATCTCTTTTAAATCAAAACGTTTTTTCGGAAAAATAGAACTATATAAATAGCACTTTTCAAATAGAGTTAGGAAATTACAGAACATTTTAAAAGAGGTGCGCGGATTGTCTCTCGGATAATTCGGATTGTTATAAGAACGTTGTTACAATTATTTAGTGTCTTTGTCGACACCAATGAGAAAGAAGTAGAGAGAAAAAAAAACAATATTTTATGCAAGAGTGGTATGATACATGTGTCTGGGGCACGTAACCTGTATTATATTCTCTGTTTCCTCAATGATTTAGATTGATCTTGCAGGATAGTTGTTTTGTTATATTGTTTTTTCTTTTTCTAATACTATTATACAACTGGCCAAGAGGCCATATTATTGTAGAGAAAAAAACACACACAACCTTTAGAGAATCGCATAGATATATAGTGACCTCACCGGGAGTCGAAACATTCCCGGTGTGGGAAGTCAGTGCCTTGCCCACTGGACTACGAGGGTCGGTTATTGGATAACATTGTTTCAACTCGTGTCCGCCACTATGGTGATGTGTAATCGCGCACCATTACCTACAGCCTGATTAACGTCCTCCCATTTCCTGTCAGCTCCCGTTTGAATGATATAATGCAGTGCGGCAGATCGTTTGACACTTGACACCGAGCTGACCCTGGTCCCCCGCCCCCCGCCCCATGCCCGCCCAGGCAGCGGGAGATGTGCCGTGTGATGATGTGATGACCAGCCAGCCCGACGGAGCCAGGTGCGCGTTTGTACGGAACGACTGCTAAATTGACGCCTACCCGTGGCGTGTCAAAGAAAATATTCGTATCACGCCAGACGTACATTAGGATAGCAAATCATTTTGAAACCATCCAACTGTTTACATATCTTTGTATTGATTGAAGTAAGACACAGTGCCTTATTCTATGATCGGCATATTTTTGCAATATTACTTTTTATAATACAATACAACATTAGGTCGGTGGGAAAGTTTTTTTTTTAGGAGAACACATTCTTATTGTGAAGTTGTAATTATTCAGAACACATTTTTCGATAAAATTGATTTTATATGTATATCTTTATAATTAATATATTTAATTCATATTTAAAATATCACAGACCTATGTTCTGAATAATTACAACTTCACAATAAGAATGTGTTCTCCTAAATAATAAAGTTGTATCAATGTGTCCAAAATTTAATAAAAATGAATTGATAATTCTGGCGTCTGCTATCAGTTTACTCAAAGGTATTTGAGATTCTGTAAAAATAAGGTAGATGGCTCTGTCAAATGATGGAACGATTAAATGTATTAATATCAAAAAGGTAACATATAGGTTCGAAAATTGTCGCTAAAAATATTGTCGCTGTAGCATAGTTGGATAATGCACCTTCCCCGGTTAGGAAAGAGATCCAGGTTCGAATCCCGGTGGCGCAACAACAATGTTTTCCGATAAAATTGAATTTATATGTATATCTTTATAATTAATATATTTAATTCATATTTATTGGAAAGTTTTTTTGTGAAATTTGTGTCTTACTGCATTATGTGGGAGAATAAGTGATGAAAAGATGTAGGATTGTTGAAAATGGGATGTTTTTTGGATGTCACTCTTTAGATCTGGTTTTGATAAAAATACAAAAGCTACTATTATTTATTATAATAACTTATGCAACGCGTAATGATAGCTTGCCCGCAATGTATTCGCAGGGCATTGCATGTGTAAAATAGTACTTACTGTTAGTCTCAGGTTTATTCAGTAAAGTAACATCATGGAACGCGATTAGAAACACATTGAAGTTATGCACGAGTTTAGTTTAATGGCAGAGTGGCCCGAGGCACTAGCGACGTGCATTCTGGTGGCACGCCGACATAGTGATATTTTATCTGATTATGGCGAAGAGTGCGTGACCGCCTATCCCAAACGCTTATTAATGCGTAGTTTGAAATATGGATGGGTACCTGGCGCGAATACAGGATCATATTCCTATTTAGAATAAGATACATGTATTTATCCTAACATATTTATCTTGCTTTTTTAAAATGAAAAGGTTGATATTATATTTTGCCGAAAAGTAATATGTGCTCTTTTTTATTATTACATTTGTTAAAAAAGTAAATTATTTTTAGTATAAATCACTCCGGAACAGACATCGGAGATTTAGCGCGTAAACTTTTTTTTGTTTGAGTTTTGTCTCTGTGCCAAATACATTTTTTTGGAAATCAAATTAGTAACATTGTATTATATTAAAGAAAAATATTTTAATAAATAAATATGTACTTGCATACATTTACGGAAAATAATAATTTATTTAATTAAATTAGAACATGGATAACGAAAAATAAATTTTGTTTATTGTTTGAGATCATCATTTTAATACAGATGTTTCTTAATTCTGTATGCTTTATACAAATATTTTTAGAATATCACAAACAATATTTATAAATACCACAAACAATGATTACTTTGAAAATGATGCTTTTACGTTTCTAAAGCGACAACGATGGACGTTTATATTTTTAAAAGGAAAATATTTCTTTACTTAACAGAACAACAGATATTATGTATTTTAAAAATTTACATTTTATTTGTCGCCATTTGCGTTGGTTGGTGGATTCATTATTATCAACTCGTGGACGTGTTTGCTGGTACTATTTTTCTCTGAATTAATCTTTGTTTATACATAATAAATTGCCTATAAATTTCGCGAAAAAAAAAAAATTCTCCCGAAGATCGGGAAGCTCGGATAGCGTCCCGAACATTAGCCTTATGCCGTTACGTCTGTTACAGTTTGGGTGCGGAAAAAAAATGTCCAAAGTTATCGCATTAAGCGGATAATTTATTTATGAAGCTTTTTACTTCTCGCTGTGGAATTTGTTCTTTCTCCAACTTTGCCCGACCGGGTACGTCTCCCGGTGGACACGTTTAATTAAAAGCTGCGGCGGTCAAACACGCGACTGGATGCCTCTAAGTGTAAAGGTTGATTTGAACTTGTCGCACAAACACGAGCCGTTGCCGCATCGCCAGCGTACCGTTTGAACGTTTACTGCCATTCGACGCTAAGTGATTAGGTTTGCAGTAGGTACAACGAAAAGTAATAGAATTCGCTTGAATTTAAAGCAAATAATAATTAATTCATAATTACATTGCAGGACCTAAAAGTAAGCATTCAAAAAACATAACGTGGTCTAGAAAGAGTAAGGTTATATTTATCTCAAATGAATTAGAATGAATAAATAGAACAGTTCCAGGATTTGATTACAAAGTTTTACGAGATGTCACATGTAGGTCTTAAAGTCAAGATGGAATACAACATTTGATTCAGTTTCCCTTATTGTGTTGAATTTAAATTGTGCTGGTTGATGTACAAGGCGACATATAACAGGGCGCATCTGTATCTTCAAGAGCTCTGCATCCCAGACTTGACTAGTATATGTAAGCCTCAACTTGAATAGTATATGTAAGCCTCTACTTCAGCCGCAGGAAGGGTTGTAGAACCGATCAGCCGTTGCCAGAAATCTATGTTTAGTGAACGGACATTTTCGGTGGCAGGTCCAACAGTTTGAAACTCTGCCCTACGTCATAAGGAACAGTGCATCAGTGACTTTGTTTAAAAATATATTAAAAACCCACATTTTCAATAACCATTTTTAATTTCAAATACAAAAATAGTGTATGACTAAACAGTTTATATGTAAAGTGCCTTGAGGTGAACTTATTTATGAAAATGGGGATAGATTGTCCATGAGGAAGTACAATTACCTCCCATAAAGATTAGATGGCAAGCATGAACTTTGGCAACGAGGAAAGCAAACATTGCTCATCGTATTAGAAGGGAAAGTCCCCAACGCGATGGATGGATGACGTCAAGAGAAAAGCACACACAAATTAGATACAGAAATTAAAATACTGTCAGTTCCCGACTTACGTTAAAAGGGAATCTCGAAAATTAGAAAAAATATCTGAATATAGCTAAATAAAATTTTGCAGCCAATTATTCTATTTCAAACATCTTGTACCCAAGTTTTGTGAATTCCAACACTTGTGTTATGTATAAATGGCATTGTATAATATTAACTCGTTGACTAATTCGAGAATGTAAACCGCCGCATCAATTCTGATATGTCCAGCTACAAGGTCATCTACAATGAAAAGAAGCGGCTGACTAAACAATCAACTTTGGACATGTTTGTGAGACGCCGGTCACAGGAAAATCAAGGTGGAAACTCGGTAAACCCCGACTGTTCACAACCTACAACATCCACCGCCAGTGTCGGATATTCAGAGCCAACTTAGACGTTCTAAATTTTATTTCGAGTTTATTTTTGTTTTATTCTTTTATAAAATATGTAATAATAAATAGTATAATACACACATATAATAAATATTAAATTTTATTTACATAGTTACACTTAAGCAATTTACAAATTCGACTTACGTAAAATTCAAGTTACTTAAAGGTATTACTTACGTAAGTCGGTAAGTGGCTGTATATTGGATTTTAGAAAGCCCTGTGTCCGGCAGTAGACTTTGGTTGAATAATAAAGAAGAAATTGAAAATGTTATCATATATAAAGTAAAAGCAGAATATATGAACATTTGTACCAAAGATGTCGGCGTATCATATACAGTTTTGTCTAGACAGATTGAGATCGTGGTGCGGTCCATTTGTACACGTAACGTGAATCGATCTTAATTTGCTCTGCAAAAAAAATCACCTGGAATTGAGTGAAAATATTTTTTGATCAATACTTTCCAAATTTACTGAATAAATATTTATTTTGCTCGAATTTTTTTTCTATTATTTCACCTGCGTTTTCTCGCTCACCTGAAGAACGAGAGTGCCTAATGGTTATCAAAAGGTTTACTTTACGATATTAAAATGTGGGGTGTATTTTCCTACCCTTGTAATTACCCAAGCCAGGAGAATACCTGTTAATTGACTCATGTTTTTTTTTATGGTGGCTTAAAATTTTTTTATTTTTGACGAAAAACAATGTTAACAATTTTGGTTTTTTTCTTCTCTGTAAATGACATGTTTAGTTTGTTATTTTATTTAAAAATTCTCTTAAGATTTTGATATGTTGTATGATGTTTTTTTTTTTTAAATATGGTTGTTAATTTAGATCCGCGAGATCTGTTTTAGGTTGTACTGTGTATATTTTGCTTTCTGCAGTAGTGCCGTATATTTATGTAGATATTTCTTGCAGATATTATATTATATTTTATCTGATTATTTATTTAATTATTTTTCACGAATCCTAAGGGTGCGTTAGTTTCGGAAATTTTGCAATGTATGTCAGTTGGTCAGACCCACCACTATTCAAAATACAATGATTTGATTCTTGTACGGGTACTCTAGGACCTTACGTGTGCTGCGACTACATACAAAAACAATAATGGTTTATCGAAAAAATGTTTTAGATGCACCGAGATTTGAACCTGGACCCTTTTCCTATCCGGTGAAATGCGTTATCCAATTTCGCTATATCAACCAAGTAGGTTTACGATAAATTTTTGATCTTATATTCTGTAGTTTTTTAAAATTGATACATCTGTTATTCTATATATATATATATATATAAGTAATCAACTTTATATTGCGACGAATCTCAAATATCTTCGACTAGTATACGCCAGAATTAAATCAATTCAATAGATTTTGATACAGCTTGTATATTTTTTATTTTATTATTTTTTATTTTTAACTTTCAGTTCTTTCTCGTTTGGATGTTACATACGATCTGATTTCTGAAGGGTTGTGTTATAGTTTATAAAGAAAATTGTGGAAATATTTCTCCCATTAAATAATATAGAAGATAAATTAAATCCGGGTTCTGTAACGGGTAAACAAAGCAATAAATTAAATGATGTGAAATAATCGTTTCAATACACATCCGCTTATTATTAAGAAGAAAATATTATTATTGTGAAGTTGCAGTTTTTCAGATCATAGTTCTGCGGTATTATTACTAGAAATTTAATGAATAAACTAGAGAGATGTACAGAAAAAAACTAAATATTTTTCGATAAATAGATATCTCTATTAGGAATATTTAAATATGTCCAAGAACACACAATTACTGGATTTTTACCCACAAAGAACTGTTATTAAACAAATATCAGATATCTCATAGAGACAAAGCTATTTTTTATTATATTTAATGGAAACTATATGGAAGTATGAACTATAGTCAGAATCGTACAACTCCACTACGACTCAAGTATTCCTACCATAAAGTAAATCATAAAACATCTGTTCGAACGTTTTTACGAAGGGATACCGTCCCATGAAAACTTCTTCATCAATATTCTAACCAGTTGTGACATCAGATATCTCACGGAGACAAAGCGATTTTTTATTTTATTTAATGAAAAATATATGGAAGTATTGGGTAATTACAGGGCTAACGACTTGTCTTCGGTTGGCTTAAGTGATCACTTTATATATATATATCGGGTCTCTTTTTATGCGTACTATTTTTATACGATTTTTAAGTTATGCGGTTTATATTTAAAGAAGCTTTTTTTTTTAAATAACTATTTTGGACCAATTAGACATGTTGAAAGGGTCAAAAATTTGGAGAATTTTGTCTGTATATGCAAACACAGTCTGCGCCAGTACAATTCAGCCGAAACTAAGTGAAATTGGGTGTGTCTGGACGCGTTTCTTCCCGCCATTGTTTTCAGAAATTATCAGTGAGCATAATGCAGAGGATAATGTCACGAATGACAATGATATCATTGGTATAACTCTCGATACCGTCGAAGAAAAAGAAAACGAAAATGAATCGGAAGAAAATTAAACTCCAGTCACCCTCACTGCAAGTGTAATTCGAGAAGATCTTCAACTTTGTAGTAAATTGGCAAACCATTTCATTGAAACAGATGATAATTCTGAACGAGCACTCAAGTTTCAACGCGAGCTTCAGATTGGCATTTCTGGATATCAGGAATTGTACAAAAAATTACCAAAGTCATCGCAAAGTTTAATCGCTGATTATATTGTCAAAAGGGAAAAATCAACATGCGAAGTTGAGGCTAATTTTATTTATGAAGGATCGTTATCTTCAGGACATAGATCTGATGCGCTGACTATCTCTTCTATTGATTTCGAACCAGTTCGCAAATTATGCCGAACATTGTCATCTTAAGAAAAAAATATGCAAAAAAGTTATTTTTATACATAAATTTGGAAGAAATATGTTAAGATTATATTTTTCTGAAATTTTATAAACTTTTTTTTTGCGTTTTTCGGTATATTTTAACTTATTGAATTAGTTTTATGCTATTTTAGAAAATTATGCAACGTATCCTTTATTTTTATACGTGTGTGTAGTCTTTTTTTATGCGTTTTCCTGTGGAACGTATCTACCGCATAAAAAGAGACCTAAATGTATATAACCAATTCTCACCCCTCAATCTTCACATTTTTATTTTTTAAAGTTGTATATATGTTAGTATGCGGACTCGCTTATGAATGAAATAATTCTTGCATTTATCTGCCACCCGGATTCAGCACTAATCAACATATTGATCTCCAGCTTCAAGGTTCACACAAGGCTGCCGTGCAGGTAGGAATTACTTGAAGAGAACAAAGAAACGATCGATCGTGCGTCCGCGGTGCATCCCCAGCATTGTGTACAAAGGAAGTAGCCAGTCGGATTTCTGAGGGGTGCATTTTCTCCCCTAATTTCTTGCGGTAGGAAACCTGACCAATCGTAACACTTGGGAGGGCAAACACCTAGCATTGTGGCGTTTGTTTTATGATTTTTTATACACTGTTACATTATTACATTTAAAATTATTTTTTTAGACTTTATTGACGTACATGTTTTTGTTATAATATGACATGATAAACATAAGATACAATTATATTGCCATTAAGTGTATACTCGTAGTTTATTCTGTGGGATGGAGTAGACTCCACCTCTGATATATGCAGCATTGTCCTGGCTACTTTGCTAGACTGCCGTCTGTGTTAAAGTAGCCAGGTGTTATTTAATTCAAGATAGATAAAGATTCGACAGGAATAAAAATAGAGAATTCAAAAAAATATATATAGTGAGTGTTATAGAACTAGTGAATTATTAGTGTAGACACTGTATATTGATTATGTTAGAATATTGGATAGCGATACTTCTGATTGATTGTATTGTATTTATATTTAACAAAGTTAAATCAATTTTACTTTAGAAATAGCGCGTTAGAAAATTTCGTAACATGTTTATATACCTACTCTCACTTTTAGTTTGTATTTTATTTTCATAATAGACTGTGGTACCATATTGTCACATTAGTAAATAGTGTTAATTTTATTGTCAGAATTAAATGGATTTATTTATATTTTTCTTTTACCTACATACCTTATTATTTATGCAAACATTACATTAAAATTTAATACTAATATTTAATTTTATTTAACAAAAACATAGTTACTCCTTAAGAGTTTTGTAACAAATCAGTATTAATAAAGAGCTTAAGTTATTAAATAAATATCAGATATCTCATAGAGACGAAACTATTTTATTATATATTTTTAAAGGAATGATATATAAAAATATGGGGGGTAATTACAGGGCTTTCGACCTGTCTTCGGCTATTTAATAACAGTGACTTTATAGGTAAACATTCAGTAATTGTGTGTTCTTGAACATATTCAAATATTGCTAGCTTAAGTTATTTCTAAACTGCTATTTTCACGTTTTACTTGATTCCACGGCATTGTAATGGAAAGTATCCCAGCCTGTCATGCGGAAGGTGGGGGTTCAGTTCCCTCCGGGGGTATTTTTATTTGATTTATTTAACCGAATTTATGTAAAAAAAATCATCATAAAAATAATTTTGACTTTGTTTCAAGACAAATTTGGATATTGTGGGAAGTGAGCGCATTAAAAATAGTTTATTAAATTCCCGACAGGTTTAAACATTTTTTTTGTTTACTTGTTAAAAATGTGTTACCATTAAAGTTATTTCTTTCAACATCGATAACATTTATATCATTGTCATTATTAACAAAATTGGTTTGAATTATTGAGATTAAAATTAAAATAGAGGTTTTTTGAGACAATAAATTATTGTAAGCTTATAGGCGTGGTTGTAGCTCTTGCGGTAGAACACCCGCTTAGAGATAGGGTGATCGGGGATTTGAACCCATCCCGGATAATCACCAAGTTGGTCCTATTTTACAAGCGCCCAGCTTAGTTTGAAGAATAGTAAGATTGATGGTGTGATATGTATTCAGTGTACAGATCTCTATAAGTGTGTGTAAAAATACTGTACCAAATTCAAAATTGTATGAGATTTTTACTAAATTATTTTAACATTTAAGTCTATGTATTTCGAAATAAATAGTTAGACAATTCACTCATTATTATTGTATATATTTGTTCTAATTCTAGGCCCCTAAATTATCTATAAAAAAAATATAATGTTATGATTTCATAAGTTTAACATACATTTTATAATCTTCAAAACTACATTTATAAATCATTTTGTCTAAAAATGGAGATGTCACACTTTGATACTTAATATCACAATATAATATAATTTGGAATCAATAAAATATTTCAATTAATCAAAATAATCGCATAACTACGACCTTATTAAAATGCCCCTATGTCTGTGACATGGTAGAGTTTAGGCACATGTAGATTGAACATTTTTGACTCATATTTTTAATATATTTAATGTAATGTATCTACCCCTAAAATATTGTGCACTAGGTGTGTTACATTCAGTATATATAAACTATTTTTATCTCCTGAGTTGGGGTTGGATGTGGTGGCGAGAATAGTACCCTGTTGTACAATGTGTAATTTACAGTATGTATTTCCGTTTGATTCTACAAATTATATTAGATCTATATTCGGAGAGTGACGCGGAGCGAAAAGAGACATGCTCACCTGACAGGCGTCTTCACGCTTACACACACATATTTTTAACCCGAACGCGCATGGGCCTGTCACTCGATCATTCGTTCACAGACATTACATAAACGTACATATACACTTTGTATCATACCCAGTCCACAATATTTTATGGGTGGATTAAATTTCGAAATGAAAATGTTCAAGGAATATGTGCCCAATCACAACTATACATAAACATTTTTTTAAAAAATGTAATTATGCAATTATTTCGATTAATTTAAATATTTTATTGATTCCAAATTATATCTTAAATAAAAAAAAATAAGGGTTATCGAATTTAGAGCTTCCAGACTGTTTTTTTGTTAAATAATTTAGAGCCTAAAGTAAAGATTTATATCGTAGATTTAAAACTTAACATGATATTCTAAAAATTTCAAACAATATTTTCCGTGTGCATAATTTACACACATTCCTTGAACATTTTCGACTCGGTATATATCAGGTATCCACCCATAAAATATAGTGGACTAAGTCTATTACACACTGTATAATATAATAAAGATACCTAGATTCTTGTAAAATAAATACATGTATTTGAAATAGATTTAACACATCTATTTTACTTTTCAAATTAGAAAAATTAACTTTGTGGTTAAAATTTATGTTTTTATTTCTTAACTTTGTTTTATTAACCACTTGTTGAGTTTAAATACATCTACCGGTTTCGAAAAATACCATTTTCTTCTTCAGGATGTCAATAGTAACTAAAATCATATATTATTGTTTCTTTACCAGAATCTATTTTATTGATTTGCAATTTGTATTTAATCACTATGATTTTACAATTTTTCTGAGATAACCATCCTCTTTTTTAATTTTTTTATAATAAAAAAATAATAGAATGAAACTAATCCTTAATATGTAATTTTGTTTTTATTTTCTGAAATTCTTTGAATGAAATTGACAAACTAACCGTATGTGTGGTTTACTCGAGGCAAACTTTTAAACTATTGCTTTTCATGTTTTACTAAGCTCTCGTTATTGGAAGGTGGTGGTGGCAAGGTCCACAAGTGCAAATTTGCTAAAATATATTTACCTTTCCGGAACAATAACCTTTCTAATAATACTCTCGACTGTATTTAGACGGGATGGAGTTCTGGAACGAAGGGTAGAGAATTGATGATTATCTCACACGTTAAGGAATTTTAATGTTCCATACGACCGCAATAATGAGTATTGTAAATATTCCTTAAAACAATGGTCCTTTAAAATATATATTGTAGTTTATTAATGGGCATATTATTTTGGCGCTGAAATTGTGTTCACCATTTAATATGTATAGTTAAACAGTATCGTTTCTGGGGGTTTTGGCAGTAATGTCAACCCTTAAAGTTGCCGTATCTGCTCACAAATTTTCTGTTTTATAGTACAGGGTGGCCCGCCCATAAATATGTTTATATATTTAAAATCCGACAACTACTTAATAATAATGATAAAATGAACCGCTCCACGCTTGCATGCATTAAAATAGTTATTTTTTTTTACCTTGTAAGCCGAAATTCAATGAAAATATCGTTCGTTTTTTAATGTTATGGGACCCATACCGAGGTTGGTGGCCGAGTTATTTATTAATATTATTTCTTGCCAGAATTAAGAGAACAAGTTAAGCAATTTTGATTTCAACAAGATGGTTTCACTTACCGTACAGCGAAAGTTACAAAGAACCCCCTTAGAGAGTATTTCCCAAATCGCTTGATATAAAAAAAATAGTGATTTGAGATGTCTCCCAAGTTCACTAGATCTGACGGTTGCAGACTTCTTTCTCTGGTGTTACCTGAAAGAGAAAGTTTACGTGGATAAACCACAAACTTTTCAACACCTTAAACAAAATATTCGTGCTGAAATTTTGGGAATAAACACCGAAATTCTTAACAGAAGTGATAGAGAATTTTGTCAAAATATCTCAGGTTTATGAACTTAGCGTAAATTTTAAGGTTTTTTTTGTTGTTTTGTTTAAAATCTTTTTTTTTTCCTATGTTTTTCTTGCAAATTCAACATGTAAACAAACTTATCGGCCACCCTGTATTATATAATATAATTGCACAGTATTATTTACGTGGTGTTGCGAAGAGATATGAAAAATATTTTTTCAGGTGGTTCGGACGTACGACATGAGGTGGTAGACATTAAGCTTTTCGTTTTCAAGCTAAAGACAAAACATTCAATAGAAAAAATCAAACCGTAAAACAAAATCTATATACATAAAATTGTATCTATAACTGTCTGTTTACTCTCTATATCTTAATCAACTTAACTTAATCAAATTTTGCACAGTAATTATTTAGGACCATATGCTAAACATCCCCTCCCTCTGGCCATCCCACCCCTCCCCATTATATAATTATATAATTTGAATGCCATTCCAATCCAAATTCAAATTTTGCTCAATTGCACACTAGGACCCTGATGAAAGTACGATCACTTCACGCCGACCCCTAAAACATCTCTATTCCCCAAATTCCTGGACCAAATTTTGCATACATCGTTAATCTATCGGGCATGCGCAAAACAAGGGAACCACCTAACACCCTACGCCTGCTTTGATTGAATTAGATCTGAAGTCCGACAATGCCGAGCACAGACAGGTAGTATATTATTTAATGTATTTACTTTAACTACGCACCTCTCTACCTTACACCAGAATCGGGTTTCTGTCCTAACTGTAATATTCCATTAATTTTTTTATTACACAATTATTTTAATACTGATTTCTTACCCTGAAAGTGTTTTCTGACTTTTTTAATGCTTGGTTTAAATAAGGTAAAGAGCCGGTCTACGTTTTAATTATCTAATTAATTAAGAATTCAAACATTAATTTTATTTAATTTTTTCCAACTATAAGACTTTTGGTTGTACGTTTGAATTCTCACCGTAAAGTATTATAAATTATAGTGATTCAACACAAAATGACGCACCTTTTTGTATATTCAGACAATGGAACTAGGCGAACATGGTTCATAATTTATTTTATTCTCCATGGTACATGTACATTAAGGAGACATTTTTTTTTTGGTACAAGGTATATTAAATAAAAGTCTGTTTCATCTATATGGCCTAACTAAAAAAAACCTGTTTTAATTTCAATGATTTACAGTTCTACGTTCCATGAAAAAAATTTAACTGCCTTAAATTCTGAAAATTGTAAAAAAATATGTTTTTAAAATGAAATTATAGAATATTTAGTTTTAAACCACTTAATTATGTTATTTAATTATAATCTCAAGCCTCAACGTGTGTGCTTTCTTTGAAAATGTAATATTTTTCTTTCGAAATGGCCATTAGTTGTGACATCATTAACGTTTTGAAAAAATACCTTTTTAATTGTGTTTTTTTCTTATACAGTATTTTATAAGTGAAAGCTAAATTATTTACTAGTTACACCTATGTAGGATTTTCACGGCCGTAAGACGATAACGAAGTATTTTCTAGAATATTTTCCCATTGGCCAGTTTTTGTCATGTAAGCTATTGTAAAAACACATTCGCCGGAATAAATAAAATCATTTTTCAATATTGTATTTTAAGTAATTCAGTAAAAGGAGGGTTAATTTAAAGACATATATAAAGTGCCTCGCTAGCTGACGAGGCTTTGCGACATTTTTGATCTTCTCGACTCTTGTCTCTGGATAAAACATTCGGATCTTTTGTAATAATTTAATATATTCGAAAACATTTTGGAATATATTTCGGCCGGCGGGTTTAAGCTCAACCAGAAATGCCAAAAATTAGCAGCTGTTTGGATTATTCGGAGTTCGTTTTAATGCGGGCTCGGATTACCTAGATTCGTACCATAATACAGCAATCATTCAGGGTTTGACTTTGCTGTGCGGTAGAAAAGTTTTGTTATTTGTCCGCTATTCCTAGTACGTTTATTATTATAAAATATAAATCATTTATTTGACGTTGGGGGAGATATTTAATAACATAACAATCGCTTTGTATGAAACCATGAAATTTATTATACCACAACCGGTTTCGTTTATCTCAAGCTTCATCAGGACGTATTTAAAAATAATCATAAATATAAAAAGAGTGCACTTATATATAAATAAAGAGGGAGATAGAATATAAAATTACATGCGAAAGAGAGAGACATAATGCATATATAGTTAAATAGAACATGAAAGGAGACAATATAAAACTATATGCGAAAGAGAGAAACAGAATACATATACAGATAGACGGAACATTAAGGGATGGGAAAATACAGTGTTGATGGATATTACATTGATTTTAAAGGAAACATATCTAATATAGGGCTAATGGATAAATTAATTAGATTATTAAGAATTGGCGCACCGCTATTTATTGCCTTTTTTATTTCGAGGGCTTCTAAATTGTCAAACCAGAGGCCATATCATTAGATATAGGTCCATATCGAGGTGGTCACTATTTTTTTAATGTAAAATACATATTAATATAATAATATATATAAAATACGTAAATATATTGAAAAAAAGTAGCGTTAATAAATGATTATATAATTATAACTTTTTTAATATTATAGACATAGTTCTTGAAAGTAACAATGCATTGAAATGTATAATCCATATGCGACCTTATTGCGAGTTTAGCACTAGCGAGGCATCGTTAACACGAGCAGTCCGAGCGCTTCATCCAATATTATGTTACATACGCGACCTTTGGACTGCTCACGTTAACGATATACCTAGCTAGCGTAAAATCCAAAATAAGGGGGCTAGAATACTAAAGCAACTTATTAAATTATTTGCTGTCAACATTGACGCGCTCATTTACACAAGTCTGAATATACATCATAATACATCACTCATAATAACAATATATATAAACAATCACTTTTTATTATTTCTAATTTTGAAACTATTATTCATGGCTGAATTCCATTTAAATGATCTAAATAAAACACTTTTTATATTTTTTTCCACTATTCCACTAGGCCATCTTTAGATCATCTGAAGATGGCCGCGACAGGCTGAAACCGGTAATAGTCATAAAATAATAAATAGTGGAAAAAAGATATAAAATGTTTTGAATACTTATTATGTATTAATTATAAAGGTATACGTATAAAATAAATTTTATCGAAAAATATTCTTGTTGCGCTACCGGGATTCGAACTTGGATGTCTTGGATCCAGCTACAGTATTTTTGACGACAAATTTTAAAATATAGACCTACGTTTTGAATAATTACAACTTCACAATAAGAATGTGTTCTCCTTAATAAAAAGTGTTTTATTAAAATCATTAGTAAAGGTTATGCTGCTAATATCGATGGTGTAAAAGCGATGGGTATTATCATTAGGGGTTGTATTCATCATTCACTATTTCAGAAGCATGTTTTTGCGTCAATATACCTGTGGGAGTGTGTATTATGACTATTATTCTCGGAAGGAGCTAAAATATTTTACATTATAAAATAATACCACGTTTAAAGTGTATTGGAATGCAATACAGTGAAATCCGCTTCAAATATCTCCGAGCCTGTCTCGACACAGAATTTCTCTAGTGAGATGGGCACAGTCCAAACATATTTTCACATTGTATTATATAGTTACAAATAAATAAATATACGCTTGTGGCTTTTTGTAACACGTCTGTTAAAGCGAAGACGTGCATTCAGACCACCGCGCGGTGCGAGACTTGCTAAAAAACATATGCGCGGTTATTTTTTTGTCAATTTTAATTTTAATTCAATGCTCATGTTAACACGTTAACATGAGCATTGAATTATTTTCATGTGAATTTATATACTCGATATATAATATATCAAATATATGCAAAAATTATAGTTATACACAGCTTTTTTGATTGTTTAGAATGCACGCCCCTGATATTAATTGATATGAGGTTAATTAAAGAGAAATGTTTACATATAATACTTAAACGGAAGATAGTATCAGCAGTATGTATATGTAGTGCAAATATTTGTTTTTCAAACATGTGTTTGAATGACGAGTTGAAAGAGTATATTGCAGATTTCTTTATTTAGGAAAGATTTAGGAAAAGTATCCGAATTGCGCATTAATAATAATGATCGATGCCCAATTTCTCTTCTAGATTCATTTTTATATATTATGGCACGTGTCTCTAAATTTTTTGACCATTTCTTTTTTTTGAGAAAAGTTTTAAAAAAAATCTATTAAAAATCATGGTCACTATAATTTTTGGCGAAATCTAACTCTTTTAACCTAGAATATGTTTTATTACAGACTTTTCGTGTAAAATGTGTCATAAAACTAGGTTTAAAAAAAAAGTTTATTTTTTTGATAACATTTTATAGGCATTTTATACGGTGGGATGTATTATATATATAACATATATAAGAACTTTGATGCCAGGAAGAAATTGGAAAAAAAAACATTTCTTATGCAGGGGTGGTATGATGTTATATGTGAGAGATGTTACACGTTTTTTTCTAATATATTTTTATAATAATTAATTTATCGACTAGTGTGAACCATATACTAAACTTAAAAATAACTGCCATCTAATCATAAGTAGGTACTTATTATTAAAATGGTCCTTCATTTACTTTATTGTATTTTTAACATTTGTAAATGAAACGGGTGTTTTTTTAAGAAATTATTCACACACTTGTAAATTTTTCTAAAATCTCTTTCATTCGGTTCACTTCAACGCGCCTATGTTGTAATAAAAAAATAATCAAGTTGTGAATTTTATTTTCTAAAAGCAATAAATACAACACGAAATGATGGGCACCCCTAATCTTCCCATTGAACGACTTTTCCAAAAGGGAAGAGCCTCCGCTATCCGCCGTTAAACCTTACAAGCTGCGCGTGCCGTTTGTATTTACTTGTCGAGCGGAGACTGACGTGTACAATTTTTTATTTTCTATTTTCTCTTAGAAAAGCTGTAACATGTCCCCCCCCCGTAAATGATTTTGATAGATTCAATCTTCGTTTCGCCACTCCTTTTTACGTTTTTGATACAATTACGTCCCTTCTAAGAATCGATGTCTGCTGACTTGTCTTCTATCTCCCATTCCCCATTCCCCATTCCTCTTCATCATCCCCCCCCCGCCCCTTTGACATTTAAGCAAGTTTTTTCATTCGGAATTCTATCATATAATTCATTTTAACGCGGGGTACGTTTATTCAGCGGGTACCCCAGTAAAAATTGACACGTAAACTGCGTTAGAAAATTTTGTAACATTCATTTTTGTTTTCACTTTCGCATTATGTATGTGTGTTTTTTTATAAACCTTTTTAAATTCAAAACAATTTGGAGTTTTCGAGTATCGATCCTGCTAAACTACTTTTCATTTAGAAAGAACTATTGTATCAGTGTGTGTTACAGCCCGTTTCAAAAACATGTAATACTCTTAATAAATACATGGGGCCGGAAAACAACACACAACACATACAGAGCTCAAATTTTCATCTACCTACACCGGTTTTTTTTGCGATTTATCATATATTTTTTATGTTCTCCGTCGCCGTGTACATGTGATAGAAGTAGGGTTAAGCACAGTATATTTGTGTATCTACAGAGAAAAAATGGTTTAATGTAACATATAATGAATGCTTTTAGGAATATTTATTTTAAATATATCTTTTATAGTGTAAGTACAAAGTTATATATATATATATTTATAACAATGAAAAAACCAACAAATGCTTTCGTTTAAGACTAATTAATGATTAATTATTTCATGCGACAACAATTAAAACACTAAGCGGCATCAATACACATTTACAATGTGCATATTGCCTATGGTATTACTCACCATAATACAATTTTTGTTTCTAAATGAAGAGGAGTTTGCCTCTCGCAGGCTAAACGAGCTCGCATCTTGCACCCTTATTGATTTCACTATCAAATTTTCGTATAAACTGATTATTTCGTGTGAGAATTTTATGCATTGATTTCTTTAATTTATTTTTAATACTTATATTTATTTGAAAGTAGTTATATGCACCTGGTGAATTTTGTAACACTTCTTCAATATAATATAATAGTAATACCATAATACTTGTAATCATCCATTTTCTCAAAAATTATCACCTTTTCATTCCATTAATATTCCTTTATCCGCAAATGACTTCAAAATATAATTAAATATTATTAAACAAATTTCAATTAATAATGGTTATAATATTAAATTAATAGATAATTTTTTAAACAAAAAGTACAAGAAAAAGTTTATCATATCATATGTTTACCCACCTATTATTGATAGTGCGAAGCAGTGAATAAAAATTGTGTATTTAAATAATCTTACTTCAAATTCAATTATAAAAAATATCCGAAATTCTATACAACCAGCTTTTTACACTAATAACAAATAAAAGAATTATATATTAAATAACAAGTCTACAAATTAATTTGCAAAGATTGCAATTATTTTTATATAGGAAAAATTTGTAGAAATTTTTATATTATTTGATATAAGGAGCATTTGAGATGCCTAAATAAAAATAACTATTCAGAATTTACCAATCACCTTTTGGAAACAAACCATTCCTTTTATATTAATAAGGGTTTAGAAATTATACATACAAATACTAGGGGTTTACAGTTAGATAAATATGAAATTTTAGAAATAAGAAAAAGTGTTAATAGCAAGCGTAATACTATAAATAACCAAATCCTCTTTGCAAATAGTCACCAATTTGTTTTCATATTAGTTCTTACTTATTCACCATTTTATAGTTTTGTTTTTATCTATGCTTATATTTTTAATTTCAGTATTGTACATTGTTTTCCTGAAGATGATAAACATAGGTGTCGAAACATGTAGAATATCTGGTACATATACACGCAGATTAGCCCAGAAAAATGAAAAAAAGAAATTATGAACGGCCGTGAAAACATAAAATAATATTTTTAATTCTTAACTGAATGCAGTACAGTGGTTAGTATCCTCGCCTGTCACGCGGAAGACCGGGGTTCGATTCTTTGCCGGGAGATTTATACTTTTATTGTATATATTTAACGGAATTTTTATTGAATCATAAAAATATATTTTATGTGTTGAACGCGTTTTTTTTTTGTTGTTTTTTCATTCTCCAGCGTGACGTCTAGACTAGCGATGCCAAATTAATTTGATTTGTTTCCAAAATATTATCCGATTTATCGCGTTATCTTTTCTCAAATTTATTTAGGCTGTCGCCCGGCGGTCCGGTTCGTTATCCGATTATAAATGAACGTGCAGGTTTAAATTTTGGCATTTCGGTGGCGGATATCGATTTTCTTTTGTGCCCACCACCCTTTGTCTGGCGCTGCCGCCAGGCGCCGACGGCAAAGGGCAGATATGGAAAACGACGGCCAGTCCGTGCAACCCCTAGTTCGTTCAAGTTTTCGTGAGACGTGTAAAAGTTTGATTTTAAGCCAGTTACATTGAGATTTTCAACAATTCAATTAACTATTGAAACTATCTCAACTTTAAGATTATTTTTTTGACAGTGACCGTATCAATATTATTAATAAATCGATGTATAAATATGAATATTTTACATTTATTACTTATATTAATCATTAAAATAATAGTTGATTCAATCAATTATTGTGTAAAAATGATGAAAATTCCCAAAACACATTGATCATCATGAACGACAGTATAAAGACACGTCTAACTCGGCCAGCGTACGCTTTGCCACTAAAGTGACGATCGGCCGCGAACTGCGCCCTCCGCACGTACACATACGCATATTGACAAATTCACGTCAGGTTATTCGAGAAAATATTTTCTATTGTTGCGTATGGTAAATATTGTGATTATTTTAACCAATACATAAATGTATTACGGAGGATTACCTAAAATATGAACTCTGTATTTAGTATATTTACAAAGATATTCACATAATTAAAGGTAATGTCAACTCATTTTACATCATCGAAGAGGAAAGGTTAATATCATCCACGTGTGATGACATTTTATTAAAGTGCTCTTGCAAGGTTTTCTTGCCATCGTTTTGGTGCGATTTGCTGCCAGGTTTTTTCTTGTATTGACACACCCTATTGTTTTTGTTCCAAGTACGCACTTTAATGATATGGCATCATAGGAAGCGATGTAATTGATCAATCGTGATGTCACTTTTTTTTTTAAATGTCATCCGAGTCTTGCACAATTTATTCTAACGTCCTACTAAACACATAATTATACACCTAGTACTTTTAAAATTATTATAGAATAATTAGACATACTTATATATTGCCGACACATGAAATTTTACGAATAAACGTATGTAAACTTCAATATTCATTCGATAGTCGTCGCCAAATCACTCGTATTTTATAAGTATCACCAACTATTAAACCCTAGATTCGTTCATTATTGTCACAGACGATCGTTTGAAAAAATCTTCGCAAAATATATTGTTGCCCTATATTTGAAAAGTGAGCATTCAAAAGAACCCCATTCCACTTCACGATCTTTTTATAGGAACTTATCGAGAGGTTTAAGAAGGGAAACGCTGCCTATTTTGCGCTGCAGAATCTATTCAGGTCAGATAAAATTCCGGGTTTACAACGTGACCATGATATTGATAGTTCTGTATGAATGCGAATATTGCAGCCTTAAAGAGAAAAGGTCATGTTAAAAAAAATATATTCCGTCTGTTGTGGTTCGATTCGACCGATTCTATGCGTGCGTGATAACACGCACTTTTTGACCTTGCAGGGGGACTAAAGTCATATTTTAAAAATCATTTTGCCATCTGCGGACGACAGTTTCCAACTTTCGATAGATACTTTTAAGTCAATACCCCTTAAAGCCGCCTACCTTTGGTGTTTTCCATTTCAAATACGGTTTGGCAGTTAAAAAAACGGCCAGATGTTCAAATAACCGACAATAGTGCCAGTTGGGAGATCGAGGAGACTTGGCACGTTGTGAGAAACGAGACGTCTAAAACTATCTAGAAGTTCTTCGGATCCCGGTTAGAATGCGAGCACTTGGCACTTGGAGGATGGTGCACATGGATTGCAGGTTATGGACTGATGAGCGATAGCTCGAGACAGGGACGCCTGAAAAACATTTGTGCTGTTTGACTTGCACCTCGATGGTTTATACCGCCAAATGACACTTCAATGAATTATGTATTCACCTTTACTGTTCAGGACTTCATCCCAATTTTCAACCACTTTGTCGATGTCTTTTTTTATAAAAATCAGTTGGTCTGATATCAAAATAGTTATCGAGCTAATTTCCGAGATCATCGTCGTTGAACGTAACGCCACGCATTTGATTGGAGAGCGACCGAAAAATGTGATTGTCTGGCGGAGCAAGGTCGGGACTGTAGGGTGGATGCACCATAATTTCTCAGTTGAGCTCCTGGATGACCTTGATTAAAGGTGATAATAAGTATGTCTCGAAAATGTTCGTTTTTCTGAACTTGACACTCCCATTATTTAAATCCAAAAATTAAGAAAAACTATGAGATAGAGGAAAACGGCGACGCTGACGTTTTAGGGCAAAAATTTGCTATCAAATAGTACGTCATTTTTTGTTACAAATAAACCAAAAAGCGGTAAAATAGCATTTCATCTGCTTTAAATTTACGCACGTATTAGTTCAAACATGTTTAAACACGAATACTCGTGTGATTTCGTCATGGGAATCACGTGACTATTAGTGGTGAGTAGAGGATCACTACGAGAATTAAATTGTGGCATACCGTGATACGTGTACATCACTGAAGAAATTTGTTTTACAATTTTTATCTTTCTCTAACGACATTGAAATACGTAAGCACTATCGCCGAGGGTTAAATGGAGATTGAAATTCAATCAATACAGAAAGACTAGTATTTAATCCATTTTACATTTGTTTTGTCCGCTGAATGATTAACGGCTGTGCGAGGAGCGTTTCACTAGCTAAATAGATATACCATTAATTAAATATGTAAATGATGAATTACTCGAATTACCGAGGGTTTGACGCACTTTAGTGCCAGTTTAGTAATTTTTGGGAAAGAAAAATGTCTTTTATGTGTAGGAAAAAAAATATCTTACGAAATATAGTTTCCACTGGGATACGAGTCCGGAACTTTTCCTTGCCGGGGACAGCGATACCAATTTCGCTGTGTTAGCCACATGAGATTCCGAAAAGTTTGAGGCTTATAAATGCAATGTTATGTAAAATGATTTTTTAAATTTATTTATTTATTTAATTTAGCGACAATACAATGGCAAAATAAATTCAATTTTTAAATATATGGTTACATACATACATGGTTTTTCTTTCGCTTACCTCTCCAAAAAAGAGACCAGCTCTTGTGCTTGGAGAGGGAGTTACACTACAATAATTTTATATAATTCCTCACATATTCTATTCATTGTCCATTTGTGTGCTTCTGAAGTATTCTGTAATATTGTTTATTGTCCAATTATGTGTTTTTGAAGTGTTCATTTAGTTTCTTTTTAAACTCTTTTATATCCTTTATTTCTTTAATTTGTGATAAATCTGTTATTTCATTTTCAATTTTATATTGCAATAAATTCGTTACATGCTAGGTGACGCCAGGATAAATCAATTTAAAAGTAATCAACTGTATATTGCCTTGAATCGCAAATACCTTTGAGTAATCGTAAAATACGCTTACGAGACGCCAGAATAAAAAGAATCAATTTTATTAAATTTGATTAAACTTTGATATAACCGGTGGCGTGCAGTAGGTATAGATTTAGGTTATGCTGTTACCAATGATATTATACAATCATATATAATATATGTACTACAATATATGTTGTACATAGGATTATGAACTTTCGTTTAACCAACGTCTTTAGACAATATGAATCCGTCGTTTATACGACCCTACCATGTATTTATTTGTAATTTTAGAATACAATAGTGTTTTTAAAGTTTTACGTTTTAACGTAAAATAATACCTTCTTACCCATACAAAAATCAATATATAAAATGTATGGACGTTTTTAAGAACACTGACTGAACATTATTCTTTTATTGTTTGAAAATCCTTCACGTAATAACTAAACGAAATAATTGTTTTTATTCAAGGTTAACGTAGAGAGGATTTGCACGCAGTTGTAAGCCTTGCTAATGTTATTCTGTAATAAATAACAGCATAGGTAACGACTCCATACAAAACGGATCAACTGAAAGGAATTTTCAATTTAGTAAATAGCCAATTATATGACTTGAGTAATTCACTAGCTTAAAGATAGAACAGAGAAATGTGAATAGTTCAATTCGGCGAATGCACAAGAGCCATGCGAATGCCATGACTACAGCGGTGAGTTGTCGTGGTAGTTTTTAGAAGTAAGCAATTTAAGTCTCTACTGGTACTCAGATGGTGCTAATTGTAAAAAAATGTTTCCGTTTTTTGTTAATCCAATTATTTAATTTATATTAGTTTCCCAGAATTTTTAGTAATGCTCAGCTTTTTTGCTTGTATGAATTACACGCCCTCGGATACACATTTTTGTTGTAAAGTTGCATTTATTTGCAAACGCGCTTCGCCGTACAGGAAAAGGTTCAGATTCGAATCTCGGTAGCAACTAAATATTTTTTCGACAAATATATTATTTTTTTGTATATCTTTTTAGTTGTATTAATTAAAATATTTCCATATATTTTAATTTTTACATGAATTGACCGCTGTAAATTATCTACATTGAAATTAATATGATTTGTATATTTTTGAATGTTACACGAAATATTTTGATATCACGTATTAGTTCCCTACCATTTAACCAAATAGCATGTCATAGGCGGAATATTATGAACCATCTATACTAATGAATTGAACAGAAAAGCGCGGCGTGCACACCAAAAAGTGTGTCACGTTACTCAGTCTACATTATAAACCGTGTATCACTTTTTTACCAGGTGGCATAATATCACTAAGAGTTTGATTAATCGCGTCGTTTTGTTGGTTTTCTAGCCCATGGGTTCATCGGATAGACGATTATCGATCTTGTGGACTGTGTTGTCGATGGAAAACTTGTTGCAAGTCGAGAACAATATTTAACCTGCGGTACTCGGGTACCGACCGGCTGTTAAATATTTAAATACGATTAGTCGAACTTGGTTATAACGAGCTTGAGGGGATTGACTAAATTTACTCGTTATATCCAAACCAACAATTGCTACATGTAAAATAGTTCAAAATTGGCCCGTCATTAGCAAATCCGGCGCTTTGGGTGCTAAACCATTTTAATAATGCTGAATCAACATCATTAAGATGGAATTTTCAAAAAATTTTTGTTTCTATTTTTGTAAACATCCTTATTGTTCAATAATATTGCGACAGTTGAAAGTTGCCTGGAGCTGGCAGAAGAGTAACGAAAGTACACTGAATGCAGTGGAAATGAGATCGCTTAGGCGTACGTGTGTCATATCCATTTATGACAGAGTAAAGAATGAAGAAATAAGGAAAGAATGTAAAGTTAATCTTAGTATAATGAGTACGAATAAGAAATGATCACTACGGTGATTTGATCATATGGAACGGATGAATGAGGAGTGAATGGTAAGGAAAAAATGACGCAAGTGTCGATGTCACCAGAATTAGACGACGTCCGCGGAAGACTTGGCACGACCAATTAAACCAAATACTAGAGGATGGTCCTGTTAGAAGTCTCAATAATCGGCGATCTTGTATGAGAAGATGAGGCGAGAATTGTGTCAGGACAGAAGAATGTGGTGCTCTACATCTGCCTACCCCCGCGGAGAAACGGCGTGATAGTAAGTTAGTTAGTTCAGTTGAAGAAGTCAACGAAAAATTTTCACACACACTTCAATATTATTCGCGCCGCGTTCTAATTTACGAATGATTTCGACTTTCTCCCGAAACGAGAGACACTTTATTTTTATTTATTTATTAACGCCCGCCCTTGTGGGCTTTTACAAAGTTGGTTTGGTGTAAAAAAACAACAAAAACATGTGCAGCTACGCAAGTAGCATGCCCATTCACAATATATATATATAAAAGTGTCAAATATAAAAAATGGGAAATTTTATTTTACAATCTTGTTCCCTTTTTACATTTGTGTTTTTCTCTGAATTCAAATTTATTACAAGATTGTCTAAAGTAATGTTCGTGTTCGTCGGTAGGTGTTATATTGACATTGAATTGTTAAAAAGTGGCCCTTGATTTGCAAACATGTTCGCTAACAAATGAAAAAATGAAATGACATACTCTATCAATTTATATTTATATATTTATATTATATATATTGCAAATATTATATTATATATATATATTTGCAAATCAAGGGCCACTTTTTAACTAATAAGTCAATGTCAATACAACACTACCGACGAACGCGAACATTACTTTAGACAATCTTGTAATAAATTTGAATTCAGAGAAAAACACAAATGTAAAAAGGGAACAAGATTGTAAAATAAAATTTCCCATTTTTTTATATTTGACACTTTTGTTTGATGCTCAATAATAAGTCGTAAGTGTCACAACGTGATCGAAGTTTTGGGCGGCCGGAAATCTTAGGTAGTGTCAAATATCATATGAACTTTTTTCACTTTAATTGCTTGCATTTTTCGAGAATTGCTTTTTTTTTCAGTCCCAACAGACACTCACATATTGACGTGTTGGCCATATTATTTGTTCGGTATAATCGAGAAGCAAGCTCGTTATAACAGTTCACTTTTGTATGAAAACTTGCGTAAGCTATAATATCAATAATTGTTTTCTCACTATAGCCGTGAACTCCTTATAACCTATAACCAAGTTAGACTATCGCATTCTTCTTTTTCTTCAATGCCCCTGCAGCCTATATCGAACCATTGCCTCCTGAATATGTCGCCTCCTCTACATTATCCGATTTTCGACGACTGACTTCCACTTTACTGCTGCGTCCTTCACGCTGTCCTCCCAGTGAAGTGGGAATCTTCCCACTCTTCTCCTATCGCAGGGGTGTCCATTAAGGATTATTTTTGTAATCCGCGCCTCCTGCATTCTCTGAACGTGATCCGCCCGTCTGAGCAGCTGTAGTTTCATCTTGATGAAGATTTCTGATGTGTCTTATTCTCCATGCTTCCCCTAAATATTAAATTTCATCTAAATAATTATCACACCCCTTCTTATATTATATAATATAATTATTATAACGTTTATAATTTATAAAATTGTTATAACATTACAACTGAGATCTCATCCATTAACACAGCCAATTTAAAAGCGAAATTGTTTTATATTTACGTGATCAATAGTCGTTCACCATACATCCGAATTCATACTATTCGCCATCGTTGACCTTGGAAACCATGCGCTTTTGTACCTGTGCGGTAGTTTTAATACCTTGGTCACTCTCCTAAATCGTTGTTTCGTTACATATACATATACACAAAATCTAATTGTCGTAAAATATTTTTACATCTTACGTCCATATTTTTGTAGATCTATTTATCTGGGTCATTAATGATCTGTTGATAATCCTAATAAAAATAATAAGAAGTAAAATCTTTTCTTATGTGATTTTTATTAATTAATTCTCAAACACAAGAATATGAATTGAATAATTTTTAGCCGAGGAAATCTGTTTTAATTGTATTTTTAACTAGACCTTATGTGTTCCACAAGCACTACTTGTTACTTCTCAGAAATTGTTTTCAAGTTTTGTAAACTAACTACGTAAAGTGAGTATGAAATTTAATATATTTATCAATAGTTTTTGTCATGTTTTTGGATTAGATGTTAGATTTAATAGTGTTTGTGGGTGGCCATAATAAATTGTCGCGGGACCGTGTGAAACAGACGAGTTTAAAACAAAATAAAAAAATTGATGACGCTATAAAAAAAATGTTGAAATACTTAGAAATTGTGCGTACGTGAAAACATGACTGTCACAACTGAACAGAAATCGAAAAAAAAGGCTCTCAGAAAATTTTGCGAATCGTTTTCGTGCCCCCAAGAAAATATGTCTACCCATTGATTTATATCATGGACTGTAGAAAAAAAGAACACAGAAAAAGCTTTCTAGTTCAAATGAATAAGTGCTAGAGCTCCTGTTATGAATATGTGCTGCGATCCGTGATATAGATCGACCTAAAAAAATATTTGCCCTTAGAAAAGCAGCAGAATAAAGGAAACCTTTCCACTAATGGTACAACTACCCCCAACCCCTACGTCTAACTACCCCCTCCCGTCCTTTGGACTCGACCGCTTATAATTATTGACTATTGCGCGCGTGGGTGAATAAAAGTTTACGAGTGTGTTTTATACGGTGATAAAAATGATTTAATTCAATATATTCAATAGAAGTTGTGATATAAATTTATCAAATTCTGTCGCATGTCAACCATTACCTAGCTCCTTCCCTCTCCGTGTATATTTTATTAACTTAAAAGTGTGTCCTAGCTTGGCACGTTCTAAAGCTTTGCCTTGAAAATTAGTCTAAGAATTTACATTTATTTATTTATTTTACAAGTAGATGATAGACTTTTGATTGGTCGGTATTCCGTCAGTTTCAAAATTATAAATTAAAATGGTAAATAATTATTATTATGACATCAGAGCAAAAATTGTTTAAACAATAATAAATGAAACAAGTGTATAATAAGAAAAATAAGAGTATGTGTACAAATATATTGTATATAATAATTATAGAATTAAAAATATATGTATTTGTATTTGATTTTGAAATTTTAAAAGAAAGCAAAAACGTCGCGGCTTGACATTATAATTAAATAAAATAATGTTTTAGATTTAAACTACTCTATTATGCACATATACCAAAGTTAACTAATTTCAGTTGGATCCAACTTTCTTCAGGATAATATAGTATATAGACTAATCTAAGTACAGATATTTAAATGTGAGGTAAAGAAGAGAGAACAACAATATATAAGAGTGGGACAGAGTGTCATGTAGGGGGTGGAAGAGAAGGGTGGAGATTGCATGGGAACATCTTTAATATCGGACTATTGGATAGATTTTATTGTTTATTTAGTATCTTACTATTATTATTCAGTGATTTATTAATTTCTAATGCTTCTAAATTATTAAGGCGTAAACCTATTCCATTTCTGTATTCTTATTAAAAGTATGGTTAGAATTAATTAAGGGTTCGACAAATTCTGAGAAACCTATATTTGTTAAGCATCTTATATGTTCTTATATTCTAATACTTGGGTTAGTCTATATACTATATTGTCCTGAAGAAGGTTAGGTCCAATTGAAACTAGTTGACTTTAGTATATGTATGTTAGTATATTAATTAGAAAGATATACATATAAAATCAATTTATCGAAAAATATTGTTGTTACGCCTTCGGGATTCGAATCTGGATCTTTTTCCAAACCGGGGAAGGTGCACTATCCAACTATGCTACAGCGACGATATTTTTAGCGACAAATTTTCGAATCTATATGTAACCTTTTTGATATTAATACATTTAATCGTTCCATTATTTGAAAGAGCCATCTACCTTATTTTAACGGAATCCCAAATTATTTTATTTGTTTAAAAAACGTTGGTGGGAATAAGGTCCCGCGGACTGTATCTACAATAGTTTTAAGTATTTGACGAAACCCGAAATGGAAGTCTGAAGGAACATAAGGGAAAATGGATCTGGCCTACCTTGCTTTGAAGTCCTTGGTCGGGCGTCGACTGCACCTCCGGTTGACGAGCACGTATATTAGGCCGAACCGAGATATCAATCACTGCACTTCCGAAATCTGAAATTCACTTCCTCTGCGCGGTCCAAGCGTTACGCACGGCGTGAGTGTAGGGCGGCAGGAGGAAGCACAAGTACTTAATAATAATCGTACTTATAATCGAAGCACAATCAGAGAGTAATCCAGAACGGGTATAGATTATTGGATGGACGAAAGAGGACAGGGAATGAGTATTCGACTTGCGCCAACAAACGTAATTAATAATAATATTCATTTATATAGCGCCATTTTCGTAGAAATTTCACCTCAAGGGCGCTTAACACGTCCTAGGCAACTTTTGTATGTAAAAGGAAAAAATTGATATTTTTACTTATGTATATGATTTTCTAAAAAGGTATGTTTTCAATCTCTGATGGAGGGCAAGGTGTTATACGCTTTTGGGCCTGCCACGGTCAACGGTTAGTCGGTTCTACAACGCTAATAATTCTTATTTAAAATGATTTTTAGCATTAACCATTATGAATAATAAAAGTTTGAAAAACAACGGATCGCTACCCATCCTTACCACTATCGTTTTTTTATTTATTATTTGGTCTTTATATACCGACGTATAGGTATTATTATTTCTATCGGTGCATTATTACAAAACGCAATAATATCGCATTGGTTCTACATTCCTCTGGTGTTATATCCACTCCGGAGGAATGTATAAATCAAACCAAATAAATATTCTGAAAATCTGCGAAGAGCTGAAAGAGCCATTAAAATTATGAAAATTTATGCAAAATATGACACTTGTTGCTTGCATTGTAGATTACAAAACCCTCGTCTTCGATGCGTATTCGCAAGTAATGACGACATCAAAATGCCGATAAGGCTCTCGTGTATTATAACGTAGGCTGTAGTGTCCGGCCTAATTTGCCTATCTCACCCCTAGCACCCGTCTCGGCTGACCTCCCTTTTTCCAAGGACGGATGCCCACCCCCCTTCCCGCACAGTCTCCCCGGAGCCGACAGATTTTATCTCTATGACGCACGCCCGCTAGAACCTTCTTTGATGTCGGGCTCTTTCGTTATTCCTCTTTCAAATCAACGCCTGTTAACAGTTGGACCGCTGTTGACTGTTTGAGATGATTAAATTTGTGTAACAATACCGTTGTACACTGAAAAGTTGAAATGGCTAACCTCACAATTTTTGCCGCCACCGTCGTCATACGGTAATATATTTTTTCCAGATTATTTTTTAATTTTTATTTATTAAGTAGTGTTTAAGACGGGCGTCAAAAATATACAAAGGTTGGCGTGGTAGAGAAAATCAGCTGCATTTCTATCCCGCGCGTGACGCAATCTGGTTTTAATGTCGTCACTTCATTGAGCTAGCCATTTTTGGTCGTAAGCGTCGCTCTTTCTGCGCTGGATCGTCTTCCATATTACATCAACATGAAACATCACAAATTTTAACGAACAATTTTTAATATCCGACTTCAAACGAAATCATAGAAAATAACTTCATGTTTTAGTTTAGAAAACTGATCACAATTAATTAATTATAATTATTACCTACGTATGTATGTATAATTAAAATATTGTATTATTTTAAATTGTCTTACAGCAGCGTTGCAATGTTTAAATTTTTTCTAATATCTAACAAAAATATCTTAATAAATTAAGTCTTATATAATAACACTTTCCGAGAAATTTGACACTTCTCTTCGATGAGATGTATAAATTTCCAATTTAGTGGAAAAGATCGTAAAAAATTATACACTGTCGTGCTAAAAATGCAGCAATCAAACCGCGCTACAGATACATAATGTTAAATGGTTTCAGTGAACGTGTTAACATATGGTACAGGTACGTGCTTGGCGATATCGTATCGCGCTACCGATCACATGTTAACCGGCAATACCGTGTCGATGACATGCTCGCACACCAATGATACTGCAGTAATTCGCCTCAAAGCTCTGGTGTCACGCTTCTTCCCACTTCATGCTGATTTCCGTGTTGATGTTTATTTGATGTTTATACATTTGCAATGATTCTGAACGATGAACGTTAATAGAAAACTGGAAGAAATTCCAGTATCACGTTCGTAAGAATGTATAGGTATACTGTATCCAGCAGCCTTATTCCTTGTTTCACCTCGGGGACGCGGATCGTCGACGTGGGCAGTCCGAGCGCGCTACCCTGTACTTTTGTTACTTTCTTACTTTAACGATATGCGACTGCGTGCGGGTGTGGTTAACTAGCAAAAAAATAATTACGCGCTAAGTTAGAAATGACATATACTTTTAAAATGCTTGAAAATATAACTAATCATATTAAAATTAATTCGATTATATACAAAATATGTATTCTACGATTTACATACTTAGTTATAAATGAAAACTTCTCCACTCGGCACCGTATGAAGAAATAATAATGAACAATTTAGAAACCGTTTAAAAAAAATTGAATTCGGAGAAAACATTAATTAACAACATAACATTCCGTAACACTTCACCTTCACTGTCCATATTCCCGTTAACGGCCGAAACCTCCTCCCAAGCCCCGCCCCATTACCCGAATATACTAAAATATTGTATTCCGTTTAGTTATCACCTGATGATGAGAGGGACCCGCGCCTCTCGAAACTATGGTAGTGACAATACCCCAACGCGTGTGTAGTACAAAGTTTGGTTGTGTTGGCATGTTACACCACAATGAAAATGCCATGTCGATTAATGATATTTGAGACTCTTACACGGTGTCATGGATATTTTTCTTTTAAAAATTAATTTCTAAAATGTTTAAACCAAATATTTAACAACATCATTTACCATCGTAAACTTTTTTTTTTATCAATTAATAAAAATAATGTGTAATAAGTAGTTTATATTGTGAGATTTGCATAACGAGTAATTAACTATAGAGACGAAGCTATTTTTTATTTTATTTAACGGAAAATATATGGAAGTATGGGTAATCACAGAGCTTACGACCTGGCTGGCTTAAGTGATCACTTTATATAAATATAACGTTCACCATTCTCACCCATCAATCTCCTTATCTATCAAAATTTTGAAAGTTGTATACTTGTTAATATGTGGACTCGCTATTATTACACTATCGCCATTTATGGACTAATTTTGAAAATTAATTTCCCTGAAACAGCATACATGTCACAACGTGTATCTAATTTTTTTTTTGAATTTATTAAAGCAATATTTTTTATCTGTAAGATGATTTTAACACAAATGGATTCTGGTAAAGAAACAATAATATATGTTTTTAGTTAGTTATGACATCCTGAAGAAGAAAATGGTATTTTTCCAAATCGGTAGATGTATTTAAACTCAATTAAGTGGTTAATAAAACAAAGATAATAAATAAAAATATATATTTGAATACGTCCAAGAACACACAATTACTGGATTTTCACCTACAAAGGTACTGTTATTAAAGAAATATATAATAAAAAGTAGCTTCGCCTCTATGAGAAATCTATTATTTGTTTAATAACAGTGCCTTTTTGATGAAAATCCAGCAATTGTGTGTTCTTGGACATATTCAAATATTGCGAATAATTATTAAATTGGTATAATTTTTTTTTTGCATATCTACAATTTTTTTACACAGCACACGTGTGTAATATGTACCTACCCAAAAAGTAGAAGTTATCGGTTACAGTTGCAGTACAACAAACAGTCTGTCATGTGCATGTACTAATAAACTAAATGCCACAGATAGTCTGTAAGGATATCGCGATCCGATCGTGTGATAACTAATACACACACAACCCGCAATGCGGTCCCGTATACAAATAACGATTCTTCCAAAGCGCACTATTGTCATGTCGCAAAAATACCATCCGCGGGCCCTCATGCCATCTCTATTTAATTTATTTGACGGGTGGCTAGATCTATTTTTTTTCATTTGTATTTTAAAACGTTGTTAATGTTACTTTATGCAGTCGCCCGGTACATACTAGAAAATAAACAGTTTTTATTTCTGTCACTAAACACCGTTACAATCGAATACCAATCACAATAACGATTTAGCTCAGCGCTGTCCAACTTCTCGAGAGAGAGAGAGAGAGAGAGAGAGAGAGAGAGAGAGAGAGAGAGAGAGAGCAACCTACAATTAATGCAGAAAAAATACAAACAATAAACCATTATGTAACATAATTGAGAACTGTTGAGAACACTATGATAATTGAAAATAAAAATGTTAACAGTACCGCAAAGGAGTTTAGAAATAAACATTGAGACTGATTACGAGTGGCTGATACTAATTTCAAATTGACTGCCTATACCAAGACGAGAAAAGCCAAATATTAAGTAAACAGAATCTCAAAATTTTCACAGTAGCTACTCGTATATAAATTTTAATGACAGAAAGAAACGAGATAAAATCATGATTTTTATTTAAAACTCAAATTCACAGGGTACTTCGGGTACATTCGGAGGGTACTTATGATAATACTAGAATATATGGGAGTTATCAGTTTCAGTAGCTCAGTGCACTACCTACTTATAAAAGTAGAAAACATAAATAATTAATTATTAAGGAGAACACATTTTTATTGTGAAGTTGTAATTATTCAGAACAGACAGTCTGTGATATTTTAAATATGAATTAAATATATTAATTAGAAAGATATACATATAAAATCAATTTTATCGAAAAATATTGTTGTTGCTAACGGAATTCGAACAATTAATTAATTAATCACTTATAAAACATTTTTTGGACTTTTTACTAGTTAGAACAGCGACCTTGCATCGCTTTTGAAAGCGTTGCCATGTCTTGCATGTAGCTGCTGCTTGTTTTCGATTCTAGACATGATTGTAAATTAACGTCAGTTAATTAGCTTCTTAACTTATTTTTTATTTGATTCATGGAAGGGAATGTTTGTTCGCTTAAATAGGTAAAGCCAAAGTTTGTGATAATGATTTATTGTGTCATATTTATGTTTCAGGCAAACTATTCCATGTATTAAATATGAAGATGAAAATATAAGCTGGAGTTGGAAGAGTTGCAAATGCCTATGAAAAGAGCCGCATGCGGCTCGCGAGCCGCGGTCTATCGACCCCTGGCCTATGCGAACAAAGCGCAGTAGTTAATCCGGGTGGTAAAAGATGTGGATTAAAATAACCCGGATAATCTCCGCAAAAAAAATACAAATTTAAATGACGCGCCCGCCCGCTTGTATCTATGCGGCGCCCAAATAATAATTTGCGGAAAATTTTGTCATTCTGATTCTCTGTTACATATTATCAATTTATCTGGTTTAATTTTCTAGTAAGTGCCTACATAAAATGCTGTCGAAAAAAAATATTTTTCATTTAATAAAAAATATATTGTACTGCTTCGTTTTATCCGCAATTCGATTAATGTGACAATCGAAAGTTAACCGTGCCGTATTTTTGATGCTTGGCTACTAAATAGACTTCAATAGTTTTCGTGGTCGCCATCTTTTAACCCACATAACAGGCACCCTGTTTCCTTACAGAGTCAACGCTACTTTGTGCTCGAATGGGAAATAGTTTTGCCGCTTTTTGAGTGCAAAATATATACAGTTTTGTTTGTGTCGGGTTAGCTTTACGATTCTTCTACGATAAACCTGTCTAGTCATAACGCCCCCGTAAACCGGCGACAGTCCAACGACAATAATTTGTTTTCGATCTGAAAATAGACTTCATGGAAACGTTACTCGGTCACGTAAAATAAAAGTAGTAAAATAAGATTATTAAGGGAACTCAGTTTAGTTCTGCACTATCCATAACTTCACCATTATCAATAATTTCTTACTGAGAATATCAGAAATATGCATGACAAAAAATATACCGAACATATTCGTCACCATGGTGAATGCATATTTTATTCAGTACACATAAACGTCATAACATTGTGACACTCTTTAGAAATTGAATTTGACACAACTTACAGTTTTTGAAAATTATAATATGTCCTTTCACATCCCGGTGAATCCGGTCAAGAACTTATTTGTGTATTGTGAATTTATTACTTTTGCAGTACCTACTTAAAAAAATAAAAATAATACGTACATTACTTACCTATTACTTGCCTAGTGCAATACTAAGCAACCGTTTACTAAAAAAAAATTATAAATTAAATATATTAATGTATATCTTTCTAATTAATAATTGTTGTTGCGCCAATATTTTTCGATAAAATTGATTTTATATGTATATCTTTCTAATTAATATTTAAAACATCACAGACCTATGTTCTGAATAATTACAACTTCACACTAAGAATGTGTTCTCCTAAACAATGTTTTTTTTAAAAATTTTAATGAAAACACATTTTTGGTAATCAATTGGAAAGATATACAAAATACATCTATCTATCGAAAAAATATTTGGTTACTACTGTGATAATATCAAATATATTAGTTAAAAAATTGTCGAAAACGTGTCCGGTTGATACATCGAAAATTGTAACGCGATAGGAAAAGGTCCATCCCGGTACATACAATTTTTTCTAAATTATTAATTTAATTTGTGTTAAATTTTAAAATGTCTTACTTTCTATACGCGAAACATAACCACACAACCATGAGAGTAGGTACTAATTGTACTCTATAAATGATTATTTTTTTTCATACTTTCTTAGGAATATGTTAATGTTTGACAAGTTATTAACAATAATTTAAAAAAAAAAAAAAACATGTTAAAAAAATCCCATGAACACGAATGTTGTGTCGGTGGCAGATAATTTTGCCCTCTACGTGCGGTATCTTCTTACGCGTCCGCGTATTTATTAAGGCCCGACACTCGACGATAGCTCTGATTCTCCGGAACGTGTGATCGGGCCTTAATCATCTTATTTGTCCGGCATACATTTGAGTATTTTTGGGGAACGGGCGCGTGCCTTTCTCTGCCGCCTGGAAGATGTTGATTCAACGTTATGGAACCTCTCCTGAAACAATACATTTCCGGGAATTTTGGTTAAAATGCGGGGCGCGCATTTTGGAATCTGACGAGATGCCGAACGCCTTTTGTTATTGCATGATAAAATTATTATTACAGTTTTCTTAATCCGGCCCGCAAAACGTTTCATTCTTGTACCAGTGTTGAAAACCCGTCACGCCTTTTCTGAATCGAGTCCTTCTTCCATGTTAATTAAACACCACAAACACTTTTTAATAACCAACTATAGTTTGATGTTTTAACATTGAAATTGATTTTCGTTATGATTTTAATATCTTTAAGTTATTGTTATTTAATAATTTATTAATATATATTGAAATATCACTATATTTTAATCAATTACACGCTTACATTATATACGGCAGCAATACTGTGGTATATATTTACAAATTTATAATAATAGACTTGCTTATTTTCAGTATATAGTTAATGTATCTTCAGAACAAAAAAATCACATGTCCACATTACAAAGAAAATTCATTCGATATATAACCAATTAAACCTTACAAACGCTCCGCTATTTAGTATATTCCCTATGTTAATCACCTCCCCACTCTTACCAAGATTCCACCTACATACCCCGTAATAGATGTCGTTTAAATCTCATGAAATAGTTCAGTTGTACGGCAGTCCTGACGAAGATACGTTAGTATCGAAACCGGTTGACGTAAAAATAACACAGTGGTTTAAACAAAGTTGATTGAGTTGAGTTGAAAACTACAGACCAATTTCAAAATTGTCAATTCTCAGTAAATTAATGGAAAAAATTATATACGACCAATTATACCCAAGTGTGCGTCCTATAATTATTCCCAATCAGCACGATTTCCTTCCACAAACATCTATAGAATCAAATCTCTTACAATTTACCGACATTATTTTGAAGGCGATCTACAAAGGATTACAAGTAGACACACTGTATACTGACTTCTCAAAAGCTTTTGATAAAATCAATCATCGAATACTTCTGAGAAAGATGCGATGTCTCGGTATACACGGGGACCTATACAAATGGTTTACTTCCTATATAAAAAATCAATGTCAGGCAGTTGTAATCAAAGGGTTTAGTTCTATATTTCAAAATGTCCTATCTGGAATTCCACAGGACTCACACTTTGGACCTATTTTAATCTTGATTTATATTAATGACATTAAGGAATGTTTCTTAAATGCCGAGTTTTCACTATTTGCAGACGATGCCAAAATTTTCAAAGAAATTAAATCACCCACAAATAATGGAACGATTAAATGTATTAATATCAAAAAGGTAACATATAGGTTCGAAAATCGTCGCTAAAAATATTGTCGCTGTAGCGTAGTTGGATAATGCACCTTCCCCGGTTAGGAAAGAGATCCAGGTTCGAATCCCGGTGGCGCAACAACAATATTTTTCGATAAAAATTGATTTTATATGTATATCTTTCTAATTAATATATTTAATTTTTATTTTTAATATTTTTATTATTTGTGTTGTGTGTTTCCGGACTATACCTAATTGCGTGTTCCTTTATAACTGTAGCGCGGGTGATATGATTGCGGTGAGATAAATTGCATTGATACGCCTCGGTATCCCGCACCCCCGACCGATGTTCACTCACTATCAGTACGCTGTACTGTACTACTGGCTATGGTGTTGGTGGGTGCTCCGATAGTGGCCTAGTCTGCGTATCACGTTTGATTTATCGAATTTGGCCCCGGGGTTGCTTCATCAGCATTTTTATAGTCTTTTCCGGAGATATAACAATTTTCCATCGCCGAAATCGTATTCGCTATGAAACGGCTATGAATAATCCATATATTTATGCTAAGCCGTCTCGGAAAATTATGTTAAAATTCGTTTTTGTGCCGGTAACAGTTTTCAGAATTGGTTTTGTATTGATTTTACGACAAAAATGCAGTTAGGACACTTAAGCGTTACAATCATGGTGAATAAAATTATTTACCTGTGTAATATTTATCGCATTACTTGAAATGTGATAAATATCGTGATAGTTGGAAATAAATTGAACTATTTAATGAACTTAGATATAATAAAATTAAAGAATTAAACAATTAAGTTAGTCTGGCGATAAGAGGCTCGCTTGATAACCGTGAGATTAGGATTCGGTTCCTCGTCCGGGAGTCCGGTTAGTTAGTTTTATTTGATTTATTTATTTATTTATTATACAGTGTAAAAATTTTAATACAGCAGTATTTAAATAACAATATTAAAGACATGACACAGAAATGTATGAATATTATGTATACACGTATCATCTTTATCCACGTCGATTCCTCGCGATTGAAGATCGTGGTCTTCATGAACTCCCGCCCTCTTGTCTATGTTCCTACACCTTTTTCGACATCCTGCAGATCTTAGGGCTGCCATCAGAGAAGTGCCTGTTGCCTTTTTCATTTGATCAGTCCAACGGATGGGGATTTTCTTCTCATCCTTTGATGTGACCCACCACAAGCATCTCCAAGCTATCTTCTCTTCTCGCAAGACGTCAAAAAAAAAAATTATTCATCTTTGGCAAATGGTTGATAGTCTGTCTTTGATGTTCAGATCCTGAAGAATGCATATATATATATATTATAACATTATATTTAGTACCTACCGGTCAAGAGATATTATTTTAAGTTGACATTTGACAAATGGCAACATTGCACCGCGGGAAGAAATTTCTCGATGGTATTTTTTCGCTGATGTCTTTAGAGCATGTGAAGTGAGCTGTTCGTGAATTGATTATAAAAAAAATGTGAATTCATCTTTAAACAAGGAAGGGATGTGAAGCATCCCTTCCTCAATCGACGTCTATGAGGTATGATTTGATGAACAATACTAATTTCCTCGTGAAGCATTTCTCACGAGCTGAGCATGAAGGACACGCGATTAGGTCCCCTCTGCTCAATTTATTCTACAATTTAATCCATTTTACAATAAATGAGGATGCAAGGGTTCTGCGCGACTTCAGGAACCACACCAGGAAAACGATGATCCAGCCTTCATGATGTTTTGCGATGGGAGGAGACACAAATATTCTACGGGTGCATCGGAACATCAAAATACTGAACTCAAACTGTGAATTGCTCCTGAAGAGTAAAGGTTCTTGTGTCTGAATTGATGTGAAATTTTGAAGATGTAGTGAATCTTAATGTTTATTCTCACATCTAATTTTAAATGCTAGTTGCTAATTTTGATGTAGTCGATTTAATAAAAATCTATTATTTGTTGAAGACGATTAGTTAAAAATCTTTATTTGTAATCACACTGTGGTGATATTATTTTTTTTACTATATTTTTACCTGGTAGACTAATATATTTTCGTATCTTACCTTGCTCAACTTTTGTAAGAAAAAACTATTTAATTATAATATTGCAAATTTATAACATATTCTATTATTTTTCCCTGAGAATGATTGCTGATGTGGATGGGAGACGGTATGGTGAATTCTGTGCATCCGGACCACGACCTCATGCTTTACACTGAGCGAACCGGAGGACGAATAAAATATATAATATAGGTATACATATATTAAAAGAAAATTAAATCGTAAGTGTTGGTAAAGGTTGGAAGAAAGTATAGGAGACTAGGACAGGTGGAGAGAGCAGTGGGGCGGTTGGTGTTACAGTAATATGCAAGTGTTGCAGAAGATAAGCAGTGAGATGTGTCGTTTTAATGATCTTAATCAAAGTAAGTTTTTTGTAAAACAATTCGAATATATCAATTTTACCGTATTTTTTTCGCCGATATTCAGCCAAATCTTTTCTAGAATGTTTGCATGATGTATGGACGGTATTGCAAGGGCACTGGAATTGGAACAGCCTACCGACGAGACTGTGCGCCAACATTCCATCAAGCAGCTAAAAGCTCTTAATACCGTCTATTTTACGAGACATTGTCAATATCGAATCCATGTTCTCGTGGCCGATCAATCTTCTACTATAGGATTGAGCGGCGAAGGCTCGCACTGAAGAAAATGAAGTAGATCCGTCACATCGGGAGTGTCGGGGGCGGGGGCAGAAGGGTCTGTAATACGGCCCAATATCTTCCCCTTTAAACCATTAAAGAGTACGACACACACGACGGCTGTGAAAAAGGCTCTCTTCGAACAGACCACACAACAGATTTTTTCTTGATGAATATATGTTGTGTTCTCCTCGGTGATTTGAAGCCATTTTGATACATTTGGAAATCTCTTAAGATTATAAACTAGTAAATTTAGTCACGAAAATTGCATTAGAATATTTCATAACATTTTCAGTCTATTTTTTTTAAACCTTGTGCTTTATTTTCACCTTTACCGGTACCGGGATCGCTAACAGACGTCACCAACACTTATTTGAAATCAAAATATTTTGGAGGCGCCGCGTATCGATCCCGCTGCCTCTCACATGCTAAGCGAGCACTCTTATCATATTGTTATTCTTGGTGTCAAATTGTTATATAAATATATATAATTTACTCTTAAGATCAAATTGTAATACTAATTATGAATTTTATTTAAAAAATAATAGTTAATAAAAGACCTTAGCATTTTTGTAAACGTTTTTTTTCACGTCTTATTCGTAATTATCGGCGGTGCAGTGGTTAGTATCTCAGTAATCTAAAATGAAATGTTAAGCCAAATTTGATGATCAGTTCATGTGGCACAAATGGGAAAGCACTCCATCTGCAATTGAAAGTTCAAATCCTGGTGGCAGCTATATTTTGTTTAATATGGTTTTGTTCTTTGTATCTTTCTAAGTGCTAGGTATAACTTATTTGTTTTGATTATTAAAGATTATGAAAAATCACAGCCTCATAGGTAAAATGAGATTTCATTAAGAATATTTTTAATTTCTTCTTCAATATTAGCAAAATTACTCTACGGTCACATATTATATAAATAATAAGATAAAACATTTTTTAATCACAATACCTTATTGTTGTGTTTCAGAACATAGTTCTGTGATATTTTCAATACAAATTAAATGTATCAATTATAAAGATATACCGGATAAGAAGGGTTCCTGGTTCGAGTGTCCAGGGTGGCAACAAAACAATTTTTTCTATAAATTGATTATACCTTTCTAATTGATACATTTAATTTGTTTAAACCACTATCAATGTATACTATGTAATTGAAACGATGTGTTTAAATAAAGTGTGTTAATTTTATTATTTATTTTATTGGTAACAGAATCAAAAGTATGTACAGTAATCAAACTTATTTTATAATATTGTACAGGTAATAAACGTTTTCCGTTTCATAATATAGAGGTGGTTTGTTTTTCATATTTTTATGGAATATTCACCTCTAATATGGATAACTTGTTTAGGGTCCATCAGTGATTCGATTCCCGCAAAACTCAATTACGCTGCCTGTCCACTGAAACGAGAAGCGTTGGAAAACACCAATTTAATATATAACACATTTACAACTTTTTTTTTTTTGGTTTAGTACCCTTGCACACCAACCACCTCTGTCGCTGTTTTTTTGTATTAAATACGAGGGCAAGTTAAAAATTATCTACATTTGTCGTTTTACAATTTATTTACACAGATTTTACGGAAGCCAATGGTCGTCGTGAATGATTTGATGGGCAGAACCATCTCTCAAGTTTGCCGAATCTTGTCGCCTGTGGTGGAGGTTGACGGACGTTCTGCTCCCTCTTCATGCGTCACACTCGTCCGGCCACATTTAAACATCTCGATCCACAAAAAACACTTACGTGATAAAGAACTGTCCCCGTATTGCGATAAAAGTCTACGATGAATTTCAGTCCCTTTCACGCCCTCCGACCAGAGAAATCGGATCACTGCTCGTTGTACCTCCTTGGTGGAAACTGCTAGCGGAGTGGACATGTTTACACTGTAATAGCTGGAAGGTAAATGACGCGATCGGGATCAAATTTAGCACACGTGACCGCACAACTTTTGCCTTGTTCACAATGTTAATGCTTCTAATAAGGTTTTCTTCAGTACCCCTTTCCTATTTCTGTTATCTGATCTAAACAGATGTCCCATTCGTTCTTAGCTTGCTAATTATTCTCCATTTCATATTAACGAAATCAATGAAAAGTTCACGACGTTGGTAAATTGAGAGTTTGCAGACATTGTTTGAAGATTTTTGACCCAAATTTTAAATACGATTATCATGTAATGATACACATACAAATGTAATTGAATCAAAGGGTATTTACATGAATCCTTAACTATATTACGCTATAATCGTCATGTTGTGTGATGTTGTACATTTAGCCAAGATACAAATCGATTTTTATTTAAATAATTTTAAAAATGTATTTTTGGTATGTGTTTGCGTTCATTGCAGTGGCGTGCAGTAGGTATAGATTTAGGTTATGCTGTTACCAATGAGATTATACAATAATATATTATATATGTAGTATCGTTTAACCAACGTCTTTATACAAAATAAATCCGTCATTTATACGACCCTACCATGTATATATTTGTAATTTTAGAGTACTATAATAGTGTTTTTTAAAGTTTCTTAAGTTAAAGTTTCAACGTAATATAATACCTTCTTACCCATATAAAAAATGTATGGACGTTTTTAAGAACACTTTCTATGACTGAACATGATTCATTTATTGTTTGAAAATTCTAAAGGAACTAATTATTTGTATTAAAGGTTAACGTAGAAAATAGTTCTGCTAATTGCTTTTTGTTTTTCCCAAATCAAAAACCAATCCATGCACCAAATTTAAAGAACAATCATGAAATCAACACGTTAAAAACAGTAAGATAGTAAAATTCGCGAATTAGTAAAAGAGAAAGTAGACACTTCAATGATTTGCACGCAGTTGTAACCCTTTCTAATGTTATTCTGTTAAAAAAATAGCATAGGTATATAATAATATAACATACTCCATACAAAACAAATCAACCGAAAGAAATTTTCAATTCAGTAAATAACCAATTATATGACTTGAGCAATTCGCTAGCTTAAAGACAGAACAGAGTAATGTAAATAGCTCGAGAGCGCCATGGGTACAGCGGTGAGTTGTGGCAGTTTAAATAACTAAGCAATTAAAGTCTCTACTGATACACAGATGACGTTAATTATAAAATAATGTTTCCGTTTATGTTAATCCAATTATTTAATTTATATTTGTTTCCCAGAATTTTTAGTAATGCACAGTTTTTTTGCTTGTATGCACCGCATGCCCTTGGTCAATTGGTTAAGTTCGGTTTTACTGTGGTCGACCACCACTATTTTTTTTTGTAATAAATATTGTAATATTTTCACTACCAATGAAGTATGGCTCTTCCGTCAAAACTATTGTTAATAGAATATTATTGAACAAATACTCGAATACCTTTGACTAAAATTTACCCTACGAGAGATGAATAAATTATTGATATTCGCCGAGCATAAATAATTCATTGTCAGATGGATAATCATTTATGTACGTGGGGCAAGTTCAACAATGTTTTGAAGGTATATTGAACAATCCGTAACTAAATTATATATATTTATTTAAATATATTTTTTTATTATTACGATAGCGACGGAAATAATAATAATTATTGAATTTGAAATCATAATCAGTCCAATGTGATGCCGACAATGACGTAGTGGAGTCATTTTTTTTATTTTAATTTTTCAAAAAATCTGATTTACAAAATCTTTTAAATTTTCTTAAATTTTTTTTCGATATCTATATATTTTCGATATGGCAGAGTTACAGATATTACGAGTTGCATGTTTTAAGAACGATCTGTTTATACCGCACGCGAATTGTGACGTGACATCTTTCGAGCTGACGAAGTCGGCACTCGTCACTCTAGTGTTCATATTGTTAGTACCCACTGGCCGGTACGTACGAGAGATGTGCCGTTACACGGTGGATATTGATAATAATTTTCGACAAGACCAACATCTCCGAAAGTATTGCACATTTTAAAATAATTAAAGAAACATGATAATCTGGATTTTTTTTTTTTTAACATACTACAAAAGCTCATTTCTGACATACTCCACTACCTCATTGCATAGTTGTGGCTGAAGTAAAGAAACTAGACTGGTGGGTATCCCTTGAGATAAAGTGGGTTGAATCTGAAGATCTGACGCTCGTACATCTTCGGATCATTCTATAATAAATTTAACCATTTGGGATTAGAAGCTCTCCCTCTTGTACATGTTTTCTCACTGACCACATTTTAGGTAGATTTTGATTAAATTTGATTTGATTTAATAGCAATGCAGTTTCTTCAATCACGATCAGGCTACCTCGAAACCATCCTCTGTTAAAATGTTTATATTATACATTATTTTATGGATACAATAACTCCACTATTTTATTGTAATTCAATCTTTTCTGAAAAATTTATTTCATAAATTTGCAATTTTTCAAAAAACATAAATTTGCAAAAAAAAGTTAAACAAACGTACTTTCTCAGCTAGACGAGATCTATCTGCGGAAATACGCGGCAGCGAATAACAATGATCACAGAAAAGTGGGATATACTTGAGGAGGCCTTCATTCAGCAGTGGACAAAAAAAACAGCTGATGATGTTATTACTATTAATATAGGGTACTATGTTCTATCAATACACATCAGTCAGTGGTCACATGGAGTCATCATACACAACTCATTGCAAATAAAATAAACAATATACTATTTTAAAATATTAGGAATTTCCTTAATATAAAACTTCTCAAAATGACGTACTACGCAATCTGTCAATCAATCATAGAGCATGGTATAATTGCTTGGGGTGGAGCGACTATGTCTGCAATATGAGACAAATATATTCTGATACTACTCTTAAATACATATATAAACATAAACGGACATATTTTAAAACAACTCAAAATATAATTTCCACACGGACAAATACCTACAAACCCCAAGAGCACATACAGCATATGGCCAAAGGAACTTAAATATTTTGGACCTAAACTATTTAATAGAATGCTGAAAGATTTTAACCAATTGAATTGTCCCAAGAACGTGAAACTAATTATTAAAACTTGGATTCGTAATATGGGTAGAACCAGTATTGGTACACTCACCCAAACATATTGACTTATACCTTTATTAATTATTGCTACAGATCTGTTCAAACATATTTTTTACATTATATTATATAGTTACAGATAAATAAATAAATGCATACATGGAATATGACAGACTTCTGAACAGTGTGAACACCAGAACTCACCATAAGAAAAATTATAGATATCTCATAGAGACAAAGGTATTTATATTATATTATATAGTAGTATGGGTCTTACAGAGCTTATGACCTGTCTTCGGCAGTGATCACTTTACACAATGTAACGTTCACAAATTCTACCCACAATCAACCTCCACATCTATTAAATTTTTGTAAGTTATATATATATGTTACCATATAGAAACATTTCAAGTATTTAGCTACAAACTGATTTCAATAAATTTTTTCTTAAATAAATGTTCTAGTAGACATTCCGACTAAGTGTTATCCGCTGTCTTGTTTTTAAATGGCAACTGTTTAAAAAATTTAAAATATAAATTAATCACGTCAAATTGACAGATGAACATGAAATAATATTGCGTATCTTAGAATGAAATTTTCTAAAAATTATACCTCAGATTTCTTGGTATTATTGTGTGCAGGTACTGTGGTCGCCGCTTCCCCCGCCCTTTTAAACATCCCACCCCCATCTCCCTGATCTGTATGCCGTCGACTGCGTGCCCGGATCATCATCTATTCCGGATTACGCGGAGGCTTCCGTTCCACGGTACACCTATACACCCATACACCCCTAGGCGGCTGGCAGGGTGTGTTTCTAGAGAGACGGGGAAGAAACGGGGTATTTGATGGGCGCTGCATATGAAAAAAAAGATACCGAGGTCTAGAGATATTAGGCATTATATTTCACCATTCCGAGTCGCTTGTTCCGATTACGTTACAGATCGACGTTATCCGTTATTTAAACACACCACGCCTGGCTGAACTGATATGAAGGTTTTTATCAAACGATTGACGAAGGTTATATCCGTTGAAACTTTTTTTTTTTGATATGATTATGTCTGAAGAAACGAACGGTGCCCACATTTTTATTAGCCAACAGACGTCCATCATCAGAGCTGATGTCATGACTGGTGGCCCGGAACAAATATCATTGCAAAATATAATCCGGAAGAAAGTCTACACCATTATCTGACTCCTTGAAAGCCACCTTGTGTAGTCTGTACCTAGTGATCAGGTCGGAGGTTCTTTACAAGTTAGTACTCTTATATTTATCTCAGAATAATGCGCTTAGCTTAGTTTGAAAAATAGTAAAAATATGGGTGTAACATGAAATCCGTATATATAATATATAATGCTTTTTCGAATCGTGTATTTTTTATGGTTGTAAAAAATAATGTTAATATCTTTTTAATTGTACGCTATGAAAATCATAATTGTAATTCTATATTATATACAGTCACATCATCGTACGTCACGTATGATGGTGTACTACTGTATTTATACGATAATATCGACCCATTTCGTATCACCGGTCGTACGCGACTAGTCTTAAGACTTTGAATTCAGAAATCACAATCAGATCTTTAGATCTGATTGTGATTTCTGAATTAATTAATTTATCTTTAGATCTGATTGTGATTTAAATTCTAGGCTGGCTACATTTAAAAAAATTTAACTAAGACAAGCCATTATATACATCAGGGTTTCGTATATAAATTGATTAATGAAATTGCTTTCTGCAAGGCATTGGTTAGTAACAGTCAATACGGCTGTACTTGCACTGATGAACAATATGAGCATTGTCATACTTAAAGTATAGAGCGCACTGGTGATATATCTAAAATACAAACATTTACAGGGAAAACGCTTTATAAGTTTGCGGTAATTTACGTAAATCGCACAAACTACATAATAGCGAAACTTTAAATATAATCAATATAAGTATTTTTTTGTATATTTAAGTCATTTTAATTTATAATATTTGTTTGAAGTCCGGTCGCGTTCACCGATGCTCTACAAACAATTTTAGAAAAGGCTTGTAACTTTCGTACTTTGTGCTGCCAATAAAAGTATATGTCATTTGGATATGTATTTTGTGTGGTGTGAAATAATATTTAAGAATAAACTTATTTAAGAAGTTGCATTCATTTACATGAAATTATTACCCTTTCATGAAATTATATTTATATATGTTGGTGCTAAGTTTTTGAAAGACAGCTGGTGGGGGGACCCACCCAGCTGTCTTTCCCCTTTTCCGAGACCGGTTTAGAAGCTAGGGCTTCCTTGTCAGTCCCACTTATCAAAGCTAATAAAAATACACGACTTTAATTTAATATTATTCAAGTTTATGCTGTATATAAAAACGAAAAATGAAAATAAATTCAATGCAGTTATTATTATTAGACCTTCCAGCGTCCCTTAAATGCTGTCTTTGTTCACAAAAAAAACATAACAAAAATCCACAGAATACATAGTTTTACATAGTGACGGAAAATTAAGGTGCGGTAGTTCAAGACAGACATTTCATTCATTCATCAAAAACACTCCCAAAAGAGGGACGGACAGTGGACGAAACACAAAATGGATTGAGTCACACTTACACGGACAGACTAACATAGTTGCAAAACACCAGGTGTGAAGAGTTACCTACCTAAGGAGCTCCAACGTGTCACCCATACCCGAATAAATCTCTTATATAAAACAAGATTCGTTCCATTACTAATTAGGTCTGCATTCCTGGGCGGGCGGTGTCTAAATCCAGTCAAACCACCAATCATACGTTCGCGTATATTTCTAAGTATCTCATATATATTGTATTAAGCATTCATATATTTTGTAATGTCTCATTTTTGCATATATTATATTTTATATCAATGGACAATTCATATCCACTGTATATCTATATGCTACGGTGGGTAAGTCACGTTATAGTAAATGTATATGATGAGCATTTTTAGATTTTAAATATAGCCAATTATTCTAACCTATGGTGTTTTATAAAACTGTTAATGCTCTATATATTATAAAATAAAAATATTATGTTAATACCCATTATTATTGTGATGTTGCAATTTTTCAAAACTTAGTTCTGTGATATTTTAATACAAATTAAATGGATTCCTGGTTCGAGTCCGGATGGTAGCAGTAATATTTTTTCGGTAAATTGATTTTATCTGTGTATCTTTCTTATTGATTTGACATTTGATTTGTATTAAAATAAAAATAATTAATTTTAATCAAATACACGAGTAAAATCGCTTTTAATTTTGGGCAGTGGACAAATTTCAGATATACTTACGCTAAGTTAATGTTTTAAAAATATACTGACAATGGAATTTATATTTGCTATTCAAATTTTGTCGCTATTATAAAGAACGTTCCGAATATTGCTGAATGGTGATACTGCATAAGGCATCATCCGCACATTTATAAGTGAAATGGATAAATAAATTGTAACCGTGCTCATAAATTTACTCGGTAAGTAAGTAAGGTAACACGTGACTGTCGGGTGCAGGAGCCGAACCCTCGACCCCCCGCGTGCGCGCGCGCGTAAAAAAAATATCGCGTATTGCATATAAAAGTGTACCACTCGACACAAATCGTAAATCATAAACTCACGGTGAAACTCGATATATCTCTTACAGTCGAAAATAAGACATTTTCAGTTTCATATTTTGATAGCGCAGTAAAGGCGGAAAGGGCCGCTTTTACCTGCGAGCGAGAGGGTATTCTGTCCCGAGAGCCTGCAGTAAAGGAGGTCTGTATTAAACAAAAATATGTCAAAAATGAGATACATTCGCCCTTTTCCTTCGAATTGCCGTATACATCAATTTCCACCTTTTACTTTTTAGCTCACATGACATTATTTATTTATGTTTTTGACATCCCGGCAATTTGCTTTAGTTTTCCGATCCATCGATCGTGCCACCCTCCATGGCCAATTGCGCCCGGGGTAGCTAGGTTAATGTTAAGGTTGCCCTGATTTATGACATCATAATTTTAAGATTAGTTCAATGTAAATGATCTTTATTAAAGTTCTTGATGTTCTTCCAGGCAAGAGTAAATAATCTTGCCAGTTATGTAATATGTCGTTTTTATGACGTCATCGTCAATTTAAATGATTTGATAGTCTAGTGATTAAGACACTCGCCTAGTGATCCAGTGGTTAGGGGGATCAACTCTCATTCGGGGAGATCAGTAAGCTAAGAATAAGTAAGAATAATGATGTGACACGTATTCCTTGAACGCATCTCTATTTTTATAGAAAAATCTGTTTATTTTCTCAAGATTAACACCCATATTATCAGTTTACTCAAAGGTATTTGAGATTAAAATCTAAATCTGTCAAATAATGGGACGATTAAATGTATTAATATCAAAAAGGTAACATATAGGTTCGAAAATTGTCGCTAAAAATATTGTCGCTGTAGCATAGTTGGATAATGCACCTTACATATAAAATCAATTTTATCGAAAAATATTCTTGTTGCGCCGTAAAAACAAAGTAGATGACTTTCAAATAATGGAACGATAGATGTATTCATTTGAAAAAGTGTTAAATATAGGTTCGAAAATTTGTCGTCAAAAATAATGTCGCTGTATCATAATTGGATAATGCACCTTCCCCGGTTAGGAAAGAGATCCAGGTTCGAATCCCGGTGGCGCAACAACAATATTTTTCGATAAAATTGATTTTATATGTATATCTTTCTAATTAATATATTTAATTCATATTTAACCCATATTATTATTTTGATCAGTAATTTCTGATATGATGATAAATACATACTAAAACTTTCGATTGTGATCAATGATTTTGAATCGACGCGCGTTATTACTCAGCTTATCAAGTTTAGACATGGCAGCCGTTTTCTTTCAAAATTGTTTGCATTACAGTATAAGGTATTCATGGTATTCGTGTAAATTAGAAATCGTATTGAACTTTCGGATTGTGAATATAATACGAAATTGTGAGTGAAATTTTTGATGACGACTCAAGTACACTGATCAAGAATCTCGGTTACTGTAAATTATTCAGTAAAACATATCGACCCCTTAGAATAACAAGGTTCCAACTAACATTTTGGGCTAATTTGAGTTATTGCGTGAAATAGGTTTCAAATGCATTATTCTTTATTTCTTCCGTACACACCGACTCTTTGACTGATATTAAAAGAAATAGCAAGCGCTGCAGTTCCAACTACATTAGTTGTTATATATATTATATTTCAATTTATGTATCATTATAATTAATTAATTTATAATGTTTTTATTTTATTTTTAATTTCCCTCATCTCACAATGGTCATTGATAATACTTAAAATAAGTTAAGACCTTAAAACTGATCATATTTGCATACTCAAAACAAAATATACATAAATATATTTTGAAATTCAATTGACAATTTTTGAGCTCATTATCTCAAAACAGTGTCAGTGTCGGATGAAATCTCGTTATTCTGAGGGGTCGATATGCCAACAATGTGATTACATTTGAACTTTAATAAATATAATTTTTTTTTTGGTATTATTTCTTTACAAGCACACATTTCGCGATACCTTGCACAAGAAATACAGGGTGCAAATAAATGCTATCTAATGTTATATCAATTTCATAGCCATATATTATGCAATATATGCAGAACCTAACGATAGTGCTTTGGCAGAAAGCCGATTGCTTTCTGCTTTTATTATATAAATATGTTACTGTAATGTTTGCATTCTAATGTGTTTGTTTGGCTTGTTTCAGTGCAGTGGTGAGCTGTTGATTACAGTCCCGGATCGGATGTTCAGAACAATAACAGTAAGTTACTTTGTCTCCGGCGCACTATAAAGGCTGAAGATTTCCTTGTTATTTTTATTTTATTGCATTGTTACAAAAGATCACTATTTTATGAAATTACATGTATGTACTTATACAAATGTTTCAGCGAACGCCTGTAAAGAAAATACCTGATTTAAAAAGTAAAACCTTATGCCTAAAATTTTCTTTCTAGGCAAATTTGAAAGGAAATTGATATATTAAACATAGTGAAATGCAGTGGCGTAACTACGCCAATGGGTTGCATTAGTGCCCTAAAGTCCTCCCGCGCCCTACTATACATTTTGTATGCATAATTTTTCCAGCATTAATGGTGGACTAATAATTTTTGAAATCCATTACATGTAATTATAATATTTAATAAATAATTTCTCACATGCATTGAAAACACTTGAAAATTTTATCTATGTAGTATACATTACATAAAATGAAAAACTCCGTTAAATGATTTGTGCAGTTGCGAATGTCTAAAACATACTTACTTATATATTTTTTTCTTCATAAAAGTGTGAAGATTATAGGACATATCAGTCCAATTTTGTAACATATAGTGCATAATATTTTTACATTCTATATACAAAACGTATACAAAGTGCTTTTTTTCTATATTTAATTGGGGTACAATTATTATAGTTACGCCACTGGTGAAATGTTAAGAAATATGAACAAAAATGATGTGATAATCTTTTGATTCTGAATTTATAATAAGACTAATACATACAAATTAAATATATTAATTAGAAAAATATACATATAAAATCAATTTTATCGAAAAATATTGTTGTTGTTACCGGGATTCGAACTTGAATCACTTCCATTCGGAGAACGTGCATTAATATTGTATTTAATAAATATTTTAGCTGCCATCGAGATTTGAACTAGAATCTCTTCCTATCCGGGGAAGTGCGATATCCAATTACACTACGTCAGCCACATAAATAGTCGAATAATTTTCGAATTTATATGCATTTAATCTGTATTAAAATATCACTATGTTCTGAAAAAATTTTAACTTCACAAATAATAACGTGTTCTCTTTAAAATATAAAAGTATATAATAAGACTGTTTAAATTTTTTTTTTTCAAATTTAAATATTGCTCAATTTTGACACGTTTAAAATATGAAAAAACAAATAATATTGACATTTTCATTAAAGTGACACGACACGATCACGAAATCCAGACCAGGTGAAGGAATTCACAAAAATGACAACTTCTGAGAGACATGCGCCGGTTTACATGGAATGTAGTGTGTAGTTTTGAAATGTAAATTAAAATTAATCAAGAATTATCAAGGGAAAATTGGTTTATATATTTTATTAATAACAATGTCCTAGAATAGGATAACCCTTATATATAATAGAATTATAAAACAATTGGATTTTAAAAGATAGATACTCCCAGTGTAAGTGAATACAGTATTTGTATTTATTGTCACTTGTACTGAATCCAATTCCGAGGCGAAATTGATGATTTGATTTTGATAATCTCGGGACTGATCACGGTATGCATCACGGCTCATTAATGTTTATTTTTTTAATGTATTTTATACGGGATGGTGTACCATTAATAACAATGTTATTAAAACAATAAAATCCTTACAGACAAATTATTGTTCAACAAGCATGGCAAATATTATTTATAGAAAATTATATTTTATGTTATTATAAACATAAATAAGTTGACAAAATAGTGTAAATAATCCATTTCATAACTGCTTATTTTACGTAGGCACTTTAAGGAAATATTACGTTTTTTTTTTTGATGTGCGGTAACATACATTTATATAAAAAGGTCAACAATAACAAATTCAATTTAAGTATGTTGGGAATCTTCGAGCAAGCTCGTGCAACCTTTGTCCGCATGAAAAAGATATTCTGCAGTCATGATTTCGACCTTACGATTACGAATGAGTATGGTCAGATGCTATGTGTTTTCGATTTTATTTTATGGAATGAAAGCATGGACACTTATCGAAGAAACGATAAGGCGACTTATTAAACATTTGAGATGTGGATCTACTGAAGAATGCTTAAAATAAGCTGGATGGATAGAGTTACGAATGAAGACGTTATGGTTCGGATGAATAAAGAAAAATATTCATTAAAACATGTAATGTGACATTCGGAGAAGTATAATCTTTAAACAAAAAATAACTAATAAATAATAATGCAAGATTGGCAAATAACAATTTTAACGCAAAAAATATATATTGCGAATTTCATGTCTGAAGCAATAGTAAAAGCATCGAGAGTTTCATCATTTAGTCTTGATCTAATTTTGGTACTCAGAAATTAATCCAATATATTTATCCCAGGGTTCATAAATACCGTAGTTATCCCGGGATTGGATTTCCTACGCGTGCGTAATAAATGACAAAAAATTCGCATAAATGTGCGAAACAGATTTCGGCAGGCGTGGTGCCAGCCAGGCCGATATCGCGCGGAGTGCCGATATCGTCGATACAAACATATAAACATTAATAAATGTGTATCTGGTTATCCATTCTTTCATATTGTAGCGTGACACAATTGAGAATTCTTCCATTATCGGATGTATGCGTTTGATAACCACTTATACCTTAGACCGCGTCAACATAGATTGTTTCGTCTCTCAATGTATAGAATCCGGTGGTTATGCCTGCTTGGAGAGCCATTTGCATACTAAACAACATTTATTCAGAATTCGATATAGTCAAGTGAACACAAGAGTCCGTTCAAGAGGGAACTTCTGCTATGTAAAGTTTAGAACTCAATCGTGCCCGACTGGGATTAGGTTCGTATTTTATTTATTTATTAATATATTAAGGGCCGGTTGTATGATCAATAGTAACTTTTTTTACCATGGTAACTTTTTACTATAGTATTTTTTTTACAAACGCCCGTAGTAAAAATCCTTTGCGGGTTGAAGATACATCAAATTTACTACTGTCAAATCATGAATGGGTGATGTCTATAGGCGTGACAAAATCTGTCACTTTGATGGTGAAATTTTTTCGTATTAAACAACTAACTCATCAATCGAACTATTGTCGTAATCCTGCAACATTCGATGTATCAGTGTGTCAGATGACTTTTGGAACAGCTGTAAAAAATCCGCCATATTTAACTATCGATTCTTGTTTTTTACTATCGGATATCGCAGAGTAAAATGAGTTTACTACGGAATGTACTTTCGAGAAGTAAATATTTTTTAACTAACGTTCAAACAACACAACACAACCGGCCCTAAACTGTCTTTCATTTATATATTTGGATTTTTTTTTAATGCGTTGAGAATACAGCATATTTTTTTAATGTCCTGTGTACAGTTCCAATGATGGATCCTGTAATGGGATCCGAAACGTCGCCCACGTCGGATACACACGGCAGAATAGTCAATTCTTCAAAGAAAATAATTCAGAAATAAAATATATAATATCATAAAATTCTAGGAATGTGTGTCTGTCATGTGACTCTGTACCTGAGTCACTGTGTCACTTATTTTTTCTCGCTATAATTAAGCGCCTTTTGTGTTAATTCAATTATATTCCACCGCATTTTTTATTGCCATATATGTATATGTAACAATGTGCTCGATTATCACGTCTTAGAACGGGTAATTAAATAATATAGTATGTATATTTTCAAAAATACATTTTTATTATATTTTGGCCTTTGGGCACGGATCAACAAATCAATACTCGATTTTTGAATTATTACAATTCAGAAAATTTCAATATATATTGTTCACACCTCGATTTTTTTTATCCTGCCCCTAAAATAGCATCAGGAAAGAAACTGAATGTCTTTTTAACAATTCTGATGTATTCTCGTAACACATTTCAGAATTTAAATACCTTAAGAAAATCCATATTTACTAGGTGTGGTCAATTCACAATGGATAAGATGAGCAGTGAGATGTATTCATAGCGGGATCCCGCATGGACGGCGACATCTTGACAGACCCAAAAGGAGAAGGAACGACAACAGATTTAGGGCCACTCCGTGTTCCTGTCTTCCGAGTGGGGTGGGATGGCCCAGGGCAAGGACGCCTGGCACCGCGGGATGTACATCAGTCGAATGCTCTCTGCAGGCCGTCATGTTGTAGTTGTAATTGTACTGATAAAATAGGCAGATAATAAGCAAAACTAGCAAACAGAATTTGATTATTTTAATGTCTTCCAATTTTTTACATAAAAAATTCTTACAACACAAATTAATAAATCTAACTAACTAACTTACCATCACGCCGTTCCTCCGCGGGGGTAGGCAGAGAGGATAGAGCGCCACACTTTTCTGTCCTGACACACAATTCTCGCCTCGTCCACATTCATACATCTTCTCATACGAGCTCGCTGATTAATGCGACTTCTAACAGGACCATCCTCTAGTATTTGGTTTAATTGGTCGTGCCAAGTCTTCCGCGGACGTCGTCTAATTCTGGTGACATCAACACTTGCGTCATATATCTTTCCTACCATTCTCTCCTCATTCATCCGTTCCATATGAACAAAGACCTGAGTGATCCTTTTTTAATCTGACTCACTTTACTAAGATCAGATTTACATTCTTTCCTTATTTCTTAATTCTTCACTCTGTCATAAATAGATCTGCCACATACACGCATGAGTGATCTCATTTCCACTGCATCAGTCTACTTTCGTTCCACATTCATACATCAGTGTCGGTACCAGGACTCCATTGTCTTGCCTCGGTTGACAACTTCCCGGTAGATATAATTCCATTCAAAGCTGTTCACTTCTCAGCCTTCCCGTTTCTATCGAGCATACTTCCCAAATACACAAACTCATCTACTTGTTCCAAACATTCATTACCTACAAGTATTTAGCTAAAAGATGTACAGAAATAATCTATCGAAAAAGTATTTAGTTGCTACTGGGATTCGAACCTGGACCTCTTCCTATCCGGTGAAGCGCGTTCACCATTTTGCTATAACAATCGAATACATTTTCAACAAATTTTAAACTTATATTCTGTTATCTTTCCAATTGATACATTTATTATTCCATTTTTAAAGGTAATCAACTTTATATTTGTTTTATTTAGCCACATTAGACGAGGAAATTTTCCCGGGTACAATTTTAGAACCGATTGAGACCACTCACTATATGTCAACGCTTACATAAATAAAGATAAATACATAAGAAGAAGCTTTTATTTAACAATTTACAAATACACAACCTCAAAAAAAAAACAGTACGTCAAATAATTAATTTAATATTTAAGAGTGCAATATAAAACACTAAAAATCCAGATAAGTTTTAGTAAAGTTTGCCACTTATTTGGTTTTTAAAAAAATCATTTCATCAAATCTTTCTCATCTTTTTGAAGCGTCCCCCATCTGTGCAAAAGCTGTTTTCCGTTTTCTCTGAAAGTTGCAGACGATTTTCTTTTGTTGTTTGTAATAACGTGCTACGGTATTCATAGTTTTCGCGTTTATTACGGTGGGGCGACAAAAGTTTTATCGAAACCGTCCCAAGAATATACTGATATAATATAATATTATAATACACGGTATACGCCGATGTTGTCATTCGAGTGCCGTCTGATAGTTTTCGTATTTTATTGATGGCCAGGCTCTACTGTGAGAACGAATATTTCTATCGATAAATAAAATTCGTTGATTTCTTCGTAGAATACTAATTTTCTTTATCAGATATTGTCTTCATCCGAATATCCCCCATTTGTAGTTTTGATATTAATATTGTCTTTATTTTCCGATACATTTATTGGAAAATTCTAGATAATACGTTTTTAATCTAAAACATACGATTAACCAGTGCCAGAGTTTTTTTTTTTTTTTTTAATAATTATTACAGTGCGCGCAGCACGTGTTATTATTAAATTTGAGATTTAAATTATTATCAACTATAATAATGCGTTATTGGGACGACATTTGTTTTCAGATTTCGACATTTTTCTTCATTTTTTAAACCTATCGATTCTCTTGCGCGCATCCAGAAAACAACAGGTACCTTATTACTTAATAAAACACGGTGTTGACAGCTTATTAATGTAAATTTTATATTGAATAATGTCTGCCGAGATCAATTTTAATTTAATTAAATAATGCCGCATTTGGGCCTTATAATGAATGTCAAAGCGACTAAACTTTTGTCTGAACCTGAACCCTGTGCGACAAGTCAACCGATATAAATATCCAGGGACTGGGATCAATAACAAGCGGGATCCTTCTCGGGGAATACAATCGAGAATAGAGATAGCGAGAAGTGCTTTTCTAAAAATGAAACCACTTTTTAGCTAATCGTCAGTTGAACTTAGAATCGAGAATGCGTATGGTTCGATGTTACATTTTCACGACACTGGGTGGACGTTGATACAGGAAACATCGCGCCCGATTGAAGCATTTAAGATATGGGGGTCTATCGAAGGATACTCGAGACTCCTTGCACACGTCGTGTAATTAATGAAGAAAGAGAATTACACAAAAACATTAAAATTGAATATTCCACTATTTAGGTCGCATTATGAGGGAAAATACAATTGATCAAAGATAAAAGGGATAAACGAGTTCGCTACGCGTCTTGGTCGAGGAACCTGCTCAAGTGGTATAACTGCAATTCAGCCGAGCTATTCCGAGCAACAGTCAACAGAGTGAAGGTTGTCATGATGGTGAACAACCTTCGATCGGAGAGGGTGGGTACTATAACAAGAAGAATTTCACAAATCTAAATGATTATTATAACATATATGTAATTCTTCTCGATTACTTGCTGACGGTAAGGACCTGATTTATAATATAATGCGATTCGACTTCCTTGACTTTGGAATCCGTGCAATGTTGTATTTATAATCCGTGCAATGTTGTATTTATAATCGGTAATTTAAAATATATTGTTCATTCTCCGCAATCGTCAATTTGTAACATAACCTTTATTTTAATTTTTGCGAGTGTTTTGATTTCTTACTCATCGGTGTAGGTACTGAGACTATCTACCAGGGTCAATAACGACATGTTGATTATTTGAACATGAAGCGTAAAAATTAAAAAGATTAAATATACAGTAGTACCTCGGTATACGTCTGCTTTGGTATAAGTCCAACTTGATATGCGTCATGTTTGCATAAGCATAAGGCATAAGCAAATTTTTTCGGAGAAGTTTTTAGTACTTAAACGTCAAACCTGATGATCTTCAGCTTGTTAAATTTTCATTTATTTTATTTTATTGGTCTTGTATTTATATATATTATTATCAAGCAGTGTTTAATATATAATATTTTATACAACCCCATCAATGTATAATATATCAATAATAATAGGATTTTTTTTTTATGGGAACGGATTAATCATTTTACCTTTATTTCTTATGGGAAACATTCGTTTTGTATAAACGGATTAAGGATGTATACCGTGGTACTACTGTACCTATATTATATTTTACCCAATACACAGATATTATGCGAAATACCCGAATTAGATATTCTACAAAATGACCGAATTAGATATTCTAGCGATAACAGATACATTCTAAATCATATTATTCGTCTGTAGTTCCAGAATCATTTTTTGCTACCCCTTTGTTTCAGCACAATACGCGTCCGAGGGTCGGCCTCCCGCATCCGGCTGCGTTACTCGACTTTCTCCGATTCGCTTATCGCCTCTCCCCTTCGTCTTCCCTTTATTGAGCTCCACAAATGGCCCTGCCCCGGGAGGGAGATGAGATCACCTTTCCAGATTAATCTTTGATATATATTTATTTGACACGTCACCATTAACTTTTTGTTTCTGCGTTAGGGAGGGATCACGACAAGGTGGTTTTTCCCCTGTTTTTTCTTTTCCGTAAAATAAAATACCCAACGCCGGTTGCGAGGTTTCAGCGATATTCTCTCGTTAGAATTTCGCCTCTCTCGTAAGCCAATTATCTAAATAATTCAAAACATTTATTTCCATTCAGGTATCTAGTTTGAAGGGATTTCGCCGAGTACGAATAAAAAAATATAAACTATATTTGTTATTATTATTCTTCGTGTATAAAAGTCGGGTCACGTACATTTTGTATTCCTAGGTTTGTCGGAAAGGGGGGCGTGTATTATGCCCGTCACGTGATTGGCCGGGGATTATTGAGTTTGTCACGTGACTGGTTCGTTTGTCAAAAACGATATGAAGCCGCATTTACATGTTTAATTCTCATAATGCTGCAGACCACCTAGTGATTGAGGCAATCGTCGACTGTTACAAATTTGATTGTAGCTGTCAGCTGCGTCACCGCCGCAATGGCCTCAATCAAAAACTCTTCAGCAAATTAAGTATGGTGGACTCTTCGTTCTAAATTGGTTTATCCAAGTCATCTACTCTAGGTTTATTTAATCGCGGGCTCGTCTCCCTCCACCTACAGCGGAGGAGGCGGCAAATTGTTCCGATGATCCCATCACAGGCTGTTAAAAATAGTAATAAGTATGCAAATTTTGCGACTTGAAAGTGGCGTAATTACGATAATGCCTTTTTGCACCCATTTCCACCGAGAACGATCGTAACTTTTGTGCTCATTGGGTAGCGAAATCTTTGGAAAGTTTAGTTACTCGATATACCCTTAAGATCTGAAGTCTGAAACGAACGCTACAATACACCTTCTATACGAAGTTACTCAGGTTTTAAAAATAAACCAGTCTATCTTATAGTGTCGCTTTTTTATTAAGTTAATGTAAGAATTATACAGCCGTCAATAACTGTAAGTGCATATAATACTAGGGCGAGCCAAAAATTATCGACACTTTCACCATAGCACACCTTCGAGGTTGTCACTGCCTTCTGCGCGTGCGTGCTTAGAGTTGGTACGACTGCGGTCACGTGTGCGAAATTTGATCACGATCGCGTGTAAACATGTCCGCTCCGCTAGCAGTTTGCACCAAGGAGGAACAACGAGCAGTTATCCGATTTCTCTGGTCGGAGGGTGTGACGCATCGTCGACCTTTATCGCAATACGGGGACAGTGCTTTATCACGTAAATTGTTTTTTTTTTTTGTGGAAAGAGACTTTTAAAAGTGGCCGGGCGAGTGTTATCAGGACGCTCGTCAACCTCCACCACGGATAAGATTCAGCGAGCTCGAGAGATGGTTCTAGCGAATAGGCGAATTACCATCGGTGAGGTGGCGTCTTCTCTGAACATCAGTCGTGGTTCTGTCCACAGAATCATCCAAGACGAGCTTGACTTCCGTAAAGTCTGTAAATAAATTGTAGAACGAAAAGTGTAGATAATTTTAGACTTGCCCTCGTACATAAAAAATGAAAAGGGTCCTACAAAAAACAAGACCATCTGAAATTAAACAAGACCGTGACCATAAATGACGAATTCGCATATAAAGAGAGCACAGCTATAACCTTTCTACACCTTTTTGTTTTGAAGGTTCATTTTTCTCATAGAAAAAAAGAACTCTTCATTTCTACTGACAGAAAATTGGAAATGGTTTAATATTATTATAATCTATAAATATACACATTTTTTTTTAATAAACTAATTCATATATAATATATGCTCTAATATAAACATACAATATTTCAATTTTTAAACCAATATATAACTTGCAAAGTTTAATTTTAAATTTATACAATATTTCCTCCCTTATGTCCATCTTTATCGCGCTGAACATCATCCATTTCTGAGATTTGGTCTTCTTCCTGAATAGCAGTCTTTTCCTCTTGTATAACCTTTACCATACCATGATATAAAATACCCGAATGCAGCCGTGCTGTCAACTCGTGTTACCGTAAATAACAGTAATAAAAAATGTTTTTATTAGCTTAAATAGCTTTAATGGCATGAATTTACTCTAAATATTGAGCATTTAATTTTGAAAATATGATTAATAAAATAATTTAAAGCATTCATTAACTCCTATACAATGTGTCCTTCCATCTTATCTCTCTTCATTTAATTAGTGAGAAAGAGACAATTATATTTGTATGTTTCGTGTTCTTTTCACTGTGAAAATAGTGTGTGACCTCTGTCTTTCATATCATAAATGGTATTTTTACTAACGTATTAATTTACAACAGTTTGAATGGAAAAAATAATTGTTTTTCATAATTTGTTTTTCACTAGTCATTCCTGAGCGCTAACTTTTTCTTTAAGATTATCTAAAATATGAATTTTATTTTGTAAGCATTTACCGAAATATTACAGGTTTAATTATGATGGTAGACCCGTGTTACTGCATGGTTTGGGAAGGGTTAATGCTCGTGCTCATGTTGATTTGCCAAAAATTTTCTTATAAATATTTATTTTTTGTAAGTGCTGTACTGATTATTTTAATAATATAAATGGTTAATAGTATAGTCTAACAACGCTGAAAATAACATTCGGCCTTTTAAATTTATTAGACTTTATGAAAATCATTTCCTTTTTAAGTGGAAGCTCAAGTTGTCGTCTTTTACTCATCCTAAGACGGGGGTGTTGCGCCTTTAAGCCACGAAATTTTTTATTGTGTGTTTAAAATCATTATTATAATGTACCTTTTCACTTTTCTCTCTACAGCTCCCTGTCTCTTACCGCCCAATTTTTCCCAACAACTTGTCTGATGTTATCTGTCTATCGCGTCTTGGGACGGGCATAATAATAATACATGTAATGGAGAGAGATGCATTAGATCAGACAGGTCGTAACTTTACTACGGCCACTGCATTTAAAGGTGGAACGTTGATCGATCGTATTTTGTTAATTTTTTCACCTCTCCCTTCAACCTGCATCAGAAACTCGCTGCAGGTTGCCTGAATCGAGTCGAGTCAATGTTGCCTGTTTCATGAATATTTGGGTAGGTCTGCAGAATTAGGATGCTGGAACAATTATTGCTCGTGTTCATTTACTGCGCGGTCAATCCCGATTTGTGAATACTCATAGAAATGGATTACGATAATTCCGGTTGTAAGTCGGAATCACCGCTAGGTGGGTTTGGATATCGGGCGACGGATACAGGAAGAGGTTGGGGAAATGGATTTAGAAGAAGGACCAGCGATCTCGGGAAACCGGGATTTGGAAGGAACGTTCGCCTTACCTTGAGAATGACGCCTCCGCAGTCTCCTGGTCGCCGCCGAAATCAGATAATGGTTGCATGCGAATGGTGACGATCTCCGCTCCCGACTGAAGACGGCGGTGTCACTGTTCATCCACGGCGCACACAAACAATAAACACTGCTCACAAATCACAAAATGCACTGGAGATAACGGTTCACATCGCCAATGGTGTCGCAAATGTCGAGATCAAAAAATCAATATCGATCAAGTGACGCCTCGGCAACGCCAGATCCCAATTCACACTGGAAAAAAGGTCGAGGGTAGGAATTTGGACGCGAAATATGTGTCAATAACATTAGTCGCGGCTGATATTAAAAGACGCGCCAAAAGTGTGTTTACGAATTCGGAACAGTGACATTATAGCTATAATTATTCAGTGCCATATGCTTTGAGGTGCGGGTTTTTTTTTTTGCAGCTTTCTGACGTTAAAGCCCCGTCGTTCTTCATAGAGAAGAAAAGATAGAAACGCGCTTGACGCCTTAGTAATGTGGTGAAGGCGTCGTATATTGCGAAATGCGAATGCCTCGATCGAAGGGATACAGAGATAGAGACAGATACATCATTGTTGGCGTTTGAGGGCAAGAGATTCTTTATATTTTGATTGCCTTATCAGTCTGCTTTAAAAGTTGCAATGTCAGCAAGGTCCATTTTTTTCCCCAACTTTCAACATAATTTTCTTCTCAAGTAGTGTTTACACATTGTGTTAATTGAATAACAGTCAAACTTGACACTTTTTGATGTAAATTGGTTATTCTAAATCGGTGTTAGCTGTAAAATCAATCGCTTTTATTGGCTGCCATTTATATTAGAATTTAACCAATAGCAGTCTTCAGTCTACTCTGAAATTCAAATAGCCGCTAGTTTGGAAACTAGCTTGTTTTTGTAAAAATGTGTGAAGTACATTAATAAATATATTGTTAAAATACTAATTAAATGTATTAATTAAGAAATATATACATGTAAAATCAATTTTATCGAAAAATATTGTTGTTGCGCCATCGGGATTCGAACCTGGATCTCTTTCCAAACCGGGGAAGGTGCATTATCCAATTATGATACAGCGACATTATTTTTGACGACAAATTTTCGAACCTATATTTTACACTTTTTTATATGAATACATCTATCGTTCCATTATTTGAAAGTCATCTACTTTGTTTTTACGGCGCAACAACAATATTTTTCGATAAAATTGATTTTTATTAATACATTTAATTAGTATTTAAAATATCACAGACCTATGTTCTGAATAATTAGGACTTCACAATAAAAATGTGTTCACCTAATAAAATATATTGTTTTTTAAGCTTTTCAGTTTTTCTCCAAATAAAATAATATTCCAAGGTTGCCGAGATTGCAACTAGTACCCTCAAGTAACATTACCACAGAATGCGTAACTATGTATCATATATATATATATATAACTGTATAATAATAATTCACTTAACAATGAGAAATTTATGGAAGCCGGTGGTACATTAGAATTTTCTGAACCAGATGTGTCGTTTCGATGGCATTCTTTGTCTTAATTAATCGCTGTCCACACTCCGCTCTGCCTTTTAATGTCTTCGGAATCTTCCAAGTCAAATATGACCCGAGGTATCTGACGATGTAATTGCCGGCAGTTCTCCACCAAGGCAATTTTATGATCGGCAGTTAGTAACTTTGCAGACTCCTTGCCGGTATTTAAGGCTTCTTTTTCAAAAATAATTCATGTAGATTTTTATTACTCATTCATATCAGAAGTTATGCACATTTGACTTTTTTTATAAACTATTACTTAGTTAAACTATTGCTTAACACTAATCGGTGATTTCAAATAAAAATCACAAAAATTAATAGGATCGACATAAATATTATTTAGGAAGAAATTATTGTGATTTTGATATACAACTCGATTTTAAATAGTAGTTGAAGCCTCGAAGCATGTAATTAAATATAATATATTATTTAAAATTATTAGTTTTCACTAACACAAGTGTTTTAAAAACGCCGAAAATTGATCACGTGTACTGCAAATTGAATGGTTTATAACTCTATTAATTTTTAAAATTTTGCTAATTTGGTTCAATGCAGATTCGTCTCCATATTCTTGGCTTCAAGATTATAAGAACATATATTTCGTATACGTAAGAATTTTCTACATTAAGGCAATTTTGTGGCACGTGGAAAATAAATTTAATGGTCGCGGTCATTCTTATAATGGTTGTATTTTCTTAATTATGGCAAATAACATTAAGTTTATTAGTTTTACATTAGTGTATAGGTCATATCTAAGTAATAGTTTAAAAAAAGTTAAATCTAGTGTATAACTTCTGATATAAATGAAAAATAAAAACTCACATTTTCGTAAAAAAAATGCGAAAATATGAATATTATTTGAAAGCGCGCCCTTAAGTACATACCGTAATGATAGAAGGGTAGGCTGAACAACTTGCGGTTTAGAAAAAGAACACGCTAACGTGTCTACATCCATCTCTGACCCTCATGTCTAAGAATCTGCTCCTGTATTTTTCTCGGCATCCTTCAGATCTAAGGGCTGTTTCCACTTGGTCGGTCTAAGTCTTCCTCTTTCTCTCCGTTCTTCGATGCACCTCACCATAACAAACTTCTGCAAGCTATCTTCGCTTTTCGCAAGATGTCCAAAAAATTGAAGAATTCGTCTTCGGTAAAGGCGTCTCGCCGTCCATGGTATGCGCAACATGTGTCTCCAACACCACGTCTCAAAGGCATCAGTCTGTCTTCTCTCCCTTGCCTTCAGAGATCATGATTTCGCACGATATAGAAATATTGAATGCATCAGAGATTGCACCTTCTCATACTTATCAAGTCTGGTGATAGAACTTTTCACTATCCTTTTGGTTTTCTGGCTCCCGGCTACCGTCGTCAATAATTATGGACCCGAGATAATTAAATTCCTCGATAATTTCAAAGTCTGGAGGGTATCTGTTTGTGAAAGCAAGTTATGTCGATCAATTCGGTTAGTGGACCGGTATCAATTTATTATTGCAATTAAATTGAACCTTTTTATTGCTATTGACAACATTTCAAATTTTAGTTGACATTTGAGAGCTGTTGGAATTTTGTGTGTTTGACATTTTTGTGACACGTTCTCAAGTTTTATGGGCTATTCTGCCATTGCGCGATATTTATTCTCTGGCCGACGTTTTGGATCCCATTGCGGTGTTCTTCATCCGGGCTGATGTTGCTTGATTGCAGTTGTAATGGCTGCTCTGCATGCTACACGCTTCCAATTGATGGTCTTATTCACCTGACATGGTATCGTCAGACTTCCACATTTTTCTTAACCTCAAAAAAAATCTGGTCGTGAAAAAATTGATTCGAATCGTTGTATCTATGATAGCGGCAATGGAGCAGTATTATAAAGACCTTGACGAATTTTTATATAAAATTGGAATATCGGCTTTGTAACATCGTCGGAAAAAATGCATTCAACTTCAAAGAGATTATATTTATAAAGTTAGGTAGTTTTGTATTCTACCATTGTCCAGTAGTTTTTTTTTTTTTACTTTTTTGCAAATTTTTCAGCATATCCTGTTACAGACTGGCTACTTTAACACAGACTTCAGTCTAGCAGAGTAGCCAGGACAACGCTGTATATATCAGAGGTGAAGTATACTCCATTCCACACAATAAACTATGAGTATTAATTATGTCTTATGTTTATTATGTATACTATATTCACCTCTGTTAGAACAAAAATATGTATGTCATCTAATAAATAAATCCTTTAAAGGTTTATTCATATCTTATTCAATGGTCTATTCACACTAAAAACTTAATGTATTGCGATTATGAGAATTAACGTCATTATATTCTGTCTACTTCCATCCATTGTTGAATAAAGGGCTCTTTTAATGACCGCTATTCCTCCCTATCGTCAGCATCCAGCTGTTCCTTGCGATCTTTCTTATGTCATAGCTTATAATACAACGCCTCCATTCTCTTTTTTACTCCAACTATTGTCATCTCTTCGGTTCTTCGCCCAGCTCTTTGCCACCTCAGCTTTGTTTTTCGACGAACTACATTTTCTGCATTGGTCCTCCTGCGAATGTCTTCATTTCTTATTCTACCTTGCGAGGATACTGCGTGAAGTCTGAGTCTGAGTGTGAGTCTAAGTTTCGGCGCCGTAGGTTAGGACAGAGAGGGCGCTTTGACCAATGTTTAAATTATTTTATGATATGTAATTTACTGATATTTTTTTGATTGCTTGCAATGATTGCTAGATTGTTTTTGTTTTGATTTTACCGAAGGAAGATTGTATGACACAAATCTTTTCTAAGGGTTTCCTCGAACAAAACATCAATTAGGCCGGACATGTCCGAAGAGGGCCTCTGCAAAGGGACACGTTCATGAGGAAGACCTCATAAAGAGATGGGGCGACAATATTGAGATGGATGCAAGACAGTGACGAAAACTCATATTTAAAAAGGCAAATATACTCAATGATTCGTAGCCACGTGATAATGACGATTGTTGATGTCCAAGTTGGCACCTAAGTCAGGTCCAAGTTGGCACTTAAGTCAGAACGGCCACGGACGTTTAATTAAATTTAGTATTAATTAATTTACTTTTTAAGTTGCTAAATTCTGGTATCTCCTAGCGTCTATTACTCAAAGGTATTTGAGATTCATTGCATTGCTTCTAAAATTGAAATAATACATGTATCAATTCTAAAAAAAGCTGTAGAATATAAGAATATATGTAATCGGTTAATATGGCGAAATGGTAGCGAAATCACGGAAGCAACAAACATTTTTTTTTCTGTGTATCTTTCAAATTGATTTTCTTAATATGTATTAAAGAATATCACAGATGAAATTTAAACTTCACAACAAAAATGTGTTTTTATCAAAATTTGTTGCTAGGTTGTTTCAGTTTCGACGTTTTTCGCGGGACGTTTCTACGAAACAAATCCTGTTCAAAGGTTTCACCGAACGGTTCAAATATATAGAATATTTATTAAAATATGCTTAATGCGCACGATTCACGGGATTCCTCCACCCTCGCGAGATCAGCGCGCTGCCGGGGGTATTACGCACGCCATATTTCCGAATCTTCCTTCGTGGAATTATCTGGCTTATTTATTGCACCCCTAAAAGTGCCTAGTACAAGAAGCACGTATGAATTTTTAAACATTCGCCTTGCGAATAGTGCTGAAATATTGTTTAAGCGAGATATATATTTATCTTACTGTCTGTCCCCTCCTTTGCCACTGTTCGCCCCGACTTTCCATTTTTTTTTGTTGCATCCCTCACGCGATGCCGGGGGCTGTAATTCAATTTAATCCTTCGGATATTCTCGGCGCTTTCTTTACATCCGGGAATTCTAGTGTGTGAAGGACATCAAATCTGTTTCTGTGAGGTGAGACCGCTTCAGATAGGAATATTTGATTCTCGACAATTTTTCCTTACTTTTGCTGCAATATTCCGTCGCGGAAATAAAACTTTTGGAAAAAAAATTGGGGTTCTCCTTCGTTATGCTCTCGGCAGACGCGTTCTTTCTATACTTCTGTACGGGACTGAGACTCGAGTACCTCTACAGAAGACATGTTAGAAGTCTATATGTTGATGTGTCGAGGACATGAGGCGAGACTGAGGTGGACTGGACACGTGGTACGCATGGGCGATCTCAGACTTCCGAAACGTGTCGTGTACAGGAGATTGCGGCAGGCGAAGAACCGGAAACATTGAATTTGTGTGGAGCACTCGTGGACTGGTAGTAGATGGCGAGGGAGTTAGGGATGTTCTGTTCTCAAGCTTTTTTTTGACACGCTCCTTTAGGTATCTGGATTTTTTTCTTCCACTGGGTCTACAGATCTTCTGGCTCCAGAACACGTACTCCGTTGTTTCGCACGAAGTACTCTTGAACATACACTTCGGTGATAGCGCGAGGTGTCATGCAACAAACAAGCACCATGCACAATAGCAAGATGTACTTTTTGTATGATTAATGTATTTTATAAATGCAATAATCGCTCTTATAACACAGTCGTATCACAAATTATCAGTGGCGTGCAGTAGGCGCAAACTAGGTTATGCTGTTACCGAAGACCTTAGACTCTTTGAGAACAATTCCGTCAGTTCAAATTTAGAAAATAATTGTGAATTTATTACTTCAAAAAAGACAAGTTCTTTTATTGCTTCGTACCGTACTTTGCTTTCGATTTTGCTTAAAATATTATCTACGATGTTTTCTTAGGACAACGGATATTAAAAATGTTTCATTAAGATGCTGCTCAAAACTTATATTTAAATAACTAGCTTTATAAGTCATCATAACCGATAACAAAAACAAAAAATCATTTAATATTGCTAATAATCTATCCTAAAAAATCCAAACTCGTTCACTTGACAGATAATTGACGAACACCCATAGAAAAGATAAATGTACTCGTATATCTTATATCTCTTATCTATGCGAACTGCGAACACCATATGAATATGAAATACAAACTACGAAATGACGTTGGAATACACCATGAAAACAAGAGGGTTAGTTTGTAGAATTAGTAAAAGGTGCCATAGTACGAAGTATTCATTCAAGATAATCCCTTTCGAAGAGACAGTGTATATAGTAAGTAAAATTTGCTTAGAAACTACAAAAACTTGGCAGATGTAAAGATGCCCCTATCGATTACATAGCTTCTGTAGGGAAATACATAATAGTTAAATAAATTGTTATGCAGATTAAACATCAAATTGAATGCACGAAATAACCAAATTCCCTCACAGCATCGGTATGAAGTTGCTACGAAGGACTACCGGAATTTAAATCTAGCCATTGGTTTAGCTAATTCGTATAATAGCGATTAGAATTTTAAGGACTTTTTCAGAATATTACTGTTATAATTGTATAATTTATATTTATTTCCCGGAATCTTTAGTAATGTGCAGTGTACGCCCCTCCCCCCAAATTACTATAAGTAACGATTTATTAATTTCTGATTATCGCATTACTGTTTTAAAATTGCTGAATGGACTTGTTTGTTTTTTATTTGTAAAATATGCCTTCAAAACAAAAAGGTCACATGTCCACCTACTTAGTACTATATTTCAAAGAAAATTAATTCTTAACTCCAATGCATTATATCAGTTCCCTTTGGATTTCCCTGCGAATGACACACAGGGCATAAATGTGCATTATATTGATTACCGTTCGTTACAAATTTTGGTCACTTGTCACACAACCCTGAGGAAAATGTAGTCCTAGGGCAGTGATGGCGAACCTATGTCACGCGTGTCAAAGGTCACACGCCACAGCGTTTTGGGCGACACGCCAGCGTTCACTAATATCATAGTCATCAAAGAACACGTGGTCCCGCCATCAGATGTCTACCCGACAATGACGTTCGAATTTATCACTACGTACATATTACATATGTATCTCTTTTGGGTCTCACTTTGTGAAAAAAAAAAGAATTGAAATAAGCAATTAATTAATTGACATCATATAAAAATTGGTGGAAATATGAGGAAGAAAGGAAGGCACTTACTTTTTCGTCTAACGGATGCTGGTTTATTGATAGATTCCTCTCCACCATAAATACGAGCGTTGCGGCGTGTCTAAGGTAAGATTATTACTGAACTTGCTGCAGTTGGAGACTTTTAATTACTGAGACATCTTCTTTCTTCCTTGTACTTAAGGATAGCTTGGGAAAGAAAGGGACGGAGATACGCAGGTTAAAATGTGTTAAATCGCGAATTGAATGTGTGCTTGAGTGTGGGGTGGTTACACGCTAGCAAAGTTAAGTTAGATTTTCTGATATTTTAACACGCCGAGGCCAAAAGGTCATTAAACCTTCCCCCTTCCAAATTGTGCTTACATCGTTACTCTTTAGGGTAAAACAAAGTCATTCACCACCTCTAACCTCCTACCTGAATCGGTGTGATTGTTTTTTCATATTATAATTTATATTACAAGTGTCACAATGATAGAGGTCGTAGATGTGATCCTTGACGAAGACCAGACAGAATAATATTATTGTTATTTTGGAATATTTTACGATCTTTATTCGTTGTTCTCCACGCTGCATCTTCCTGGCGATTTGAATTTGTATTGAGGCGTACTTAAAGTTCTTTCTGTTCTACGTAAACCAAGAGGTGACAATGGATTTTGTAATTGAATTCATTCCAAAGCTTTGCTTTGTTTATTCGGAAATGTTTCACGTCGCGAGAATGGGCAGTCGCCCGTGAAGTTAAGTACATCCCTTCCCTGTAGTCTCGTTTCATTTTCTCCGGGGGTTTCCTGTTTTTTCCGCGCTTCCGCTACCTGCCGTGGTCGCCATTTTATTTCTAATTAAAAGCCACCCACCGGAATATTAAATCCTGTTATGAAATACGCGCCGAACTAAATTTGCTATTACGAGATACAATAACTATATTGACGAAGCTTTTAGATTAATTCTACACGTTAAGACTAGCACTCAAGATATTCACAGATGGAAATATTTAAAATAGTAAAGGCGTAAACTTGAGAAGGAATGGTAGGGTAAGTTAGTGGTTAACAGAGGCGTATCAACTTATTATCGAGCCCCTGGGCAAACTCGTATATCGGAAGTCAACTTTTTTTACTATCAGGTACATACCTTTAAAATATTTAATGTAAGGTACAATTAGTTGTTAATACTATTAAATACTAATTAAATGTATTAATTATAAAGATGTACATATAAAACCAATTTTATCGAAAATATTGTTGTTACGCTACCGGGATTCGAACCTGGATATCTTTTCCAATCCGGTGAAGATGCATTACCAACTATGCTACAGCGACAGTATTTTTGACGACAAATTTTCGAACCTATATGTTACACTTTTTCGAGGCTTTCAAATAATGGAACGATAGATGCGATTTCGATAAAATTTTGTTTGATTTTATTCTTATGTAAAACGGAATAAAAATAATTTTTTTCTTGATCCTGTGACTTTAATTCTTCTCGTAGATGCTATCTGTAATAATTCACCCATATCTACTTGCTCATCTTGAACTGCTAACCGCGTCAGATTTACAAATAATGATAATTTCACGATTTATCATCAATCATTCCACGTGGCAGTTCTGTTTTGCGAAAGAAAGATTAGACATTTTTTCAGAGACATATTTACTTTGGCTCATTACCGAGTCAGTCTGCACCCGGTACCGCTTTAGTGTGGAGTGACCAGCCAGTTAAACTCATTATGTTACAACTTTAGTTATACGGGACCGATTGTGAATATTTTAAATTATTTATATTATAATTAGTATTTAAATTAATTATTATTAGTATTTTTTTAGTTATCGAAACAATTATGTGTTATATTCGCGTAGATTGCTAACTAATCAATTACAATATTTATTTTTATTAAAAAAAATATAACCTTTTCACATAAAACATAGTAGTACGCGCGTGTCTGGTATACGCATTATTAAACGGGTTTTTTTTATAGAGTACGCCGCTGTTTTACGTAACTACATAAAAACTTTTTTTTATGTTCTTGTTAAGAAGATCCTTTCGGACGTACAGCATACATAATGAGCGAACACATTTATCATACATAGCTTCTTTTTCAAGCTCCACGTTAGCGACCAAGTTGCAGTGTATTATATGAGATTACTGGCATTTTGAACATTGTGCCATTTTATGAATAAATGTTAGGTAATCTTATTCAACTTTCACGTCTCTGACGCCTTCTATCTGAGTTATAATGGTCCGTGTCCACGAATGAGATTTTTAAGGGATTTCCGACTCGAGACCATCTCCGAGATACGGATCTTGCTTCCATGAAATTCTTTGGGGACAATTCTCAGCGTTCGTAATCCTCGTGATTCACCGTCTCGTGCCTTATTTCACTCTCGTCGCGTACGTTAAATTTCCTTTTCGTTCGTCAGTTAAACAATTTTTTTATCTCCCCAACAGCAGTTAAAACTAAATAATTTAATGCCTTATGATATTTATGTTAAAGTCTTATTAGGTGAATACATTATTATTGTGAAGTTGTAATTATTCAGAACAAACGGTCTGTGATATTTTAAATACTAGTTAAATGTATTAATTAGAATACATATAAAATCAATTTTATCGAAAAATATACTTGTTACGACACCGGGATTTGAACTTGGATCTCTTTCTATCCCGGGGAAGTGCATTATCCAACTAAAAACAAAGTAGATGGCTTTCAAATAATGGAACGATAGATGTATTAATGTGAAAAAGTGTAACATGAGTTCGAAAATTTGTTCGTCAAAAATAATGTCGCTGTAGCATAGTTGGATAATGCAAGTGCAAAAACATTTGTGTGCATGTGTCGAATCTGGCTGTCAGATCGATCGTCGCATACACTGGTTCTTGTTTTTGTCTCATTTTACCAATCTCAAACTGTTCTCTGAATTTACCTCCAGATCAAAATCACAACACGTGTACATGAGATGTATGTAGATTGAGATATATCTCAACTAAATCTCTAAGATTATTTACTGTTTCCGAGGTGAAAATAAAACACTTGTTGTAGGCGATCATGTTTTTTTTTAATTACAATCTTTTTTTACTCAAATGTTTTGAGGAAACGTTGCTCGTCGGTCGCATGCAATAGGGAAAAAATAGATGTTTCGTTAAGGGGAGTCTTTCATTTTTCTAGTTTGAAATTAGAGAAATTCAACGCGATTTACATATACTTTCAAGATGAGGCTAATAGTTAAATTCAATCAGAAATTCTTAATATTACGTAAATTATGCGAGAGATCTTGAATAAGAAGAGACAACAATAACATTTTTGATTTTCTTGCATTCGATACAAGTGTCAAAAATAACTCCTATCTAGACCCCTTTCCACGTTTTTTCATATTAATATTATGGAATGAAATAATGTGTGTTATCATTTGAATTAATTCTTTGAAAATTTAATAATTTATTGATTTACATGAAATTAGTCAAAAATATATAAATCAATGTTCTATATTTAAAATTATTATGTCAGATGCATTTAGTGATTTTGTTTATGTTATCGATTTAAAACACATTTTCGTTAAAAACGCTAAAATTTTAATTATTATTAAAATGGAAGCCTTACCACTAAATATGTCATTATAGCTTAATTAAAATAAGTTTTAAAGAAAGGTTAAAACTGTCTACTGGCAATATGAGTTCCAGTTATGATTTTTAGGCTTTTTCTTGTTCATCTAAATTGTTTATTTTTCCTCACAATGTTCGGTTCAAATTTCACATTAAGTATTGATTGATTTTATGGTATTAGTTTTATCACAGACCACTATATAAAAGTTTTATACATTTTTCACAATAATCAGAATTGTTTTACAATTTACCCTTTCCGGCGCATTCATACGCCATATAAATTTTGAGTGTAGGTACGTTGCATACTAATTCGAATTTAATGTCGGCTTCAAATATTACTCACCCCCCCCGATAAATCGACGGATTTTATTCAGAACACGGAAAGTTGCAAAAAGCGTAGCACTTGTGATACATGTTTAACTTTCGCCTTTACGATACTTTTGGAGCTTTCGATTCGGTGACCGCGATTTACATACTTGACCTTAGAGCATGTCATCTACATTGAGTTCGAAGGCCCGTCCGTATGATCGATACCGCCCCCACCTTCCCCCTCCGCAAGGCGCGATGTCGGTCCATCAAATATTTATACCAGAGTATCTTCATTACCTTTTATTCTGCGTTCAAAATATACTTCGAGTTTTATCACTGTGATATTAGTTCAGTTCGGATTAATGCGGTAAAATGATGCATGGAGGAACCATCCATGCGATCTATTTTTGAGTGTTTTGTATGAAATTAATTCGCGAACGGAAGAAATAAACGATACATGTGGGAAAACGATTATTCGAGGAACGATCAATCAAGATTTCACTGTACATAATTAAGTATATCAGTAAAACACACATTGAATTTATTAATGTTTGTTAGCGTATCGGTCACTACCTGCTTCCCTAGATACATTTAAAATATCTGTTCTGAAGTAGGTAGAAATTATAGATTCCTTAGTTCAATACAGCGTGATTTGAAGTTGTTTATGTAAATCGAATATTTTTTTTTTTTTAGGAGAACAATTATTATAATAATTATTCAGAACATAGGTCTGTGATATTTTAAATATGAATTAAATATATTAATTATAAAGATACACATATAAAATCAATTTTATCGAAAAATATTGTTGTTGCGCTACCGGGATTCGAACCTGGATCTCTTCCCTAACCGGGGGAGGTGCTTTATCCAACTAAGCTACAGCGGCATTATTTTTAGCGACAATTTTTCGACCTTATATGTTACCTTTTTTGAAATCAACAACAATATTTATCGATAAAATTGATTTTATATGTGTATCTTTATAATTAATATATTTAATTCATATTCGAATATTTTTTATAATTCCATTTCGAACTACAAGCAAGTGACGTATAATCGTCTACAAATTCAATATAACAACTAATACAAAATACTGTTCGGGTTGGCCCGTTATTGTAGTGTAACTACAATGTTTGTCGAAGGCTGTGTGCATGGATTCGTTCCGCTTAAAGGGTCCTATACTATTCCGGAATCGTTTTGAGTTGTTCACTCTCGCTTCGATTTCAGTGCAATAATTTATAAAATCTTCAAAGCTTTTTAGAATATATTTTATAGTCAGATCAGGTAGTTATGTTCCGGCAGTTAGTTACTAATATCTTGTGGAACCCCTCATAATTAACTTTTTTCTTTATTATATGGCACAATTATTACATTTTTATTTCATTCGGTTATTAACTGGTATAGGTTGGCTCCGGTATCATCGTACCAAAGCCATACATGTACAATATTTATCCGCACGGTATATATTTGTCGTGAGGCTCGTTATCATATTGATTCCAGAAGACGACCAGAGAGAAGCTATGAAAGTCATGCACCCCCTAAAGGAGAGGGCAAACCATTTACCGTTAACGTCACATGTGTTGAAGACGCAGAACACCCGTCACAGTCCGGCAGGAATTCACCCTTTAACATAAATGTTATATCTTTAACCCGACTATTATGGCTGCAAACAATGGTGTTTTCTTGTGTGCGGGAATTCAGGTAGTCAAGAACACGATGTACAACAATACAGTTTATTACAGATCCCACAAGTATGATACGATAAAAGAGATGAGAAAGAGAGAGAGAGAGAGCGCTTTTTTATCCCTTCCACGCTGTCATTCTTGCCAACTTGCGCGTGTCATACAATCGCTACATCATGATACATTATAATAAATATTATTTTGTACCTTGTATGTGTTATTTATATGGCTGATCGGGACTTGCACAAACATCCCGACCACGCTTGAATATACTTTGTTTCTATGTAGTTAGTTACTTTTAGTGAAATTGATATCAAAAATACACTTACACATCTAAATCAAGATAAATGTAATAATGTTTAGATAGTACAAGACTCATAGGAGGATAGAACACAACAGTCATGTGTCCATTAATTATTCGTCTTCTTCGTATTCAACTCGTTCTTTATGCGTGTACAATGAAAATAAAGTTCCTTGTGTGCATACGTCATTTTAAAATGGTAAATAAATAAATATAGATATAATATGAGAAATTTTAATTATACCGTAGTTACAAACAAGAATTTGATTCTACATTAGTACACCAATTTTAATCTATATTAGATATCATATATATTTACATACTGATGTGTACATAAAAAAAGAAGTAATTGATATTCTTCAATATTTGCAAAATTTCTTTGTGGCAACATATTTATACATAATGAGAATAAACACTTTGTTACAAAACAAATATCAGATATCTCATAGAGACAAAGCTATTTTTTTAAATTATATTTAATGAAAAATATATGGAAGTATCGGGTAATTACAGGGCTTATGACCTGTCTTCGGCTGGCTTAAGTGATCACTTTATCATCGCGTTCATCAATTCTCATCCCTCAATCTCCACATTTATCAAATTTTTGAAAGTTGTATATATATTAGTATGTTGTTGAAAGGACCACTGGTCTTGAAACATGTTGATTTATCAATAAATAATGGTTTTAACTAAGTGTTTTCTATTATTATTTATTGATATTATTATATTTTTAAAATACTGTCCACTAGAAATGTATTTCTTGTGGAGAATGTATTGTTGGCCTGCATGGAGAATGTATGGTTGGTCTGCATGGAGAATGTATGGTTGGCCTGTATTGGAGAATGTATGGTTGGCCTGTATGGTGAATGTATTGACGAAGCACTCGCCCGCGTGTAATCTACGCCTACTATCCGTAAAGTTACCCTTTTTTTTAGTTTTTGTTTAATATTGTGTGTCGCGTGTTATGTAATTATTTATTTTAACTGCCGCCCCGCGGACTGTTATGTTGCGGCCGCTCGGCGCTCATATTCCGTGAATTGATAAAACAGTACAGAGAGCAATCTATTTTGTGTGATATAGACCGTGATTATGAATTATGATTGTGATTCAGTTGTTCAGTGTTCAATTGTAACTGTGATATAACGATTGGAGGTAGAAGGTTCTAGTTTACCGGTGATTGTTCGCGGAATTATGATTAATTAGAGTCACTACTCATCGAATACCAATCACCCAATCACAATCACGGTTTGTCTCAGCACCATCCTGTACCACTTACGAGAATAATCTCAAAATTATTGCTATAGATAGGTTTAGATCGATTCAATCGTCGAATCTACAACACTTGTGAAAATAAAACACTTGTTTTTTTATTCTACTCGTTTAATTTATTTGAGACGCGTTTCGCCTTGCAAGGACATTATTAATCTAACAATTTAACTCGACAACTTGTATTTATAACTATTAATTTTAACCCATTATAAACCTATTATAGTATAGACGAATCATATTGTAGCATATATCATTAATATTGCAGCATATACACTCGTCCCCAGCTGACCAAAGATGCGAGCGACATCTCTGCATTCAGGGTGCAAGCGGAGAGAAGTCAAGCCTAACCTGGCCCGATCGCTCACCGATAACGATTATTCCGCTCCGTCACGACGAGACCGAGACAAGCGCCGCCGACTCGCTCCTCTCACATTTCATTCTTTACGGTCCGATAATATATATCCTAACCCTGACTGCAATAAACGACTACCCACAAACTACGCGTTTCGTTTCACCACCGAAACATCCCTTACATATAAAAATTCTCGAATGTTATTACGGATAGGAATACGGACCTACATTGGCCGCCTTAAGACAGGACATGAAAACATACAATGCTGTGTGTTATTTTTAGATTCAGAAAACCATTTTTTATTCATAGTATTTCGTTTAATGGATTCCGTATTCCAGGGTTCGCGCCCTTCCCTGCGGTTAACACTGCGGGTAGTCCGAATGTGTACTGCACGAGCACGGTCCATAATATTCGTATTATACGAATGGGAATATGGAATGCCAATTGAATCTTGGAAAATATCTATATATAATACATTTTGTTCCTTATGTACAGTATGTAGACTATATTTTCAAATTTGCTAATCATAATAATGTTGTGTAGCTCTACCACACTTCGGTGCAGTGTTCGTCACGTGAATCCGTATTGTATAACAGTTGATAAATGCGTGCAAGTTGAGAATAATAATATGTATAGTATTTAAAATAAAATACCTGTAAAATAAAGTTCGAAAATGAAATCACTGAACATAACCATATATAAATATACATACAGGGTGAGAACATCTCGTAACACATGAGTTATTTCAAAACAACAATATAATTAATTATAATTCTTAATGTAATTTTTTTGTACAATATTTAGCTAATCAGAAATCATCAAAACACCCCATATTGCCTAATCTATTTGGTTTTAATCTGAGCTGTTCGGTGGCCACATGCCTGGCTCGATGAAATTTAATATTCTCACGACGAAGAGAGTTGATTGTATTTCTGGCTGTGTGAGATAGAGATCCGTCCTGCTGTAATGTCTAGCTATACTCCAGGCTTTGTTTTGAAACTCTTTGATCATTTTCCTAGCACATCGACGTTTTTCAATTCGCAAATTTTTGTTCAGAATACGTTCTTATGCAGTGATTTTTGTCATTCTGGGCAACAATTTTAAAAAACCAAATATAAACAATAGGAAAATTAATAATCAACGAAATAAAACGTAAAATAGGTAAGTTAGTAAATTAGTAAACAATTTAAGTTATTGTTGATATAGTTAAACTAATTTTAATGTAATTATATAACTTTTTACTAAATGTTTTCACTTTTTTTGAGCCACCCTGTATATATAAAATATTATTTAGTTATTAAATTTCACATTGTACTATTATACACAGGGTTATTCATAAATATGCACTCAATTTCGTAACTCTATATTGAACTCCGAACGAGTGACAAATATGAGGTAAGTTACATTTGATAATACTCACAATAAAATTTATAAATATTGAATGTGACCCCCATTGGCTGCACGGCAAACATCTAATCGGTAGCTAAACTCGGTCCACACCCGATGAAGCATGTCTCTTGTGTTACTGAGTTCACCGCACCTGTGATACGGTTCCGCAGGTCGGCCAGAGTTGTTGTTCGAGGTGGTACATGAACTGCTTCTTTTATGAACCCCCCACAAGAAAAAGTCACAGGGCGTGAGATGAGGAGATCTCGGGGGCCAGAACTGAAGAGCCAGCTCTTCATTCCCAATGCGACATATCCATCGTTGAGGTAGAGATTCATTCCGAAAACCTCCAACATCCCGGTGCCAATGAGGTGGAGCTCTGTCTTGTTGAAAGACGAAGTCTTCTGAATCTTCAGAATTCCAGAAATATAGCAGCAGTATGAAATTGAGTCCATCGTTTTGAATAACCCTCTATTTTGATATTGTTTTATATAAATGTCAATAGCACATCCCCATAATTCAAGATCTTTCTTATTTGAGTGTGCATAAATCTATTGTTATATGTGCATGTTACAGTGAAGTTATATTTTCACTAATATAAAAAATATAATTTCACTAACTCAGCCAGTTAACATGCATCAAACAATTGTTTACAATTTCACTGCTCAATATCAGTGAGACTGTATGTTAAAATATGAATTCAATATATTAATTAGAAAAATATTGTTGTTGCGCCACCGGGATTCGAACCTGGATCTCTTTCCTAACCGGGGATTATCCAACTATGCTACAGCGATAATATTTTTAGCGACAATTTTCGAACCTATATGTTACCTTTTTGATATTAATACATTTAATCGTTCCATTATTTGAAAGAGCCATATACACCTTATTTTTACAGAATCTCAAATACCTTTGAGTAAACTGATAGGAGACGCCGGAATTAACAATTAATTTTTATTAAATTTAAAATTAGACTGTATGTGTTTACATGCCGGTACGCGTCTGACGTCGGAACAATTTAACCTTCGCCGGTGGATGTATCGGTGATGTGCCTTTTGAAATATGTTACAATTAAGCACTATATTGATAACTAGACTGAAAAATAATTCGAATTAAATACTTTTTTCGTATATTAATATATTTTAAACGAAAACAAAAACACGCAAATGTATTTTTCACAACTGTCAAATGGACATTTTGGAGCAGTATATAATTTCACTGGCGCCTATCAGTTAATTATGTATCTTCCGGTGAAAGTGTATTCAGATATGATGTCGCTAAATCGCCAGTGAATATATAACTTCACTGGGAATACACATTCACTGTAACATATATATATATATATAACTTGTATATTTTATTTGTGTTTTACCAACAGTTGTTGTTTTAAATAAAGTGAAATTAATTAATTTTTAATAAATAAGAAGTAAAATTGTTCATGTAACAGCTTTGGACAAATGTAAAACAATCGGTTCTGAATTAATATAGTCAAATAAAGTAAAAATGTAATTATAAATGAAAAGTGGCACATTTATCAAAAAAAAATTTTTTTTTTCACTGTATTCGGCTAACAATTTTGCAATAATCTGGGCTGCCGGCCTCTTATTTATTGTCGTTCGTTTCGTGCGCGCATGTCAATAATCGCAAAGCGGCTCGTAATGGGATGGTCACATTTATCAGTTTTATTTTGATATTGTATTTTTTATATTAGACTTCGTAACAGTCATTCTTTGAAGTGAAAACTCTCGTATATTATTGGGTGGTGTGTGTGAATGTCCGTCTCGACGGACCGGCTAGCCGTCGGGGGTGGAGGCTTGTCGTGTCGGCACTATCCACCCCATCTACCACCCGGCCGTCCACTTAGTGGAACAGTCACCGAGTAAAGCAGTCATCGTCGAGCGATGGCGGAATATTAACTCCTCATTTCCGCGAGTGCAATGGCTGGCAGGAGAAATACAATTTTACTAAGCGCTCTGTCTCTTGCAGAGATGCCTGCCATATATCTTTGAATGGTGATGTTATTTTCGTATCTAATAATTCAATTAGATCAAGATGCTGCGAAATTGAAGATAAATATATTTATACCGATGTTAAACGTTGGTGAGATGAGATAACATACGAGGATCTTAAATTATTTATTTTTTTATTAATATTAATATTAAAAATATAATACAATTACAATATTCAGTGGTTATATATATATTTTAACATTTGTTTCTTGTCTATGAGAGTAAGACTCGTGTATAGAGGAGTATATTCGAGTTAATTTATGTTTCAGTTAGTCTGTGTACATATTTTTTTAACTTCAGATACAAATTTATGATAGTCCGAAATTTTTCTAATTGTGATGGGGAGATTGTTAAAAAATTTAATACCTTGATAAATATATTGATTTTGAGTTGCGGTATATTTTAGCTTTGGTATATCAATTTGATCTCTATATCTTGTAGATCGGAATTCGCTTCTAAAATTTAATTGATTTTTAATTTTGAAAATTTGAATTATTGAATTTTTTTTGTATATGTCTACTATTACTAATACTACACTATATAATTATATAGTATAGTTAGTATTAACCTCTAAACTGCCAACTATATTTGAAATGGAAGACACCACATAGAGTAAGAGTTGGCATTAAGAGTATTGTGACTTAAACTATCTATCAAAAGCTAGGAATTGTCTTTCACAGACGGAAAAAATGATTTAGAAATTTGTTTGCAATATGATTTAAAAAATATGATATCGACGGGATTAAATACGTATTTAATCCTGTGCCTGGAAGATCACACGCTTATTGCTCGGTGTGACATTCAAAGTTTGGCGTGTTAACGCGATCGTGGCATTTAAGGTAGACTAAAAACGGGTGTCGCAAATAGCCAACGATCTAATAAGTGACCTAAGTAGAAGGTATAAACAAACTGGTTCGGTAATTTTAGTGTTGTTATTAATGAGTATCGTATTAATACATTGATATACGTTTTTTTATTTTTAACATGCAGATTATAAACAGGTCGTTAAATGACCCTGATAGATAGTCCTAGTATAACATTAACGTACGATGTGAAAATATTTAAAAATAATTAGGGGAATATGTTAAAGAACTTACTTTTTATGGTTGGAATATTAGAAATACTATTAAAAATATATGTTTTTAATATTCAACGTGTTGTGGGTTATTAATTTTAATAGTAAATAAGGTATTAAAGACTACCGCGTGAGTACAAAAGTGCGTGGGTTCCATGGTCATCGAAGTCTAATCACATGACACGCAACAGTTATCGGCGTTCCTAAGCAAATTATGCGGTCGAATGACTTAACCATTTAGGTGGTCGTGTCGCCAGCCTGAACACACTTTTGTGAACCTTCATAGACCGAGAAATTGAAATATATAAAACAGGCATCTGACGAAGATTCTTGGAAAATGTCGGTATGGGTAAAGTACCCTACCCAAAAGTGAGAAGTATTTTTGATACAGTGTGCTCGTTGGTTTAGCGGTCAGGGTGTCGCGTGTCGTCCTAGGAGACCATCAAGTTAGTCCTATTTTCGTGACATTAATTTGATTATTCAATTTTGTTATTTTAATTATTAATTTTTCTGTTTATCCAATATTGTAACTTGCATTTTAATTGGGATTATTTGTTTAATATATTGTTTAGATCTCACTGATGATATAACGTATGCACCTGTCTTCCTTAAAATAGACTTCGGTCTAGTTAAGGAGGCAATGAACATCTTATACGTATTACTGTATGAGAAATACTAAATAAATAAATACAATAGAACCTCGGGTTACGAACTTAATTAGTTCCGTAGGACTGTTCGTAAACTGAAACAATTATTCCCATAAAATAGATTAATCCGTTCCAGACCGGAACGGCCTTTTATTATCTGCTTTGTGCTTGACATTCTAGACATATTCATAAAAAAATTCATAGTGTTTACTAAAAAGAAATTGGAAATAATAAACGTAGAAACAAATTTCATTTCTACATATTTTACAATGGAGAAATCAATTTAATTAAATTTTGAAGTAATACAATACGCACACAAAAACAATTAAAAACACACTCTAGTTGCAGTTCGATAAATGAAACGCACTTATTTCCCGCCAGCCGCGGAGGCGCTGTTGACTATTCGTTAACCGAAGTTCTGCAAATTGAGCTATTTTTTCGGCGTGAAATTTGTTCGTAACCAGGGCCATTTGTGACCCGAGGTTCCACTCCAAATAGTAATAATATTGACGTGCGTCTCTGTGGACAAGTGAACTTTGCAAATGGAAAACTGTTAAATATGAATTACTTCTAAATTCTTAAGCATAATTTCGTACTGTAGATCCGTATCGCTGTTATTTCTTCGTGCTGCAAAGTATTTTCTTATTAATAGAATCTGTACCCAGAGCATTAAATCATATAATAAATTCTAAAAATACACGTTACCTTTTGTGCCTTGCTAAAATTTTGTTTTTATTTGAGCGTAAAATGTACGTTTTCATTTCAGAATAACGCTAATTGGATATCTCCATAAAAATATATATAGAAACCATCGATATCGTCGCTATCAAATATTTAACGCAACCCTTTAGAAAATATCACCCTAAAACCCTGCGAGGCCAAAAAACAAATAAGCTCACAGTTTATGCTCCATTTGTCCCGTCCGTACGGGGGATAAAACATGGAGTAGGTGGGGGTAGGATGATCGGCGAAAGAAACCTAATACATAATGTACTTACGTTTATACCTTTACTGTAATTCAGTAGAGAGATTTACACGGAGATTTATATGGTCGTAAAATGTTTTTTTTTTTTTTAATTTCTTCTGCGATGTTATGATTGGAATTTTAAAGAAGCCCAATCACATTTTGATTGTTATTATTTCATTAATTTTAAAAACTAACAAACTTTGTATAAACAATCACGTTTAATTTACCGTCGACCGATATCGATACTGCTTCGATCTTCGTGCACTATGGGACGAAGAATGGTTTACGTTAAATTAATCATTATCGTTTATACGATATTTCTTTTTCTTTTCCTTTTTTTATCCTAATCGGGTCGGGAGCTTAACGCTTGGACAGCACTCTTCCATCGCTCTCTGTCCTGCGCTATGTTGATTACTTGGGGCCACTGATAGTTCCATCTTTTTTCGAAGAGTCTCATCTTTTTTGTTTTTTCCATGTTCTCCTGGGTCGTCCTACTTCTTCTCTCTGGCATTGATGAGAAGTTCTACGATTTCTGTATAGCTCAGTAATAAAGAAAGCAGCGCTCAACATTAAGACAAACAAACTGAACAGGGGGGTTGGGGAAATACGGAATGTAGGAAGGGTGGAAGGAATTTAAGACAGGGAAAAGATTAGGGAACAGGGTGGGCTGAAGGACCAATTAGGACCAGAAAACACAACCCACCTGCGAAATGCTCCTTTCAGTAGCTGAATTTTCTACTGGAACCATAGATCTTCTGGCTCCAGGACACGTACTCCGTTGTTCATCACGAAGTACTCTTGGACATACACATCAGTGATAGCGCGAAGTGTCATGCAACAAGCATCATGCACAATAGTAAGATGTACTGGTTTCGGCACACACAGCGAGAAACCGAAACACACATAAATAATATCAGCCCCACACAGAAGGACAATAATTAACACAATTCTCACAGCCTACCGTACTATTGGTAAACGATTACCGTCAGTTCAAAGGTTCAACTCCAACTAACCCAAAAAACTATATAGAACACAATCACAGAAAAAGATCGTGTTCCGGTATAGGGGTAGTGGGTAATGGGTAGGTAATGAACAGGAACTATTCTATATGTCGCGTTCATATTTGCGCAATACGGCGATGGCTGATCTATAGAATCTTGTTATAAAGATTGAACACTGGCGATTTGGAAAAATTGGTCATGTACTTGGAATACTGATGAAGAGGAATCCAGGCTGCAGATATGTGATACCTAAGAACAGTAGTGGAAAAGACGTTAAGAGATCAAATCGGGAACGATAGCATCTGAGATTATCTTGGGATGAATCCGCTGTTGCTCCAAATAGAAAAAACTCAGCTAACTTGGCTTGGACATATCCTCCCTATGGGAAACGAAAGATAATATTTGACAGTTTTCAAAATTATGTCCAACCGTAAAGTTATACTCATAAACATTTAAAAAAGCTTTTATTTCATCAATTATGACATACTCAGATTTAATAGTAATTAATAACTTTGTATATAACAACCTGAATTTTATTCAAAACAAATTAGAAAAATCTATCAAAAAAAGTATTTGGTTATTAATTTAACTTATCCTATAGCCTCCCAATTTGGTACCCTATGTACTAAAATCAAAATTAATATCGCAGCGATGTTTAAGTATAAATTAAATCACCGGATTATTCACAATATGCTTAAAAATACTGGAAAAGCCTTAATATTGATGTTAAAAGATAACGCGTTAATGTTTACATTAGACTTTCGGAAATTGATTTGAATTCTGAGCAAAAGCCGAGGAAAATTGATTTTAACCACGCTCTTAAATGTATCACACAAAGTTCTAGTCACCCAGTACACAATACGGTCGTAACTCAGTAGGCCCCCCCCGGTAGACGGTAAGGTCGTCACTTATCATCCTGGCTCCTTATTAAATAAGGCTACACAACATTCTGCCGAATACTCGAGATAGTTTCTAGTTTGTACAGTCAGATAGTGCTTCTGAAACTTTCCATAACTTGGGAGGTGCCCGTGGACCACTCCGCTATCACAACACTTCACTTAAATATTCTAAAGTTTACCAACAAAGTGTTTTAATACAAGATTTGTTAAAAATATTCAAATATTAAGAATTTTTTTTTATAGGAATAAAGAAAAATAATTTTTATACATTTATTTCAAAAAGAGATTACATTGCTTGCGGCCATCAATACTGCACTCTTGTTTTAAAAGGAAATATTCTATGCTAGATCATCGAGAGCCTCATTGTTATTTTTTATAAATGTTTTATATTTTTGACATTGATATCAATTAAATTATTCTCAAATATTTACCATTTAAAAATTAAAATAATAGTTATTTAATTTCAGGCTAGTGTATCCTGACGAAGATGCAGCGGTATCGAAGTCCGTCGACATCAAAATAACGTGATTAATATAATATTGAGACATTTGTTTAACCAAAAAGTATAAACATCAAAAATATTGAAAAATTATTTATTTAGTACCCGAAAAAAATCATGTATTCAAATACATTATATATAAATATATACAACAACAAAATATTTTTTTTCACATTTGTAGTTGACTTGCAAATGCATTAGTACGGAAATCTATTAATCAATGCAGGAAAAAAAATAGGAAATAGTGTCTAGGCTCCTTAATTATTAGTGAATTTTTGCTCATTGACGAACATGTTCTGTTCTATATTCAAAGTTATTATAATCAGTATCAGTGTATATTCAATAAATAAATTTTCAAAATCTATCCTAAACGTTAGATACCCTAATATTAGAAAACTCGCAAAAAAAAACCCTAAACTAAACCAACGTTTAATTGAAGTATTTTGCACTCTGGCGTTATGTTAAACTTAATGACACGCCAGTAAATTTTACGTTAGATTATCTGAAATTTCGACACGCCGAGCCCAAAAGGTTCACCATCACTGCTCTAGGGCCTATAATATAAATAAAGCTATTGCCATTTAAAGTAGGTATGTACCGTGTATATACGAAGTTCCAGTTTTTCTTTATATACATTTATATATATTTTATAATTTATATCTTTCTAAGTAATTCATCTAACATCTCCTTATCTAATTTCCCCCCCTTGTTACATTTTATTATTAACTGTAACTATATAAAAGGCAATCCTTGCCGTAAAGCTGCCATGCAGTTTAGCGAAAAATAAAATGAATATATATGTAATAAAGAAGAAATTAAAAATATATTTAAGTATGATGTGTGCATAATATTTTGCATTGTCATTCATGTGTCACGTCTTGTAATATGAAAATAAAATAAATTCACGAGCTACGAGCCAAACTTTGAGCGAGATCGCTCTATGGACACATCTTGTACGGTTTCCGTGACGTCGCCCGCCCGTGTAGGCAGCATCCAGTAACAATCTCGTGGTGTGGGGAAGTTATTCAACTCCACGTTACCTCGCCAGGGCTGTTTTATTGGCTGGTACGTTCCGCCCACTCGAGCCGGTGATACCAACTTGCCGCTTCGCCCCTTGTTGATGTAATAATGATTAATATACAACAATTTTAGTTTTAAATCAATAAAAATCATCATTTTCATCCCCTTATTTTAGAAGGATTGGGGGTCAAAGTCTCGACTAGTTACTTCCCGTATCTTGCGCAGTTTCTGCAGTTGATGTCCAATAAAGGCCCAATATGTTTTTTTTTTTAATATTTTAAAATAATTACAAGTCTTTGTTTGTCTCGGCAAAGTAAGGTTAGCATTAACCACTGCCGTATATTTTCGTTGTATTCTCTAACTCTTCCCAAACCATGCAGTAACACGGGTCTACCATCACAATTAAACCTGTAATATTTCGGTAAATACAAACAACGTAAAATTCATATTTTAGATAATCCTAATGAAAATATTAGCGCTTAGGAATGACTAGTGAAAAACCAATTCTAAAGAGGGAATCGTATAAAACAAATATTTTTTCAATTCAATCCGTTGTAAAATTAATACGTTGGTAAAAATATCATTTGTGATATAAAAGACAGAGATCACACACTATTTTCACAGTGTAACAACAAACATACAAATATAATTGTCTCTTTCTCACTAATTAAATGAAGAGAGATAAGAAGGAAGGACACATTGTATCGGACTTAATAAATGCTCTAAATTATGTTATTAATCATTTTTTCAAAATTGAATGCTCAATATTTAGAGTAAATTCGTGCCATTAAAGCCATTTAAGCTAATATAAACATTTTTTCCAGCTGTTATTTACGGTAACACGAGTTGACAGCATGGCTGCGTTCGGGTATTTTATATCATGGTATGGTAAAGGTTAAATTGGTTCACGCTGTTACCAACACAAAGTGCACGGCGCTTTTCTTTATTTCTCAGTGAATACACGCGACCTCAATTCGTATCACCAATTACATAAATTCGGGCACGAACAAAAGGGCAACACTATACGGATTTGCTCCGCGGCTGGGTGGAGTGGCTTTGGGGGGGGGGGGGGGGATAGGTGGTAACAACTTTATTTTCGCTTTATTGAAGAGCTTTTCCGTGAAAGCAATCATTTAGTCTTGTGATTGGTGAAGCGATTGGGGAAACTGTATTTCCGTTTCTCCTTCACCCCAATTTTTACCCCCATACAAGATACACAATGGTTTATTACATGTGCGAAGATACAACAGGGAGGCTGATTTGTTGTTTTGCAATTTCGCAGGTTTTGTCGTTCTCCAGACAACAACTTTTTTCCAATATATATATTTATCGAAGTCACTCAGTTTTTGTCTAAAAAATATATCTTTACATACTAATTTAATGTATTAATTATAAATATATTTTTTTTTTGCACAACCGGGATTCGAAACTGGATCTCTATTTCCAATCCGGGGAAGTACACTACCAATTGTGTTATAGCGCCAGTATTTTTCATGACAAATTTTCGAACCTATATGTTACGCTTTTTCAAATTAATACATCTTCTTAATAATATATCTTTACTTTTATTAAAAATTCCTTTCCCCAGAGAATTTCGGGAATTAGAACATAAAATGCTATATGAGTCTGGCTGTAATTGTAGAATTATGAAGCTTAAATTCTAGACGTTTGTTTTTGCGAAAAGGGAAGGATAGCTTGGAGTAACTTGTTGCGGTGGGCCACGTCGAAGATCGTCCACCCGTTGGACCGATCGAGTGGTAAAGGCAACAGGCACTTTGGTAACAACCCCAAGATCTGCAGGATATGGGTGTTTTGAGGGACCGATAAGGATGAAGAAAATATGTACTAGTAGGATACTTTTCTATATTTTTAAGTAGAAGTTTGCCCATCCTAAGACGCTGTGTCGATTTAATTGATTCTATTAGATTCTATACTTCATCTGAATCTAGACGACCTCGTCCAACGGCTGCTGCTTTGAAGGCTTCATAAGTGACACCATTGGATGTTTTATATCATCAACGCACGTTGCCCCACATACTTAAATTAGTACTTACTTACCATCACGCCATTTCTCCGCGGGGGTAGGAAAAGAGAATAGAGCGCCACAGAATTGAAAATTCCACTCGGCAGAGTCAAAAATGGATTAATTGATCCATATTGTATAGATCCTCACTTATGCTGTTTCCTAACAGAATTCAATTTGAAAGGTTTTGAACTTAGCTTATAGCTGATCGAAGCATCTACTTCCTCATTTACTAATTCGCAAAGTTGACTACCTTGTTTTCATGGTTGTTCTTTGCGTTCGAGGATAATGCATTTTTATTATAATGGATTCATTTTGCCTAAAGACGTCGGTTAAACGAAAGTTCATAAACCTATGTACAGTGTAGCATATAATATTATGGTAACATCATAACTTAAGTCTATACCTGCTGCACGCCACTGTGTATAGGTATATATACGAATGTATAAAAAGCGGAATATGACGTGATGATATGCATAACAAAATTTTGAAAAATTCATCGTACTCCAACGGAATTTATGATGCATCATTCCTCTCTGCGGCAGACAAGCAAAATTACAACATCGGTGTTACATTTGTACGAAATGTCCCGTATAAATCACATGAATTGCAGTCGCCGCGCCGCGCTGCCGCTGCGCCGGCTCTGCTCTTGTCAGATAGCTCTCAGCTGCCCGTGATAGTCTCTTGTTTGTGTCAGTTTACACCCGCGCTCACTTCAGCGCCTTCCACTCGGCCAGGGCCGGATCTGAATCATATCCGGTCGGAATTTGCAATTATTATTGCATTTCACTGACCATTTAATAAATATTATTATGATTTGGAATCTTACCTGACGTGGTGCCAATAAATTAACGCACAACGACCTGTAGGCTCTTTCAAGTGATACTATATTTTTATGGATCAGATTAGTGTTTTTGCTCCGAAAATCAGCAATATTTTTGCCCTATCACACAAGATAGGGCAAAAAAAATCTGATACGCAGGTGCGTGCACTCGTTACATTAGAACAATCGAAAAGTAATTATACCGCGAGAACTTAAAATATCTATGTAATGTTATATTTTGATTTATCCTATGTGCTGGTCCAGAAAAGATTGAACAGCGCTGGTTTAGTCGTTCGAAAATTTTCTGTCGTTCCAATAATATTTACATGGATAAACTACATGAAAGGTTGATGTTTACCCATGTTTAAAAATTGGTATCTACTGCCGAAACTTATTTTAAATTCTCAGTGTGCACTCGGCTTTCTTGGAAATAGTTGAACATCCATAAATAATATTATCATAGGGGATGGCTGGGCGGAGAGACAGAATATTGCCAGTCGTTTTAAACATACACAGAAACTAGGGGCGATGCCCCTGCTCGCTCCGCGGCCCAACTCCGTGCTGGCGTTGCGTGTTCCTTTGTAAACGGTAATAGCCCAAAAAAGAAAATATAAAATAATGCCGAGTAGTTTTAAATAAATAGGTAACAATATATAACATTAGGAGAACACATTCTTATTGTGAAGTTGTAATTATTCAGAACACAGGTCTGTTATATTTTTAAAATATATTAATTAGATAGATATATTTTATCGATAAATATTGTTGTTGCGTCATCGGGATTCGAACCTACAATAAATAAATAAGGTAGATGGCTCTTTCAAATAATGGAACGATTAAATGTATTAATATCAGAGAGGTAACATAGCTTCAAAAATCTGTCACTAAAAATATTGTCGCTGTAGCATAGTTGGATAATGCACCTTCCCCGGTTAGGAAAGAGATCCAGATTCTAATCCCGGTGGCGCAACAACAATATTTTTCGATAAAATTTATTTTGTATGTATATCTTTCTAATTAATATATTTAAAAAATATGTGCATTTAGAAACACATTTATATTATTTAATATAAAAGTTATTCTATTTTTAAATAGTGTAATGTAAATTCGTATATGATATTGAAGTTTCCTATTGTTATATATAGACACATTCGAAATGCTTACCTCAAGACGCCGTCAACGGTGTGCAATATCAGCTTCCATGGTAGATACTTGCTAGTAGAAAGAATTGAAAATATAAATGTTGAGTTTTTTTTTTTTTTCATTAAATGGCCCTTCATGAAATGGTTATTGGATGAATGTCAATAAACGGGCAATGAATAATAATATTTTGCCATATTTGATAAAATAATTTACATACGAGACTATAGCATTTGTTGCGCAATATAGTCGTGGATTATTATAAACTTTAACTTAATATCTTTTATTGTTTTGTTTCGTGACGATTTTTAGTCACTTTTATGAATTGCGAATTTTTCTAAATGGCTTTCCTACACAGACTTCAAGACCTACATGTACTCGCCCCGTCTAGAGTCTAGACACAGCTGTGGGGTTGAGAACCTTAATGGAAAAATCAACAGTCGCGACACTGAAAATGCAGCCTTAACCTATCCATAAAATTAACATTATTCAGAATTTTTATTTTTGGAATGCTTAAACATACGTTATTATTCAAATACCAACAAAAGTGACTAAATACTAATTTAATGTATTAATTATAAATATATACATATAAAATCAATTTTGTCGAAAAATATTGTTTTTGCGCTACCGGGATTCGAACCTGGATATCTATTTCCAATCCAGGGAAGTACAAATTTTCGAACCTATATGTTACACTTTTTCAAATTAATACATCTGTCATTCCATTATTTGAAAACCATCTACATTGTTTTTACGGAATCACAAATACCTTTGAGTAAACCGACTGCAGACGCCATTGAATAATTACAACTTTACAATAAGAATGTATTCCCTTAATAATATAAGTTGTATCAATGTGTCCATAATTTAATAAAAATAAATTGATAATTACATAGCTTTACGCCCGCAACTTGATGTCTCAGAAGCGGAACGAATCCTTGTATACGGCCTTCGGTAAACATTGTAGATGCGCTGCAATACCGCGCCAATCCGAACAGTATTCTGTATGAGTTGTACTGAATTCGGAGACGGTTATACGTCACTTTCTTGTATTTCGACCAGAGCTCACAGGTATACATGCTGGTGAAGAACGATTTAAACGTGATGCTCTTCACCTCCTTACTGCATCGGTAGAAACGCCGTGACAGCATATTTGCACGAACGCTCAACTGTCTCCTCTGCCGTTCTATGTCATCATCGTCTTGTCCATCTTCATTGAATATATGGCCAAGGTATTTGATCTTATTTTATATAAGTTTATCAATTTGCCTTAAAACAGGCTTGCCTAGTTGGGAAATGTATTTAAATGTGTGTATATATGTAAATATGATACCTTTTGAAAGAAAAATTCAGCTTTTGAAAGTATGCTTTGTATTTATTGCCAATGTGAAAAAAATTACTATGTTACTAAATCATATTTTTTACGTTGAAAAATAGTTTATACGAAAACCCTGATTGCGTGGCAGCCACCACTGCAACACCACAATAGCCGCCCGCAGGCCTAACAGCGATAACTGATTGCTTTTCTTAACGTACATCGTGTACGTTGGCAGTAAGAAAAAACATCATAGTTGCCAGATATAAATATGTCGAACGTGTTTTAAATATCCTAATGTTAAAATGATTTATTTTTAATATATTTAATAACATTTATTATGTAGAATCCTGAAAAAAGAATATTGAATAATTATATTCGTGCCAGTTTTAGACTCATGTAAGAATACTTTTAATGTTTCAATTCATATTGAATAATATATTCGCCTACCACAATGTAAATATAGTATATAGAAATTTTATGGTTATGTTAAAATTAAGTGCAGGTTTTGACATAACCACATATTTAGACTGTAATATATTAAAATATTTAAAATTGAATTATATATTTGCATAATACTATACTCTACTATATTGAATATACAAAAGAGAAGGCATTTAAGTAATCTTAAATCTAGAGATATTAAAAACATGTTTGATTTACTTACGTCAAAACTCAATAAGAAAGGTCAATAGTATAGCATAGATAATAAAGTCAATTGACGGTAATACTCGCCATTAATTCGTAGATTTCCGCTACACTGGTGAAAACATTTCATTTCTATTTAATATATTAATTACTTACTGTAAAAATGCTATTTAGTATTTAAAAGAGAAAACATTAAGTAATCTCAACCTAGAGATATTAAAAACACGTTCGACATTTTCGCTACTTTTGGCGAATATTTTTTTTTTTTGCACTGGCAAATTACACTACATCCAAGTCGTCCGGAAAGTAATAGAAATAGATGGGGAAACGTAATATTACTATGGATTTTCCAGGTTATTGTTTTGTCGAGCAGTTTTTATCTTGGGGCAATCGGCTTATCGAGTGTGTTTGAGCCAATGGCATTACACTATTACTAAACTACATTTTGGTTGGTCATTAACTTTGTTATTATTTTGCACACTGTATTGAAATAATAAGAAGCTGTAAAACTGAGTTAATGTAAACATAAGAAATTGTGAAATTTCCATTCCGTTATGGAGATAATTGTTAATTTGATGTTACATGACTGGATAATATCTTTGGCTATAAAACGTGGCGGCAGTGTATCGTGTTACCGCCGGAACGATACATTACATATTTAAATAATGTTAAAACACTTTTCTTTTTTGATAATAAATTATGTTAATAACGATTAATTCTAGTATCACATAATTAAATCGTGTTAAATAGGGCGGTAATTATTGATGGAAAAATTAAAATTGAATTTATAACAATCCTTAGAATAGCTTCTGCGTTATTTAGAATATATTTTTTATTTAAAATATTGTTTGAAATCAATCAAAATATCGATTCTAATTTTTAATATTAAATCTACCCACAAAATATTACGGGTCGAGTCTATTAAATTATGTATACATGTTTGCCAATGGTACAATAGCTTACATTAAAGTGCGGTCATTTGTCAAATGTACATTAATAATATGTGCACTTATATATACAGCGAGGACGGCCCGTTTTAAGATGAAAGGTCACTACTAGAATATTCATCGTGGCATTTTAATAATAATGTTTCTTTGAAAGGGTTCCTAGTTTGAATATCGAATGCATAAAGATGTTATGGACATTTTATAGCGGCAAAAGGCTCTCCCTTAGTATCTCCCGGCGCGCTGCCTGGCGCCAAGCCGTCCGTATTAACAACTGTGAACACCCCAACCCCCACCGCCACCCCCAGCCCACGTCCGATAGTACACGATGAGCTCTCACACGAGCCTCCCTCGAGACCAGCATCCACTGAATATTCAGATGATTTGATCATTTTTTCGCTTTTATATAGGGCTGATCGCATTTAATTATTTTTAATTAGCGGACCTAATTATAATCACAAATAATCTTGATATTGTGGGATGTGTAAATTTATGGATACCTTAATAAATGAATATAGTTAAAACTTATTATAGAGTAAGGCACAGATGTTGCTAAGAAAGACAATCCTACAATATATATATCATAGTTGTCTTACTTAAATCTTATACGATGCACGACGATTCTTGTAATATATCGCTAGGCGGCACGGCAGTCGATTCTTGGCTATGAAACGTGACGAACGTGCGTCGTGTTACCGCCAGAATGGTACAATACGTAATTAAATCATTTTTAGAAATGTATCTAATTTGGTTTTTGTTGTCTTATCAAGTTATGTTAGGTTAGGTTCACAGGTCTGTGGTTGAATTCTTCTCTTTTTAGATACAAATATGTTATCAACAACATTTCACGGAAACATTGGCCATCGCCGAGCAACGATCAGTATAGTCGCCTACAGGGCACAGTAATCGGCCTGTGCGCCCGCCCACCCCATTTTATTCTGATTTTTTTTTTGTAACAAAAATTGTGTTTCACCTTTATAATCTTGAATCCCGAAACAGTGAAAAATATTAGAATATTAGAAGTTTGTACACGGAAAACATCACTATTATTAATCAACACAATAAATCAAATACGATTTTTTCGTTCTATATTTAATTTTTCCTAATAATTGAACGATCGTTTCGGCTGTCTATGCCATTATCAACTGATAAAACATTCAACCGTGTGGTGAGCTTGTACACATATTTTGTTACAAAGTTGGGTATTACATATAAGATGATTAACAATACAACAACTTAATACTAAAATTGTCAACGTTGGATATACCAAGGATAATATTTTTAGTTACATATCATTATTAGCAAACAATGTTGGGAATAAACAAAAAAATAATAATAATTCTATTAACACAAAATATCTTAACATTATCAAATACAAATTCAAGTGAAAACAAATAATGTAATATGTTTTTTTGGATACATAGACATCAACCTACTTATGTAGAGATACATATATTTAACCTGTTCGCTGCCCAGAAAAATCGTAGATGAAACAGCACCATGCCACCATATTGGCGCCAAAATTCAAAATTCACAGGCTAGTTTTTTCGAATTTTATCTTTACGACAAAACCATGGAAACGTTGGTATAACTAAAAAAAAATACGTGGGTACTATTTCACCACAAGCGTCGCGTCCATCGACCGCGATTTCGTACGGTTTTGAGATGAAAAAAAGGAAAAATTAAAGTTGATAGTGTTGTCAGGCTATAACAGTTAGAACATTATTATTTATTTTATATTTGTTTTTTGGGAGGACAACACCAGATTTTATTAATATTATTGTGTTTAATGTGATGCTTAAAACAAAAATATATAGCACTCCACAACTACGTACACATTACATATCGCACTTATATAGCACTAACAACACACATAAAATGATGCCGCCGGCCGCGGCAATGGCCAATGCTGCCTAACGGCGCACTCGCTGTATTTATAGCAAAACGCTCATATATTCATTTTAATTAATAACTAAAAAATAATATCTTATTCACTTGAATTACTTGGCAACAAAAACGAAAAATATGGCGAACGTACGTCAAAATCTAGCTGACAATTTACTCAAATTGGAACGTTCCAGATACTTTACATCTTATTGCATCCTTCTCATCATAGGACTCTGCGGTATTAACGAGCATATTGGGAATGTCTAAAAGTCGGCAGTCTCCACTAACGAAATCGCCCTCACCAATCGAAGTCACCCTCCGCCATTTTGTATAGTAAAAATAAAATCAAAAAAGTTTTCGAAAATTCGATAATTGTAATTATATCAGCACTTTGACGTCGACAGGTGTGTTAAAGGTTCACATGTAATAAAATAGCTATCTGGCAACTTAAAAGTAAGCGCCAACTATGAATTTTGTATGGAGGAATATTGAGGATTTTTACACTCGATTTCAGACGTAATTCGTTGTGTTCTTGAGTTGAAACAGATTTCTATGAGGCGCCTTACGATATCACTACTGGAAATAATAATTTGGATAAAGATCCGATCCGAGGAGCCGGTGATATCATTCGTTATTTTATGGTTATTTCCGTTGAGAAAGAGACGCCGCGGAATGTCACGTGGTTATCCGTTGTACTCACGATAGTCAACTTAAATTCTGACAGTTTTCATTCCATCCCTTTCTCTGTCGGAAACTTGCGAAGTGGGCGGCCAAGGAGTTAATAATGAAGAACTGCAGAAATAATTCATATTTTCGTTTTTTTTTCTCGTTAATGTGGGTTTTTATTATTCATTAATATCAGAAGTTATACACTATATTTAACTTTTTTTAAACTATTACTAAGATAGGACTTTTACACTAATGTAAAACTAATAAACTGAATGATATTTGCCATAATTAAGTAAATACAAGCAGTATAAAAAAGACCGCGACCATTAAATTTATTTTCAGTGCCACAAAATTGGCTTAATATAGAAAATTCTTGCATATACAAAATATATTTTCTTATAATATTAAAGCCAAGATTATGGTGAATAATCTGCATTGAATCAAAATAGCAAAATGTTAAAAATTAATAGAGTTATAAACCATTCAATTTGCACTACGTATAATTAATTTTTGACGTTTTTAAAATACTTTGTGTTAGTGAAAACAAATTATTTTAAATAATTTATTATGTTTGCTTACATGTTTTGAGGCTTCAGCTACCATTTAAAATCAAGTTATTTTTTTATCAAAAATATAATAATTTCTTACTATATAATATTTATATCCATCCTATTAATATGTGTTTTTTTTATCGGCGATTTGAAAGAAAATAATAGAAAACATACGTTTTAAAAAAAGTCAAATCTATTGTATAACTTCTGACTCGAATGAATATTACAAACCCATATTTTCGTAAACAAACGAGAAAATATGAATTATTTTTGAAAGGTAATCCTTAAACTAAAAAAATATTAGGTACAATTATTTAATTACACGAGTTTTTTTCTCTCTCATAATCTTGTACAAAATCCCAATTAAGACACAGCATATTATTTAATTTCAGGGGTAGGTCAGTTAACATCGTCAAAGCTTTGTCCCGAGCCGGAGTAGTCAACCATGTCCCGGCCTATACACCCTCGGGGCTTCTGGAGGACGGCCCGAGTCGGGCGGGGGGGGAGGGGGGACCGGGGCAGCTTTGTTTTCTCGCTCTGGCCTCTGGGAAATTAATGCCACCGTCAAGGAAATGTTACTTTTTATTCGAATCATTTTCAAGAAACACAGCGCGCAAGTAAATGTTTAACCGTACGTTTTATGTTACTCTGGTTAACTCGGGCAAATAATGTGAATTGTGAGTGGGGTTCTAGTCAGCGGACTATCTTCAATTATTACGCACCAAGATTCTCATGACGGATCGGAGGTCGTTGAGAAACAACGACAGATGGGAGTCACGTCACGCAGTTGGTATGTCTGGTATCACACATCTAACCCTAACCTATCTAACATCTAACCCTGTGATGCACCAGTAAGTTTTTAATTTTTGTGAAAATATCGTTAGCTAAGAGGTAATAAAATTTTATGGATGAAAATAATTGAAAGTATTAAGATATAATTTTCATTTTCTGACTTCGGGTAGTAAACGACGAAGGAAAATGAAAAATGTCAAATTTAAAAAAATATATCAATCGGTTCCACTGTTTGAAAGCTATCTACTTTATTTTTACGGAATCTCAAATACCTTTGAGTAATCCGATAGGAGACGCCAGAATTAACAATTCGTTTTTATTATATTTTGGACACACTGATACAACTTATATATTATTAAGGAGAACGCATTCTTATTGTGAAGTTGTAATTGTTCAAAACATAGGTCTGTGATATTTTAAATACTAATTAAATGTATTAATTATTAATTTGAAAAGTGTAACATATATGTTCGAAAATTTGTCGTCAATGCACTGTGTGCTGTAGCATAATCGGTTAATGCACGTTCCCCGGATTGGAAGAGATCCAGGTTCGAATCCCGGCAGCAACAGCAATATTGATTTTATATGTATATCTTTCTAATTAATACATTTAATTTGTATTTAAAATATCACAGATCTACATATGTTTTGAATAATTACAACTTCACAATAAGAATGTGTTCTCCTTAATAAAAATTTTTTTTTTTGCAAAATATTCAAACGTAGTAGTCCGCACATAGGTTCGCCATCTCTGATCTACAATTGATCTATAATAGGGACTGTAGAAAATCTGTTGAATAAATTTACACTTAGAAATACATTTAGTAGTACGATGGAACGGAGGGGCAGTGGAACAATCTTACCCTCCCTCGATCTCCAAGCACATCATCCCTAACAAGCACTTACGCTCCTACACATGTACCCCCATACTCCACATGGACCTTTCTGACGAAAGCACGTGTCACCGTGTGAAAGTTTCGTATTATATAATACATTCCCGTGTCTCCCTTAAAGTAGTGAAGATTTAACTGTTATCTGTGTGAAACTATTCCATTAGTATTTTATCTGCTGATGATAATGACTCTCATCTGTCTCTTTCTAGTTCTAGTCTCCGTTTACTATAATCAATAATTTAAGACAAACAAAAATCCTACGTGAGCGCGCCTCTTAAGACGCGATCATTCCGACTTCACGGGGCTTAGGTAAGAAAATTACATTTATAAATATATATTTTTTTTTAAATGAAAACACATTTTTGTGACGTTGTAATTCCAGAACGTAGTTCTGTTTTTTTTAAAAATACAAATTAAATGATTCCATTAGAAAGATGTATAAAAACAATATTTTCCCCAAAACCGAAATTTTTCATCATCTTATGAATTAAAATCATATGAACCGAAATCATATGAATGATTTAAAATCATATGAACCGATTACGTTTTCGACAAATTTTGTACTTATATTCTTAGTCCTTTTTAATAATTGATACATTTATCATTTTTAATAAAATAATGAACCCCAAATACTTTTAAGTAATATACGGTAAGACATGCCAGAATTAAATCAATCAAATAAAGGACTACGTGCTACTTAGGCTTGATGAGGTTGGAGTTGGGTGGGTGTAGGGGCTTGGTCAACAAGCGCAGGACAGGGGACGTAATATAAGGTGTTTGAATATTGATAACGTTTTTGTTACAATTAATCATTAAGTCATCTAAAATATCTAGTTTATTTCCTTTTTTACAAATATGTATTAATTATACGCTATCACTGTTTAAGCGATTCGTTTTTTTTTTTTAAATTCGTCTGAAATAATCGATAATGTTTCTTTCGTCCGTTTGACATGTACTTAATGCTTTCTCTCGGGCTAGTCTTTCACAAAATTGACTGGTTTTGTCTACAAAATGTATTTTATTGTTTTGCCAAGTAATTCAGCATGTGCGCCAATGTGTTGTCGCTACGTTCCAAACGTCCGAAGGTGAGACCTGATAAAAGTAAAACGGGTAAGCAATACATTATGCCCTGTTGTTACAGTACGGGACCGCTAGGTTTGGTTTCAATAGTAGAACAGATGCTGTGTTTATCTTACGTAGTGGGAAGTGCTATTGTTTGTATTACGTTTTTTGTTTACCCCATCCATTAAGAGTACAGTGTTATGAAGTGCTGGTGATATTTTTTGTTTTAATACAAATTATTTTTTATCGAATTTGTTGCGATACGTAAGATGAATTTTTTTGTAGGTTATTTTGTCGTGGATCAACTACGATAAAAACCGCCTAAAACAAAGATTGTCGCCATGGTTGTGAAGATGAAGCAATAATATAATGCAACTTTACAATCTGTATTGTGAACCTAGTGATAAGATTCATAAAATAAAGAAAGCTTTCTTGAATAGAATAAACTTGAAGATAGACTAAGGTGGCCAAAATATAAATAGATCCTAAATGAGGTAGCAAGACGTCAGTAATTTGGAAGTAGTCCAGCGCTGAGACTAGTGGATTCTTGTAGAGTTATGGATGATGGCGATGTTGATGATCTTCTAACATTGATGTAATCTCAGGTCAACCTAGCCAAATGAAAATGAAAAATCATGTTATTTAATAATGTACTTGATTCGAAATGGTTTAATTATCTCCACATCTATACGGACGATTCTAAACTTTGCATTGAGGGTTATTGCGGTGCTGCAGTCTCCATGCCTCAATTATAAATAAGTGTGAAGCTATGACTTCCTTCGGATTCATCGGTTTTCTCAGCAGAATGTTGGACAATTAAAGAGGCCTTGGACATCTGCGTACTGCGGAACGTTGATAAGGCTGTTATATTCTCCGACACTTAAGCAGCTCTTGAAATCCCTGTCTGCTAATATAAAAGTTTAGCTAGACAATGAGATAATCTGTTTTATCAGAAGATGTCTATTTAATTTGTACAGAAACAATAAACATGTGTGTTTCGTTTGGATTCCTCCACATAAGGGAATTCATGGAAATTAATGTGCTAGCCAAGGAGGCCACTCTTTCCGGAGTTTTCGTCCGGAGTCCGGCCTAATTAATGTATTGTTCGAAGAAACCCTTAGAATGGATGTGTTCTATATAATCTTCCTTAATAAAAACGATCAAGCAATTAAAAAAATATCAGTAAATTATAAATCATAAAATAATTTAAACTTCAAATCAAAGCGTCCTCTCTGTCCTAACTTAGACCCTTACAACGAACTTCATGCACAAGTTCAGCGAGCCAAGGAACTGACTATTGTTTGCAGTATAAGTAATTTTTATTTTTTATACTTGATACATCTATTATTCCTTTTAAAAAAAATGGAATAGGTTACCTTATAGAAATGGAGATGGTAACGAATTTCCACGGATAAGAAAAGTTCTTCGTTAGTATCCCGATACCAACCAAATTATTTTTACGATAGATAGTTTTTTCTCTATACCCTTCTAATTAGTTAATTTAATTTGTATTCAAAAATATACTCGATGAGATATAGGCGCGCTTGTTTGGTCCAGAGGTAAGACCACCAACTTAATGCTATTTTCATAGCACTAACTTAGTTTAAAAATAGAAGGAATATTGATGTAACATCTATTCCGTGTACGCGCATCTCTTTTTAAAAAATAAAATAATGTACCAATAATCTCAGTTTTTTTTTGACACACCTGTTTGCTTTTACTCAAATAATACATTTAAATTTTAAATAATTACTGGTTACTTACTCACGAAGCTTTCGAGGTCAACTCGTTTGCGGGGCGTTACGCAATTAATGAAAGCCGTTCTGTTTTGAAAAGTATTTGTTATTTTGTCGTTTTTATAAAACTTCCCTTCGCATGTGTGTTACCGCTCCCTCTCCCTAATCCTCCACCCCCCCCCCACTCTTCTGTAATCGGCAGTACCAGGACACCAGGCAGACATTGCAGGAGTGTGTTGCGCGCGTGCACACTACGTACATGCGTTATATTACACTTGGCTTTCTCCTCATTTCTGTAAATGGTTGGAGCTGCGAATGCAATTAAAATTTACTCTCTCTAGTTTATTGAGTTTCAATTAATTTTATGGTACTTTATGAGAATAATGTGAGTAATAATCTATAGAGTGTATTCGGACCTTTATTATATTATATTTGTATTTACTTTTTGTGTAAATGATTTTTTGTACGATCAAATTATAGATTCACAAATCACTCCTTCGTCAGAGTCACTATTTTTTTTATACATATTTTGTTTTCTACAAATATTTTATATAAATTATTATTACAGGATGTAACATATCTAGTTCAAAATATTTATGGATGGACAAAAATATTCAATTAGTAGATACAAATTCTCTGCTCTTATGGAAAATATTACATAGTATGAAAGCTTTACAGAATCGTGTTAAGCTTCAAGTCTACGTACTTACATAAATAAATATTTTCGAAATTGATCTATTATTGTTATATATCTTTATATTTTTATTTATTATCTTTGTTTTATTAACCACTTAATTGAGTTTAATTACATCTATCGGTTTCGAAAAATACCATTTTCTTCTTCAGGATGTCATAACGAACTAAAACATATATTATTGTTTCTTTATCAGAATCTATTTTTAAAAAATCTATTTTTAAAAAAAAAAAAAAAATTAGAATGGGACTCGTAGTTAAATTTAGTTGGTTGTTTATAATTTTTTGATTAGTTTTACACGCTTTATTTATCTCCAACGATTCCAAATTATTTAATTTGTGACCAACACCGTTTATATGCAAAATTGACAATCCCAATTTTTTATCAAAACCATGACCATTTTCTATCAAATGATTAGAAAATTCTGAAACCCACTATTGTTCAAACATCTCAAATACTCCCTTACTCTTATATTAAAATTTCTACCCGTTTTACCAATATAAAATGCAGCACAATCCTTGCAACTATGTTTATAGACACCAGAATTGTTAAATTTATCATCTTTGTTTTTAGAATTTATGAGTAAATTTCCTATACTATTATTTGTATAAAATGCCGGTCTAATGTTTCGTGGTAGGTCTTATGTCTTATATCTTTCATTCAGGCCATGAATCAAAAATTGTCTGGCTCTTTGAAGTTCGACGACCTTTTATTTTTTGTATTCAATATATATTTTGAAATCAATAAAATATTTTAGTTGATCGAAATAACCCCATAACTACAACTTCTTTGCTTTGACACGGTTGAGATTAGGCCCAAAATTATCTAACCTTACCCAATATATATGTTACGCTGTGTCGCGTCTCTACCGGAATGGTACATTACGTACGTAATACTGCCTGTGAATATGCAGTGACTAGGAATAAGTCTAATTCTGGCTTAGTCCTTTTAAATATTTATTAATCAGAAAGTTGCTATATTTAATTTTCTTAGAATCTTGAATTTAAGTAATCCGTGCATTTAAAATTATATACAGGGTGTAACAGATCTAGTCTACAATATTTTGTGGGTGGGATGATTCCTGACTAAATTACGAGTCGAAAATGTTCAAGGGATATGTGCCTAATCTCAACCATGTCAGAGATATTTAAAAAAAATCGTAATTATGCGATTATTTCGATTAATTTAAATATTTTATTGATTCCAAATTATATATTAAATACAAAAAATTAAAGGTCATCGAATTTCGAGCGGTTAGACTATTTTTTGTTAGATGATTTAGGGTCTGAAGCAAAGATATAGATTAATAATGGAACAATAATGGCAAATATTTATATCGAAGTACGTTGACTCTAAGCTTTATACGATTTTGTTATAATTTCGAACAATAATATTTTCCGTAATAGTGCAGATTTTGCACATATTTCTTGAACACTTTCGACTAGTAATTTAGTCAGATATCCACCCATAAAATATTGTGGACTGGGTCTGTTACACCTTGTATATTCGTTAGTTTATAATTAATTCTCCCTATGTTACCCTTCTTTAACACTTCTTATCCTATAACTTAGTCAGGCGTAGTTTCTGACCCCTTATGTTATTTTTACTTAAATTCATCCTATCGTAGCGTCATCTTACATAGGTATTATAATATAATCCGTTCTGCTTCTGTTTTGGAAATGTTGTATGCGTCTTTAACTCTCAGATTGGCATTTTGATCGCTGTAAGTCAGACAAAACGAAAAAAAAAAATTTTTAAAAAAAGTGTGGTTCATTCCAGTTTCGGACCTCGGTGTGGAACTGGTTTTTCGCTGCCACTGGAGAGTAGCCGCGCCTCCCCGAGCGCGGCCCAACTCTTGATTGTCTTTTATTTTTGCAAAGACCAACATTTGACCCTTCGCAAAGTTTGCGTTCATTACGGTTTCGAGTGACCTTCATATTTCACCGGTCTTATTTTAGATGTGGGTGGTGGTGAATGCGCGTACACTCCACCCGAATGTCTGGAGCGAGACCTTTTGAATATTTTTTTATTTAGTTTGGATATAATTTCAACAGATCAAATAAGACAATCACTTTGTGTGAAACTACAATTTTTATTACACGCCAATCGGTTTCGCTTAGCTCTAGAATCGTCAGGGCGTATTTAAAACTAACAATAAATACAAAAAGAGTGTAAGAGTGTAGAGTATAAAATTACACGTGAAAGAGAGGGACAGCATACATATACAGTTAGATAGAACATCAAGGGAGACAATATATTCTTTGTACTAATTAAATGTATTAATTATAATGATATACATATAAAAGCTACCTGGATACGAACCTAGCGCAACAACATTTTTCGATAAAATTGATTTTATATATATATCTTTATAATTAATACATTTAATTAGTATTTAAAATATCACAGACCTATATTCTGAATAATTACAACTTTACAATAATAATGTGTTCTCCTTAATAATATTTTTATTTTATTTATTGTTAGTTTTAAATACGCCCTGACGAAGCTTGAGTTAAACAAAACCGATTGGCGTGTAATAAAATTTATGGCTTCATACAAAGTGATTGCTTTCTACGAAAATATAATTTTAACAATTCTGTTGGAACTTTTTATCTTGATTTATTTCGTCGATATCGGTCGTCTCACCCATCTGCCCGCCTGTTGAAATTTCTCCACTAATGGTGTCTGGGTGTGATCATCCGAAATATATATTTGATTTAATGATAGTTTCGAAAAAAAAATGAAAATATTATTTATTGCTTGCATTTGTTGTGTATTCGTGTAGGTTTCTATATACTATGGTAATAGCTAAATTATAACTCTGCGTGACTCGACGGGCGGTACAGGAATTCTAAAGCATTGCCATTCTGAAAGCGACAATATATTATTCTATCAATAATCCCTTCCAGCACTGGGCACAAGAATTAAGTTGATTTCATCTGTGTTTTACTTTTTACTTTAAGTCCAATATTAACGACTCTTTAATTACTTTTAAAGTTTTTGAACATCCGTCATTTTGAAATAAAATTTCGTATTAGCCTTATGGCGTGCTTGTTGGTGGTAGTAATTGTGATACTCGCCTAGCGTTCCATTGTTCGGAGGTTCGAGAAGATCACCATAGCACATGCGTTTAGTATTGTTTATAGTATTGATTGACCAGTATTCCGTGTATGCATCTCTATTTAAAATAATAATAAAGGCTGATTTAACGAACTTTTCCGAGATATGAGCCTTAATGCATAATGAGACCCTCTGCAATTGGTAGTATTTCTGTCGAAATCTATCTAATAAATTAACCCTTACTTTATCCCGATAGATTGAATCTTTTCCAAGCCAAGAATACAATCGGGAATGAAAACATTTCAAAGTGCGAATATAAATTAAGTTTTTAGATGATTTTGAATCTTTTAGTCTTCTCCAAAATTTAACCAAACTTTAAAGTGGGTGGTATTTGTCGTGACTTTCATCAGTACTTCACCGTAATGTACCAGAGATTGTGCTAGATAAATAGAGCCAAGTGACTAATTCGAGTACGACCGCCTTGACAAGAAAAACAATGAATAACAAAATTTTGTAATTTCCAAATTTGAAGTTAATCAAACAATTCGCTGATGAGTTAGAGTGGACAGAACGGGGAAGCCTTTTGGGGCCAAAAATTTAGAAACTCAAGTACGACCATCGTTTTGATCACGTTAGATGCCAAGATTGCTGGCTCTACGATTGAGGGTGCAAATTTATATTTAATATTCTGAAATATAATATCCAGTATCTCACGAGCCGAATATGAAAGCTTGTCTATTTTTTTAGAGAAGTCAGAGAAATACTCCATACATCCCTGAAAAGAATTGTATACTTTACATTGTGTACTACGCGATTGTCAGTTGGGGTGGTGCAGCAGCTAGTAGTATTTTAGACTCCGTAAGTGAACCACAAAAAATGGTTCTGAGAGTTATTCATAAGAAGCCTCTTCGCTATCCTTCAAATAAACTCTTTTAAGAATGTCGCGTCCTATACATCCGTCAAATGTATTTATATTGAGTATTACAATTTTACATAAGTTTACTTCATATTTATATATTATTTACTCTTTTTTATATTTGATTCATTGAACATTGCATTTCCTTTAAGTTTTACGTTTTATTTATATGTTATCTAATTGCATCTTGTTTTACTCTTTATATATATATATATATTTTTGTACATTGAATATTACTAATATACCGGAAAAGCACTGTCTGCTATAATACAGTAAAATACTAGTATAGCAGGCAGGGTACCGAAATATATGTCTTACTTTACTGCAATGTTATTCGATTATAACAATATAACACACTGTACTATGAATAAAAAAATAAGACTTTTTTTTATACTTGTACGAAACATGGTGCATTCCGAAAACTTAAAAACAATCGACAACTTCGAAGCTGTCACCTGTTTGTCTCTCACCCGATGTATGTCTCCAAACTGTCGTTCCACCGACAATCCCAGTACTTATCCATCTACTTCCTTTCACGTCTGTCCTGATACAGTATTATCGGAAATTCCTTCCTCTAGGAATATACACATTACGCGCTTTTATTTTCCTGGAACCGAGGGACCAAAAATAAATAAACGCGTGCAGGGGCGACGGGGGAGTATCTATTTTTTTATGGTTTGGCAGCTCGCAGCCAGCACGTCTGTCGCGGATTTTAGGCTGGCCTGAAATACGATTCTTATTGTCGCAGATGAAATATAAGAATGCTATAAAGTTACAGCATTACTGTGATTGTGAGTGTCGCATTTTGTACCACTCTTAACGCCTGCTAACTATGGTTCAACTATAAGATTAGTCGATTTGAAAAACTATTTGTTGCCTACTGCCTATCGTTCCAACTACACAGTTTCAAGACGAAAATTCCAATACTTACTCGATTTAAAAAAATACAACAATATTATAAAACACATTAAATAATTGTGGTGATTATTGATAAATAATCAATATTCTAGATCTGATGGTCGCAGAGATATAATGTTTTTATTATCCGCTTCTATGGACATATGTATTGAGAAATCTAAAACGTTCAAAACGTATTTTTTCTACCGTAATTTGTGAAAATCCATTTAGTGACATGTACATATGCAAATTTATTTGCTTTTTTCAATTGATCGTTGATATTATATTTAGTTTTTTCCATTATTAAAAATAAAAAATATTTATTAAAAATAATGTATATATGCCCATATTTTGCAATGTTAAGTTACTATCTATTTACCCTGAAGAAGGAACGGTGATTGCGAAACCGGTTGGTGATACCAAAAATATAGTGGTATTAAACAAAGTTAATTTCATTTATAATGAATAATTACAAAGTGATAGATATACGAAAATAAAGTGTTGGGAAAATATATAAGCGCCCGTTTAAATTCCTGAAATCATTTATTTGCATACATTTAATGACTTTCCGTACATGTTTTACATATCATGATTTTAATATTGTTATATATATTTTATTAAATTATTATATTCTGAGTATCCTAGCGACAAAAGTATTATGGTATGTATTCCGTGTATTTGGCTTTATTCCAATTATTTAAAATAAAAAACAGTGTTCTATATCTAGTATTGTGGAAATTCTCGAGTCGCTTACGTACGAGTTTTGAATGAAATGTGTGATAACCAAGATTTTAGATTTATAATATATTTCTATTTCTGAGAGGTGACTTTTATTTGAATATAACGTGACATGCAGGTGTGTTGGGTGTAAATTCTTACTTCATTACCATTGACAATTTGGACGAAAACAGTTTCGGGACCAACGTCAATATTTTAAATACTAATTTAATGTATTAATTATACATATAAAATCAATTTTGTCGAAAAATATTGTTTTTGCGCTACCGGGATTCGAACCTGGATCTCTATTTCCAATCCGGGAAAGTACACTACCAATTGTGTTATAGCGCCAGTATTTTTCATGACAAATTTTCGAATCTACATGTTACACTTTTTCAAATAAATACATCTGTCGTTGCATTATTTTGAAAGCCATCTTTACATTGTCTTTACGGAATCTCAAATACCTTTTGTCATGAAAATTTGTCATGAAAAATACTGGCGCTATAACACAATTGGTGGTGTACTTCCCCAGATTGGAAATAGAGATCCAGGTTCGAATCCCCTGTAGCGCAAAAACAATATTTTTCGACAAAATTGATTTTATATATATATATATATATATTTATAATTAATACATTAAATTAGTATTTAAAATATCACAGACCGTATGATCTGAACAATTACAACTTCACAATAAGAATGTGTTCTCCTTCATAACATCAATACTGTTTAAAAATTGAAGAGCATGGTCAGCTCGCTACGCAGTTTTGGGGCTCATCGTGACTAAAGATTAATTTTCTTATACAATTATTTGTATGAATACCGCCGTCTTCCACCGTCAACATTCTCAGTTATAATTTGCGTTGTCATTCGATGATCATGTTCAATTAGTCAACGGACGGCATAAATATTTTTTTACGTAATCAAATATGACGGTCTTTCACAACGGATGACGTCTTCAACGTCTTCTCGTCCACTAACAAAATAATTAATACGAAGCCGGTTTTATTTGTCGCATTATTCCTATAAACTTGTCACATATTTTACAAACAAGCTTAACAAGAAACTTAACGATCGCACCTGAATGTACCTCAAGTTTGACGGAATCCGTATTATCACCACCATCATCATCATCATCGTCTGGCTTCAGAACGCGGATGAGTCCTGGTCTCATCAAGAATACACCTCTATCGGTATCTTCCTGGACTGTTTTCCTCAATTGCCGTGCCAATCCTTAAAGGATAGGTCTTTTGATTCATATTGTCATGCCACTTCATTTTGGGTCTAGATACTTATTGAGCAACCATTTTGAGGGTTGCACATCATACATGCATTCTACATGGCCTAACCATCGAAGCCTTTCTAATTTTTTTGAATTTTCTGGCTTTCGGCATTTTATACAGGTTCTTGATTATGACGTCTCTATGCCACACTTTGATAATTTATTGAAAATATTTTACATGAGAAGCGAACGACCATAGTAATATTATATTCATATGGCGTATTAGAAATTTGATTACAATTACATTTTTTGCGTGTTTTTTTAGTTCTACTCGTTTAATTTCTGTGTGACGCGTTTCGACTTATAAGCGATTTATCAATCTAAACATTTCAAATACAACAAATTGTATTTGCATGAAATCTATTGAAAAGGGGCAGCTATATAATTTTAAGTACTTATAATGGGAATTTTATATTTTGGCATAATTATAAGAAGCAATTCTGTTCAAACACTAATGAAAGGTGGAAGAGGATACCTATACAATTTTATGTAAATGAGGTGAAGACAACATTATTTTTGTTAATTCTTAGGGTTTTTTACAGGTGTTAATTATATTCGAACACTTATAATATTTTAAGGATTTAGTAGTTCCAAATTGCAAATTGATAATGCTCTCATAAGGCGAAACGCGTCTAATGGAAATTAAACGAGTTTAACTATAAAACAAGTGTTTTTATTTACATATGTGTGATTATGGAGTTCTACAAACTCCGATATAATTAATTAGTTATAGTAACTTTTGATAGTTATTCAGCCTCGTTCTAGCTACTTTACTAGACTTTTATGTTTTATCAGTGTTTTTGTGCTGTTTAGATAGTGTACTTTTTTTCAGATATCCATTTACAAATCGCAATTAAAATGATTTGAACTATAATGCCAAAAAAACAACTGCCAACATGTATCTTCCTGGCAACTCTTGAGGGAAGGCGGCCCAGGGGAGTGGGGTGGGTCGCCCCAGTCTAAGCCAGAATAAATAGCAAACATATATTATATGAAAATAGATTTGGTCTTGACTATTGGGTAACTATTTTAGTACCGAAGCGGCAAAAGATAAGGAACGATGGAAGAGCCTTGTCGAGTCTTTAGGGACCCAATCCTCCTAAGATATATGGACAAAGATGATGATGAAGATGATAAATAATAATAATCATAATTATATTTTTATTTATTATCTTTATTTTATTAACCACTAAATTGAGTTTAAATACATCTACCGGTTTCGAAAAATACCATTGTCTTCAAGAGTTATGACATCCTGAAGAAGAAAATGGTATTTTTCGAAACTGGTAGATGTATTTAAACTCAATATAGTGGTTAATAAAACAAAGATAATATCATTTTTGTATACAGATTTTATATTATTATTGCTATAATATAAAATAATATTGCGACAATTTTCCATATACGCTAGTCCCGATAGGGTAACCACTTCACATTTTATATTTCTATAGTTTAGGAAACAGTAAAAACATAAAATAGATGATTTAAAAATCGTCTTTTAAATTTTAATAGAAACAGGATTAACGGTAAAACACAATATTCTTCTTTATAAATTAATATTAATAATTAAGTTGTTAATTTTTAAACCCTTCCATAACGTTTTTTTTAACAGAACCCAGAAAACACGAAAAACCTTAAAAATATTTTTTTTATCAATGCTTCAATAAATATTTTCATGGTACGGTGTATGCAACAATATTACAGAAAATCATAAATGTGTTTTCGATTTTGAGAAATTACGAAATTTATAATTTTTATAGAGGAATGTGCCACTTTAGAGGTGTTTGTAACTGAACACGCATATTTTAGAGGTATTTGTCACTCACATTATTTGATCTTCTTTGGTACAAGCCAGTGGAATACCACTCAAAACTATTATTGGTCATTATGAGCCGTTTGGAAGTTAAGTACTCAATTATATAGGGTTTTGACACGAAACTGAATCTTGATTTTTCTATTACTTATATTATTTTTTGTGGTATAGTATTTAAACCAATCGCAAGTATCATTTTTGAAAGTAAATGACTCTATTTATAAATACATTTTTAATTCAAATTAAATGTATCAATTAGAAATATATATACAAATAAAATCAATTTAGCAAAAAAATATTTTGTTGCCACCGGAATTCGAACCAGGCGCCCTTCGTATCCGGGGAAGTGCGCTGACCATTACATCCTATCAACATAATTTATTTAATAAACACGTCATTCAATTTGAATTAAATATATCACAGAACTATGTTCTGAAATACTGCAAATTCACAATAAAAATATAACTACATTATTTAATAAACGTGTTGAATATGTGTTTAATTTATATAAAAATATAGACAGCTTAGTAAACACTTTCATTGTTTACACCTAATTAACACTTGTATATTTCATAACTATTGATGAGTTTTTAGTTTTTGTGTTTAGTTTATGTAAAAATGAATGAAGCGAGTCCACATATTAACATATATACAACTTTCAAAGATTTGATAGATGTGGAGATTGATAGGGTGAGAATGGTGTACGTTATATTTTAAATATGAATTAAATATATTAATTAGAAAGATATACATATAAAATCAATTTTATCGAAAAATATTGTTGTTGCGCCACCGGGATCCCGGTGAATTAATATTTAAAACATCACAGACCGTCTGTTCTGAATAATTACAACTTCACAATAAGAATGTGCTCTCCTAATACGTTATATTTATATAAAGTGATCACTTGAGCCAGCCGAAGACAGGTCGTAAGCCCTGTAATTACCCCATACTTCCATATATTTTCCATTAAAATATAATAAATATAGCTCCGTCTCTATGATATTTATTTATTTAAAAATATTTAGACAGCACAGTAAACACCTTCACTGTTTACTGTCAATTATTAAACTTGTACATTTTCTACTAATGTTTACACTCGATTATTAAACTTATATATATTTTCTAACCGTTTGCGCGCGCGCTGTGATGCGACGACGCACATGACTGTCTCCTAACTTTTATTTAAGTTTGTGGAAACTCGCGTCGCGTTATGGCAAGCACCTATTAAGCTTTTGATCGCTACTTTTTGCTTATTATGTTCTTTGTTTGCGCACCGTGCGCCCATCTTGAAAACCGATCCGGAGGTGATTGGGACCCTCGGTTCTGGGTGAACTTGTTGTTTTCGTTATTGAAAAAAGTTATCATCCCGTTAAACTTTTATCGCGCTTTTAAAATTTCATCTTGTATTCCGCACCCAGGCGGCGCACGGTGCGCTATTTCGCAAATCTGACAGGTCATATGTTTATAATTTAACTTGATGGTATTATCAAACTTGTGTAATGTTCTCGAACGTATTTATTTATTTATTTATTAAGTAGTATACGTGAATACAAATTAGAATGGAATGTACTCGGTTATGATTATACATACGCAAGGTTTTACGGTGAAGCGAAATGAATACTGTAGTCATTTTGAAAGAAGAGTAAAATCCCGATTATCCTAAGTTATACGGATTATGCGATAATAAAATAACTTATATAATACAGACATACATATGTACCATTTATTTCATATTTAATTTTTAATTCTGCAATTTGAAAAAAAAAACGTTCATGCCGAGCTCAAATCCGATGAAGAATTACCATGACGAAACACCCCATGATAACAAAGATATCTTTGAAATACTCCCTTAAGTTTTTTATAATACTTGTATACAATGAAGCGACGTTGATATTGAGAGAAAACGAAATAAATATACTACATTCTTTTAAAATATGGTGCTGGCACAAAATTCTCTCGTCAAGAGCAACAAGAGCTAAAGATCAAAATCACGTCTGCCCAAAAGAAGCATACTGAAGTATCTTCTTTCAATATATAGCTCATCGAGGTGAAGATAGTATGAAGAAATAAGTCGTATTCTACAACGAGAGGAGGATCCTCTTATATCAGGGGTGGCGAGCCTAGGGCACGCGTGCCAGATATAGCACGTTCATTAATTTAGCTGGCGCGTAACAATTAACAGATTTAGAAATGCAATTAATTGAATTCCAATCAAGTTTGATCTGGAAACAAAAATTTGTCGATTTCACAAATGAATTGGAAATAATTGAAAATAATCGATTATCGAATATTATTAAAAAGAAAGCAGAACGAGAAATAATAAAAACTTGGAACACCATTCCAAAATGCTTTAGCTGTTAAAAAAAAACTAGCAACAGTAATATGATCAATTTTCGCTTCCACATATGCTTGCGAGTCGTTTTCCGAAATGAATCTTATAAAATATAGTACAGGAAGTAGATTGACCGATGAATCCAGTTGGGCATGCATTTTACTAAAAGTGACAACATATGAACCGGATATAAAGTATTTGACATCGAATGTATAGCAACAAAAATCTCACTTAAAGTGTATTTTAAGAACTTTTTAAATAAAATTTGGAAAACTCTTTTTTTTTTTATTTTTCCCCTATTAAAAATTGCTCGGAAGGGTGAATGAACCAATTCTCTCTTATCGGACCACGCTGTTAAATGATGACACGGTTTTAGCGCTATGTTTTTAAGTAAAAAAACTAATTACACCATAATTGCTAATTGTAATTATTTAAATAATTATTTTTAAAACTGCTCGGCACGTCAGACAGTCGATATATATTATTTGGGGATTTTTGGCACGCGGATGTAAAAAGGTTCGCCACCACAGCTCTATATGATGGACGGACTAAATAAAATAAATGTTATTAATCTCTTCCTACGTAGCTTTACATACAGCAGACGAGAAGGATTGTTATGGCAACCCTAAAAGAATATAACATGTAGGATCACTATAGGGAGTGGTTTTTCGGCATCAGAATCAGTGAATCATGAATGAGCATGAAATAAATACGACGTCATTAATAAGTTTGTAAAACAGTGTATAATTTCATTCGCTTTGTTTTAAATTCCCAACAAGTTAGATTTGTAATACGTCCCCACTGTGCGGCGAGTTCCTTTGCGAGGAGTCGCTCGGCTAGAGAGACTTTGTGAAATCGATATAAATCGCGGCGCTGGATTTATAAACCCGCCGTGAGGGGTAACACGAGAAAGCGCTTTGTCTCGGCGTCTCGCCGCGGTGTATAGTAGCCATCTGAAGCCAAGGTGTTAGTGGATTATACCGGGGGCCTTGGGTTTTATAAAAAATATCTGGGACTGAATATATATATAATTTTTAAAATTTAATTCATACCATCAGAGCTCCCTTGGCTCTAAAACATTTTTCCTATAATACCAAATCCACCAGCCATCCAGTATCAAAAATTATAATAATAATATACTACTATTATCTACTACCAGACGTGGACCCTCACCATCATATCATACATGAATTAAAAGTTGCTCAAAGGGCAGGTTACTTTCGCATCATTTCCTCAGCAAAAGTACCCGTGAATTTAGCTGTAACCATAATTAAAAGATGTTAATATTTATTGATATTGTGTTTAATTTGTAGAATTCCATGTTTATTTTTAATTGATAAGGTAATGATAAAGTAGTGCCTCTGAGAATAGGGAATATTAATATACACCGGTTCCACCGAAACCGCTTAATTACCCATAGATAAAGGAAAAGGTAACTAAAATCAGTTTAAAAAGTCGATTATACGCGGTTTATCAACTTTTTGAAAATGGCCTTGGCCGCCGAAACATCAGTCACATATAATAATGGTTACACAAACTAGCATAACTTAATAATTATATTTATTATAATTTGACTTTTTGAATTAATGTTAATTAATATAATAGAAAGTTAAAATTTTATTTAATAACAAAAGTAAAAAAGAATTGTTAGGTGAACACATTAACATAGGTCTGAATAATTACGTCACAATAAGAATGTGTTCTCCTAATAATAAAGTTGTATCTATGTATCCAAAATTTAATAAAAAAGAATTGATAATTCTGGCGTCTGCTATCAGATTACTTAAAGGTATTTGAGATTCCGTAAAAATAAGGTAGATGACTAAAATAATGGAACGATTAAATGTATTAATATCAAAAAAGGTAACAGGTATAGGTTCGAAAATTTACCTTGCATATTGCACCTTGATAATGCACCTTCCCCGGTTTGGAAAGAGATCCAGGTTCGAATCCCGGTGGCGCAACAACAATATTTTTCGATAAAATTGATTTTATATATCTTATTATTTATTTTATATATCTTTCTAATTAATATATTTAATACATATTTTAAAAAAAATTGTGTTTTCGATTCAACAAATTTCTGCTTTTCTGCATCTGTTAGGTTAATTTATCATTCAAAGTTTTGCTTAAAGAACGGTGGAAAGGGTTCTGTAATATCCCTGAGTGGTCGAGTACCTACCCAACGTACAAATTTGCCAGAAAACCAATGTAACAGATGCTACCCAAGAAATGTACATGCTCGAGTGGCAACGGAATGGGTGTATTTGACGAAGGGATGATGGGCGGTGGGGGAGAAAGGTCCTAGAATGCACTACTCTCACCGATAAGAGGAAGTGTTGGCCGTCCTCAAGCTGGGATGGAGCGACCGCATCAGAAGGGTGGCGGGTAACAGGTGAGGGGATGATGCCTATACGTGTGGGCAGCAGGGGTCCTGATGAAACGAATGCCAAATAATTTCAGTATCGTAGGAAGTGTGTGCGTTGGCCGGAGGGGGATGTAGGGGTAACTATGTTTTGCACAGGGACGTAAAAAGTAACGTTACAAAATTTGGATTAGATCGGTCAAAGTGTGTTTGATTATATAGGCAGACTGACATTCAGTTTTCTATATATACAGCGCCTTGTCAAATTATTATAGATTTACTTACTTGCCGTTTCTCCGCGGGGGTAGACAGAGATGATAGAGCCCCACATTCTTCTGTCTCAATTCATACATCTTCTCATATAAGCTCGCCGATTATTGTGGCTTCTAACAGAACCATCTTCCAGTATCTGGTGCCAAGACTTCCGCGGACGTCCTCTATTTCTGGTGCATACATACATGGATATACACTTGCGTTATATATCTTTCTTACCATTCTCTCCTCATTCGTCCGTTCCATATGACCAAACCACTTATGTGATCCTTTCTTAATCTTACTCACCATACTAAAATCAGTTTTACATTCTTCCCTTTTTTCTTCATTTTCTATTCTGTCATAAATGGATCTGCCGCATATACGTCTAAGTGATCTCATTTCCACTGCATTCAGTCTACTTTTGTTTCTCTTCTGCCACCTCCACGCCTCACTTCCGTACATCATTATCGGTATCAGGACTCCATTGTGTACCGCTAGTCTTACATCGGTTGACAAGTTCCATTATTATAGTTATCGTTATTACAGATTATCTGTAGAAAACATATATTTTTGAGCCATATATAGTGGTCGAAGGTTCCAGCTTCGTTCCACGAGGCCATCAAGTCAGTCCTATTGTCAATACAAGCGTTTATCTTAGTTTGAAAATAGTTAGTATATTGATGTGACACGTCAATCAATTTGATTTTCATTTTCAGTTTTCGCCCTGTATTTAAGTATTTATAATTTTACGTGAATATTTACAGGGTGAGTGTTGACAGAATAATAAAAAATATATATATTGTGAATGAATTAACCCTTCCCAAACCATGCAGAGTAACACAGGTCTACCGTTCTGATTAAATCTGTAATATTTTGGTAAATATACGCTTCATATTTTAGTTAATTTGAAGGAAAATATTTACACTTAGAAATGATTAGTGAAAAATCAATTATGTAAGGCGAATCCTACAAAAATAATTATTTTTAATTCATTCCGTTGTAAAATTGATATGTTGACAAAAATACCATTTGTGGCAAGACAGAAAATCAATAACACACATACGAATATAATTAATTGTCACTAATTAAATGAAGATAGATAAAAAGAAAGGTTGTATTATACAATGCAACCTCCTATACAGAACTTGACGAATGCTCCGAATTATAATATTACATATTTTTAATGCTCATTATTTAAAGTAAATTTATGGCATTATCCATTTTTTCACATTTTAAAGGCTAATAGAACCCTAATTTCTTACGGTAACACGAGTTGACAGCATGGCTGCGTGCGAGAATTGTATATCACGGTATGGTAAAGGTTAAAGAAAAATCGATTGTTTTTCATAAATATACGAGTCTAATAATTTGGCAAGGAGTTGTAGGTATCCACGCACAATCGTCGCATGTACGAGTTTGTTGGATTTGCATGACCCATTAGAGTGACTCGTCGTGAAAATTGTCTTCGCGAAATTCCCGGGTATTTTGTTCCGAGTTTCCCTTTGAACACTTCTCCCTGCTCTTGAAAATTCTCACTTGTGGCTCCGGCGAGAGGCGACACCCCGCTGGGCGGGGACGGGCGGCGGTGCCGGGGGCGGTGACGTCATCCCGCATTATAAGCGATTGTGGTATTAAATTAACCCGAAGTCGGAAGGAAGGAATTGGGGTTTAACTGGGCTTAAACGCTTTCCAGATACGTTTGACGCGTAATATTAAACCAATCATTTGCAAGTAATGCCTGTAATATCATTTTCGGTATTGTATTATCATATTTTTTTGTTATTGTTACAGGAAAATTGATTGATTTTTAATAGATACATATTAATTTCAACATGTGGTTGATTTATCCTAATCTGCTAATAGTTTTTGAGATTTCACTTCGATCTCCTTTAATTACTTTAGTTAAATTTATATGGATTAACGTCGTTATCATTGATTTATTCGTAATTTGTTTATTTAGCGGATTCTCTATTGAAATTTGTGACTGAACTGGATTATAAATAGTACATTAGAAAGTAAGAAATCTACTATCACTATTACGTTGTGCTTTATTTTCACCTTCACCGGGATCGATATGTACCAAGCACCTCCAAAATATTTTTGAAATCAAGGAACGATTTTGGAATATCGATCCCGGTAGGTACATGTACTATAAAATATAGTAAAAGTAACTTTACTATAGTTTATGGGAGGAAAAAAATTAACTTGATTCTCATTGACTCTATGACGGATATTTTGAGATCCCTACAAAAAGTTATAAATATTACTAGAATTCAAGAATAAGTTTTATACTACCCTGATGATGGAACGGATGGCCTGAAATCGTTTGGCGTTAAAAGATAAAACAGCCTTGGCTGTGTACGCAGTTTATTCTAGATGAATAGTTAATGTTTCTAACCACTTTTCATTGTTTGATTTAAAATATTGTGTTGTCTTTTTGTAAATAATAGTATAACCCGCGCTATATAATGTAAGTAAATAAAGAAATATCTGCTCACGCACGGGGAGAAGAAAGTATGTAATAATTTGGGTCAAATCCCCGACCGGAAGCCGTCGCCATCGAAGAAATGGTATTTCCTTGCACGAGGGAAATGGAAATCTATTGCCCCGGATGAGCTCACAGGGAAACAGTGTTTATCTTTTCTGGGCGATTTTTATCGCGACATGTCATCGATTGAAATATCCAATGATCTCTTTAGTCTGTCGGCGTTGAATTTGTTTTCCATAGGCCCTTATTAGGTTTGTGTCAAATTATTCAATTTGGTATTGACGCATCTTTCCAAAATTTGAGCAACGGCTGGTGACACGTATTTACCGTTTCGATTGCAGTACAGTGTTGGCAGTCTTCGACTATCATATATTTTCAGACTTGCTTTCGTCAAGCCTTGAACCCATAAATCGCCGAAATATTCCAGAATATTATAGCCACCTCAGAACACTTCTTCATTAATATATTTTTTTATTAAGATTATTTTTATTAACGGTAAGATGTTCCCCTCGTGACTATTTTGTCGGGAGTTTCCCATCCTCACCCAGGGCGGTGGTCCTATCTTTGTTTTTTATTTGAAAGAAAGATAATTTTATATATCTCATTTATTTTATTAAAAAAGAGAGAAAATAATCCCTTCCTGGGTATTACATTTTTATTACAGAAAATATTGTTTTTTTGTGCTTGTTACACTGCGTGTGGCACAAAAAAATAATATATCTAATACTGTAGCATTGTAAGAAGACGTGTTATCAAGAAATTAATAATTCGATATAATATATTTGTATATATAATAATATGTTCTATCTGATGATATAGAAATTATTATATAACGGCTCACATGGTCAGACTAAAAAAATATCTTTGTCGATATTATAAAAACCTGTTTTTAACATGGGCATGGCTATGTTGTATGACATAAGCAAAAAAATTACAAAAATTGTATCAATTTACAATATAACAATAATTCAGCTTAGTTAGGTTTCCTAATGGAGGAGTTTAATGCGTACGAAGGTATTCGTTAATTATTTTTTGCCACCGTTTTCCAAGGAAATGGTAGAAATAAGAAGGACTTTTTCTCTTATTATCCGAGTTATTAGACATTTACATAGGCGGCATGACACACCAACATGTACGGAGCGTGACGTCAATGATTCATACAAAAAAAAAAATCGAATTTTCTCTTACCGTTTAAAAAAATTGTTTTATGTCTCAATTATTTTGTTCGTTTTTCTTATTACTGAATATCTTTGAAGTCCTTGGAATTTCAATTTACTTTTCTAGTTTCTAGCTTGCTTTATATGAAATTATGGGAAATATTTTAAATTAGACTAAATATTCCTTTATATTATAAATATCAGGTTGCAAATTGGCTCTCATGTTAAAAAATTGATAGTTAGTTGTTTAGAGAAACGTCAACTATAATAAAAATCGTCCATGGAAAAATACCGTAGATGATTTAAATAATAAAATTAGATTAATTTAATACTTATTCGTTAAATAGCGAATGAAATTTACTTTTAAGTTTATTAATTGACATGGCGGTTACTTTGTGGCGTAACATGATTATTTTAATTGATGATGAGAGGGACTGCACCTATCTAAACTAGAAGGTGACAATAACCCAACGTGTGTGTAGTACAAAGTTTAGTTGTAAAAATTAAAAAAAAAAAAATTTGCTTTAAGCAACTATTAATTCGTATTTCTACATGGTATCATTGATGCATAATTTTTAAGTGTTTTTTTTTGAGCGAAACTCATTTTTATATAATATAAGAAGAGTATCTAGAAGCGCTCTAAAAGTTAAGTAATTTCGCTTCTAAATTTCACCGCATCCACGATATAGCGGGAGAGACGCGTACGAATTAGTTTTAAAAAACCTTTTTCCTTAAGGTCGCCTCACCTTCCCCTAGCTCCGCCATTTAGGGTCGTTCCACGTAGCGCTATGCGAAGTTTCTCTCCCCTCCAGCGAGCGCTAGGTTTCCAAGGCGCGCGATGTAGACGGGCCAGCCACTTTTAGGGAGGTTACTGACTCCATTGTGTGTTTTATACGACTCATGTTTCATATTCTTCGTATTTGGCTTCTTATTTTCTATTATTTAATACAATATTAACCGCTGAAAGGATAGTGACCGCGGATGACTTGGCATGACCGGATATAACCAATTTTGAAGAACCGTTACATCGTATCATAAACATACGAATATAGGTACACATGTGCAAAATATGATAGTGTAACATTACGAAAATGTGATATATATAAAGAATCTCTTGTGACGTTGGATAATTTTTTTTAATATATTGGGTCTTCTAATGAGTAAGTCTTTGGGTTTTTTTTTAAATGCTATTTTCCCGCTATTTTGTGACAAAAAATGGCACTTTGATTTTCATTTTGCATTTTTTCTCATTTAAAACGTCAGTGTCGCCGTTTTGTAGTTTTTGTTAATTTGTGAGTATCAAATTTAGAAAAATGAACATTTTCGACACATGTTATCATCGCCTCTAATCAAGGTTAAAATGGTCATCCAGGAGCTCATCTGGGAAATGCTGCCGCATCCACCCTACAATCGCGACATCGCTCCGTCAGATTATCACCTTTTTCGGTCGCCCTCCAATCAAATGCGTGGCGTTACGTTCAACAACGACGATGATCTCAAAAATTACTTCGATAACTGTTTTTGATATCATACCAGCCGATTGTTATAAAAAATGCATGGACACATTTATTTATTTATTTATTAAATGACATACATATTTTTGTTCTGACAGAGGTGAATATATTATACATAATAAACATAAGATAGTTTATAGTGTGGGATGGAGTAGACTTCACCTCTGATATATACAGCGTTGTCCTGGCTACTTTGCTAGACTGAAGTGTGTGTTAAAGTAGCCAATTTTTTTTTCCGTGCTGTTGTGTTATTTAAATCATCGACAGGAATAAAAAGAGAAATAAAAAAAATATGTATTAAAAAATAAAAAATATGTTTTTGGAGTGTTGTAGGACTAGTGAATTATTAGTGTAGGTATTGTATAAATTAATGAGAATGTTGGATAGCCATGCTTCTGATTCGTCTCTACCTGATTGGATCCATATTTGTGTAATCTTATTGGAATTAAACGATTTTCAGTTAGTATTGAGTGTGTTGTATAGTTTCTTGTATAGAATCTTTGATAAAATGTCGTTGTCGAAAATTCATTGGTCCTGAACAATAATGGAGAATACGTCCATTGATTGAAATGTTATAATTTTTGTTTAAAAATTTGTTTTTATAATAAATATTTAAACCGCAAAGACTTATTAGATAGTCCAATTACATATTTTTTTACACCATATATTGAAAAATTTATATATTATATATATTATTATATTATATCTTATTTTGCCATTTTCGCTCCATACATGCACAACTCCTCCATTGATCCCCTCCTCCCATGCTCTGTAGTTCCGTCGTGTATAACCTATTTATAGTAGAATCTGACTTGATTAACAACGCTGATTTATGTCTTATATGATAGCAGTCTGTTGTCAATAGAAAGATCCCGGGTTCACGTCCTATTTGTAGCTCTGTTTTTTTTCGAATGAAAGATTTGTTCTTTACATTTTTCAGTGACATTTTTCTCTCTCTCTATCGGTCGATCTTGGGCCTCGTTTAATGCGACGTATAGCGAGGCTTCGGTCATGTCTCGGATTTGGTTAATTTCATTTTATTGGAGATCGACCTGCCTCCTCGTACGTTCCCCGTGATCACCAATTTCACCATCTCTTCTAGCAACATGCCTGAAGTATAAATGAATTATTTTCCTACATGTTATAAAGAACATTTCTTTAGTGCGAAGTTCCCGAAGAATGGACACGTTAGTTCGTTTTGCTGTCCATGATATACGCAACATGTGACGTCATCACCACATGTCGATGGCGTCGAGCATGTTTCTTTCTTTCTTTTTCAGGGTCCATTTTTTGACTCCATTCAGAGCTATGGAAAACGCCGTGACTAGTGATGAGCTCAAAATTACGAACTGTGATTCAATCACTGATGTCTTTGAATTCACTATCAGTGATTGAATAACTGGGAATATCGTGATTTATTTTATTTATATTTGGCTGTGAACCGTGATTCGGCGTATGCGCATTTGAGACAAAAATATCCATGAAGGAATACCCTTATAATTAGTGAGCAACGCCATATAGTAGATTCTGCCAAAACGTTTTACGCATTTGACCCAAAACGCTGAGAATTTGACCCGAAAAATAAACACTTATTTTGAAGCGTTATCATTCTCTTTGTGATGATATTAAATTAGATATATGTATTAATTATGTATGCTAGAATATACTTTTTTACGAATATGAAGTTTTAATAATATAAATAAATGTGCTCAAAATTATGTATTTTATTTATTTCATGTATTGTGATATCGTGCAGGGCGTGCACGTTTGTAATGAAACTGTGATCACACATACAGTTTACAATCACTGATATTATCTAATATCAATCACACTCATACCAGTGAGTCAAGAGTAACATTTTTTTTCATAACTAGCCGTGACGTATTTACTTTTGTTTTATTGTCAAGGGACTATTTTAAGAATCTAATTTAGATAAGAAATGTGTTTCGTAACATCTCTAATAAAACGTGAATTTATCATCTACTTTTAATCATAATTGTATTTCATTTCTGTAACCTACTTACTCAATGTACGAAAAACATTTCCCTGAAGATAAAAGGATGGGTCGGTATTTTTCTTTTCGCATTGGCCTCAGAAAAATAACTGTTTTAGGTTTAATTCAAAGGTCGGTCCCAATGGATGCCAATTGTATAGATCCATTTCAAATGAAAATATCTATTAAATATAGAATTAGAGTTATTATTTTTTATATTTTAAAAAAGCTCGAAATTTTTATTCGAAAACAATTGCACTGTCTGTATTACATATGAAACAAACGTTGATTTTTAAATTGATCTATTTTTTAACCACAATAAAATATTTTTACGGAGAATACATTTTTCTTGTGAAATTGCATTTTCAGAACATTCTGTGGTATTTTAATTCAAATTAAATTAATCAACTAGAAAGAAAGATATACAGAAAAAATATAAATAAATATGAATATTAAAGGTCTTTGAGTTTCAGCGCAAAATAAAGTTGATTGTTTTATTAAAAATGAGATAATAAATGTATCAATTACAAAAATTACAGAATGTAAGTTCAAAATTTATGAACGAGTTTATTAGTAACGCTATAGCAATCGAAAATGGTGTAGGTCTAGGTTTCGAACCTCAGTAGCAAATAAATAGTTGTTTTATTTAATCTGGAAAATTACGTAATAATCCGAAATTATTGTAAAAAATTTAGGATAGGAATTTTTGGAATTTTAAATATGTTCGTTAGAAATAACCCGAAAAAAATCCAATAATTTCGGAATATTATTAGGTCACTTTCCACAACTTTCATCGTCACAATTTTTTATATAATCATGTACTAGAATTACTTTTTGATTAATTTTCTAATATTATTAAAATTGATTTTTTGAAACAGAAATAAAAAAATATATAAAATAGTAATGTTCCTCATAGTCTCGGCAGAGTGGTAGTGATCACCGGTGTACATTCGTATTGCGGCTATTATAAGTTTCTGCCTTTCTGGAGGCTTCCTGTACAGAGGTATTCATTATTGTTGCGGATCTACCTCGTGAACTGGTTCCTTAAACCCAATCTTGTAACACTAATCTCTCCGTAGTATATTCTCGTCTAACCCAAGGATACGCAGTTGCACAATTAAAGATTATTGAAGTGAAATATTGTACAAATCAACACTTAAATAAAAAAAATAAGGGTAGGAGTATACTGGTATCAATCATTATTCAAGATATATACACTATGTTTTCTACATACGAAAGAATTACGTTCCGAGAACATTCACAAATTGAATTCGATCGGACAAAATTAGCCTAGGCATCTAGCATTTACTGTAATATTCACCACTGCTCTTGCACTTGACGTGCACTGGTAGGGTTAAAATTAATCGTATGCTTATTAGACAAAATTTAGCTACCCTAAAAAGAAAACCGCACGTGAACTGTGAACGTTACTCAAAGCGTGGCTCCTGCACGCCATCAAGCGGCAGTTGTAACTAACCTTACACGCTGCCGTCAAATTTAAAATACTAGTACAATTTTGAATTTTGTACTTATTTAAATACTTGGACATGGACGTTCGTATCTTTGAAAGTTCGTATGTTGAATTGTTCACGATACCTATATATTTTTAACGCGTAGGTGTTTTTTTTTTTGAGATTTGTTTTTAGAATTGGCAACACAAAATTAATATTGTAATCAATTTTGTAAATATTCCCTTTTTATCGTTATGTAGGCCCCGCAGCTTCCCGCCAACTACCACTAATGGCGGAACGTATCGTTTCATTATTGTTTTTAATATGCATACATATTTCCCCGCTGCTGAATTGTACGTAACGATTTAACAAACAAAAAAAAAAAAAAACACCCATTTGTAAACAATGCCGGAATGAAAAGTAGCCCAACCGGCCCGCGGTGGCCCTCGCCCCGTGAAATAATTGTGCAGCTTTAACATTTTCGGGAAATTGCTTTTTCATCGCCAAACCATTTGAACGGGATAGATGTGAAACTTTAATGGGTTTTTTTTATAGTTTTTGCAAAACGATATGCCCACTCTGCTCATCAACGCGGCATCGTGAGCTATTTCGCCATGTTGTTAACATTTGTATGCATAACAAAACCTTCATACAATATTCACGTTGTTTTCTATGCAAATGTAATTGAGTCAAATCGTCATTTTTAACTTTTTTATTTATTTACATTCATGAATTAATTGTCTTATTGTTTTTTTTTTGTTTGAATATACACACGGTGAGTAATAAGTTATATATTATGATTTAACTATACCTCAAAATAAAATTATCAATATTAAAATATTTTTCGTAAGCGTGAATATTTCTATTTGAATGTGTCCAAGAACACACAATTACTGGATTATCACCTAAAAAGGCAATGATATTAAACAAATAATAGATATCTCATAGAGACAATGTAATTTTTTTATTATGTTTAATGGAAAGATATTGAAGTATGGGTAATTACAGGGCATTCGAACCGTCGTCGGCTAGCTTAAGTGATCACTTTATATGAATATAACGTTCTCTATTCTCCACCCATTAATTAAATTTATGCTATTTTAGGGAAATAATATCAAATTTAGTCCATAGATGGCGATAGTGTAGCTGTACTCGAAGTGTTTCCAATTATTAATAAACAACAAACAAAATTGATAGATATGGTGATTTTAAATATGAATTAAATATATTAATTATAAAGATATACATATAAAATCAATTTTATCGAAAAATATTGTTGTTGCGCCACCGGGATTCGAACCTGGATCTCTTTCCTAACCGGGGAAGGTGCTTTATCCAACTAAGCTACAGCGACATTATTTTTAGCGACAATTTTTCGACCCTATATGTTACCTTTTTGATATTAATACATTTAATCGTTCCATCATTTGACATGGATTTGATAGATATGGAGATTGATTAATGAGTGAGAATGGTGAACGTTATATTTATAATATATATTAAATGATCAATTAAGTTAGCCGAAGACAGATCGTAAGCCCTGTAATTACCTACACTGCCATATCTTTCCATTAAATAATATAAAAAATAGCTTTGTCTCTATGAGATATCTATTATTTGTTTAATTTCTATTATCGTTTGGCAGTTCGTCACTTGACTGGATGTGAGAAGATATTGCTTTCTGAATATTCCATTTTTTTAACGAATCAACTCGGATTTGCGTTGGTAGGTGCCTACTTTTCACATGTTCTGTGTATTATTACAGTTCACTTCGTACGGTGGATTATAGTTATAAAATATTACTTAGTAAATTAATAGTTTATCCACATCTGTTACTTTGGTTCTCTGCTGAATTTGCACCTTTGGTATCACGTATCTCACAAATATTCCAAGAATTTCCATTGCTCTTTGGGCAACTTTTGATTTGTGTACGACATTCACACGATTATTCTACTGTATTTAGAGATTATGGTAATTTGACTTCAGAGATATTGTGTAGATCTCCAAATGCTGCCCAATCCAGCTAAATGCGTACCTTTATTTGGCCCATCAATACTTTTTCAAGATGTAAAATTTTTAAATATTTCTTGCAAAACATGCTTTTGACAAATCATTGCCTAGTATGGCGGACACGCATTATATTTAGATATATGTATATTATTTTTTACAATATTATGTAACGAAAAAGTAATATGCCATTATATTTATTCATAAAATTTCGAATTTTCTAAATTTATGTCCGTATAAATGTATTTCTTGCAAGAAATCTTTCCGTTATTTTACGACTTGGCGAGGAGTTTCTCTCGGGGGTGCCGTTCGCTCCGTGACCAGCAGCTCGCAGCCCTTACATGTTAACGTTTATGGTGCAAACGCAAATATGGGTCGGCTTGACGGCGGTATCGATTTAAGTGCCACGCAAAGGGGGCGATCAACCTTTTGACCGAGAATTCACAAACCGCATATTGAGCTTTCTACCCGATTGACGGCGGTATCGATTTTGCTACCGTGCGCAGGGTGCGAACGTCGTTTTGATAGAGAATTCCCAAACTCTAGATTGAATTCAATCCTGAATTGACGGCGACGTCGATTTTAGTAACATGTAAATTAATTAACTGCATTTTGAATTGTCTGCCCTGTTAACAATGGTATCGACTTTAGTGCCACGCTAAAGAGGTGATTAACCTTTCGACTCAGAATTCGGATTAGACTGCACACGATTGTACGGGAAAGTAATAAATTTATTATCTAGTCAGATCAGCTACTTTCCAGGAGAATTGTCTACAGTAGATCATACATTTATGGCCGCTAATTTTTTTTTGATTCGATCCATTCGTATTTATGGAGTGGAAGCTTTAAATTGATCTGTCCAGTGGGTGAACTACCCCGTGAGCTAGTTCTTTCTGTACTACCTTGACCCACTAGTCTTGTTGTCTTTGAGCCTTGCAATGTGGCTAAATAATTGAATTAGTTAAAAAAAAAAAAACTGTTTATAACCAATGGGGTCTTATTTTTTGAGGTCGACCTCACTTTTATTAGGGCTGATAAAATTAATCTAAAACACACATTTTTGTTTTTATTTGAATTAGTATGTGATTGATCAATCATTACCTCGGGTATAATATATTATATATATTTATCAAGGCATAAAATTTTTTAACAATCTCCCCATCACAATTAGAAAAATTACGGAATTAGTTAGAAAATTAGTATAAATTTGTATCTGAAGTAAAAAAAATATGTACACAGACTAACTGAAACATAGACTCTCTTATATACTCCTTAAAAATTAAAAAATAAATATATGCAAATAATTGCCTTTAACATAATACAACATGTTAAAAAGCGTTTGCTCATTTTAAATAAATGATATGTCGGTATATGAAAATAAAATTCGAGTAACAAAAAACCGAGTAATCTGCAGTTTATTTGTTAAAAAATTACAAATTAACTGCCATAATATTAAAACAAAAATTGTTTTTTAAATTGATTCAGCATTACGTAGGCTCTGTATCAAAAATGTATTCAATTTCCTTCATATGATTTGATCACGTTATTTAGGTATCAAAACAGTAAACGATTATTTTATTCCGAGAAAATACACCCGTGAGTACAGTTACGTATTACGTAGCTTATCTCTTAAATAAAGCTGAGTATCTGTGCGTGTGTGTGAATACGTTTGTACAATCGGAATCGCGAATAATTTGTTTTAAATCAACTGCGACGATTGCGTGTTTCTTAATATGTGACTTTAATAATTAGGTAATTTTGTTACTCATTAATTAATATTGTTTCTGTCTTGCACGAAACGAAGATTATTTTTCATCTGTGATTCAACTCCAAGAGATATTTATTGGTAAGAAGGTGGGAGAATCGGTAAGAACTTAGAAGAATTGGTAGGAAGGTAGGAGGTAAAGATGCCGTAGAAATGATGGACGAAGTGAAACCTTTGAAATGCAGATATAATATAATGTTTAGAAGAATATAATAATATAGAAGAATGCTCACAATCAGCTGGATCGATACAGTAAAATTTAAATTATGATATTATGTTAGCAATATTTGAATAATTCGAAGAACACACAATTACTGGATTTTTTACCAACAAAGTAATTACCCCATACTTCCATATATTTTCCATTAAATATAATAAGTAATAGCTTAGTCTCTTATGGGATATCTGATATTTGTTTTATAATATTATTGTTCGGATGAGTATGGAAAAATAAGTAATGAGAGATCCATATAGTATTAGCCGCAGTAAAAGAAGTGATGATAGTTAATGACCCTTTAACATGAGAAGAAGGTTTATCTCCGAAAGTTAATTATTATTAATTAATTAAATTTTTTTATTCAAATTAAATCAATCAGTTTGAACGATATACAGAAAAAACCCGTTTGTTGAAAAAATATTTGGTTGCTGCGGGATTCGAACCTGGACTTCTTCTTATCCGAGAAAACGTGTTACCATTCTACCACAGCGACCGATTACAATTACGACAAATTTTTATAATTGATACATTTATTATTCCATTTTTAAAAGCAATCAATTTTATGTTGCGTTGAATCTTTCTAATTAAATAATTTAATTTGTATTAAAAACACAATAAAACTACGTTCTGAAATTGCAACTTCACAATAAAATTGTGTTTTTATTTAATATTTTTTTTTAGCTTACCGGATCATAATTTTTAAATGAGCGGTTTCTTTTTCAGGTTATGTTGCGCCCGAACTAGTGCAGTGCGCCCGACAGTGCTCCCGTCGTGCCCGAGTGCGCAGTGCTCCCGCACGGTGACAGTGTACTGTGCCGGTCCAGATGGGCGCGGGAGGCCCGAGGCACTAGTCCCGCCCTGCCTCGCAGATTCACCTTTCGCTCGGGACTCTTTTCTGTAAGTCTTCTCATTAATCTGTACCAACACAACAATGACATATACAATGGCATCATATATTGTCAACTATAGTCGGCGCTGTCCAGGAGCTGTTGGAGTGGTCCGAGTACACCCGCTGAGAGTTTTCATCAGATCGAAGCTTGTAGTTCGTTCGTTTAGCTGTTTTAACATTGTCGCCTTAAATTATTGTTTTTTATCAAAATTCTTAAATGTATTATCTAAAATAATACGCCAAAAGCAAAATATGTTATTTTACAAAAATTACTCTAATAATCTACTACTATGTGAATTGTTAGTCTACATTCCTCTCGATTCTACGCCTTGTTCATAACAATTACTAAGCGAAGCTTCGGTCATTTTTTTTAGTGTAGTCCGTTCGCTTTTATATATATTTGATTACTGTCGGGAACCGTGATACGAACATTGATATTTTTCTGGAATTCATTTCATTCTCATTTAGTATTTTTAAATATTGTCATTTATAATATTTCTATTAACCTAACAATTTAACTTTTGCAATTAATTTCAAATACCTTTGAATAATACTTGCTAGGTGACGCCGATGATTATTAAATCCATTTAATAAATAAAATATTTATTTAAATTCATAGTTTAACCAAAAATATCGTTTTTATATTTGTGTTATTTTTTAAGTCACGTTGTGTTGTAATATTGTCATTTTAAGGCCTTGTTTTATACACGAAAAATATGTGAAAATATTTCTTAATTACGTTGTTGATGTTTACGCATGTGCGTGCACGTACACATCTACTTAGGCTTTTGTGGTCTCTAGCGAAGTATTTACCACTCATTTTTAAATAATATGGTCAAAATTGCTAACGCTATTTACAGTTTATTTAATCAAATTAAATCGATGGCATTAAATATTAAATTTATACACCCTTAAAAAATTGTAAATTTTACCCATTTTTTCCTTGTTTTCGATAGTTCTGTTTTCTTCGACTGCTCATATTGTTACGGTGTCGTTCATGTGCGGGAGTCATCGAGCGTGGCGGGGGTGCCACGCCTGCGACGGGCACTGCGCATTTCGGTCGCCGCCGGTCGCGAATGCCGGCTCGTGGCGGTAATGTCTTAACAAGTTTATCGTAACGTACTTTTTTTTTTGTTCAAGAAAAATAAAACAAAATTTTTCATTACTAATTTAATATTGCGTTTAAGATAAAATGGATTTTAAAAATTATTAAGAAATAAATTTTCAGTATCCGAATGAGTGTTTTATGTTTATGAATAACTGGATTCAGTCAGTGATGATTTAAAATAGGGATAAAGAAGGGTGGCTTTTTTGAGCAGGCCCTAAATATCAAATGTATATAAAATTTGGTCCATGCACGGAGAGGGTGAGATGTACGGGGGAGTGGGGTGGGATGGCTATATTTTCCTTTAAATTCTAAAATACAACTGACCAAAATTTGAATGGTGTTCAATACAATTCAGGGGGAGGATGGCAACGCTTTGCACAGGGTTCTAAGGAGTGATTATGCAAAATTTGGAATGGAAGCATCCCATTTACATTTAAGTTGGGGTGGCCAGGGCAAGGTTTCTATGTTTTGCGGTAGGTTCCTTAAGAGAGAGTAACTATGCCAAATTTGGTATGAGTGGCGTACAATATAATATAATATACATTAATATCGGCGGGACAGGGTAGGGTGGGCAAAGAGCGGGTGGGCGAGCTTCTATTTTGCGCAAATCCCTAAAGAGTGATTATTATACATTTTGTTTAGATTAGTCATGTGATTGGTAAGGGTTATAGGATTGTATAGAGACAGAAATTCAGCTTTATATATGTTTACGTATAGATACAAGATTATATTAAATAAACAAAAACAAAATCATTGGTTTTTTTTTTCAGAAAAACATTTTCGTTAAACTAGTTGTTTTTGTATTTAATATGCAAATAATACGTCACGTTAGAGAGTTACACAAACGCTAGCCTTTGGTGAGGATTTCATTTAAAAAAAAGTATTTACGAATTCCGAAAGCCTTTTAAAACAATTATTTTTGTAAATCGGCGGATCGTAATGGTGCAAACAACTATTATGTCAAGATGTATGATATAAAAGAGAAAAAATATGGAAATGAAGTGTAAAACGCACCACGCTTTCTTTAACCATTTTATGATACATTTTTACGGTATATACTATTCGATTTATTCTAAGACGATTGATACATGATAGAAAATTTAACTTAATATATTTATGGAAATATGATGGTCAACAGACTTCAGTCTAGCAAAGTAGCCAGGACGACGCTGTATATATCAGAGGTGGGGTCTACTCTATCCCACACATTAAACTTGCAATATAATTGTATCTTATGTTTATCATGTTATATTATAATATATTCAACTCTGTTATAACAAAAATATATATGTTAATAAAGTGAATATAATATGAGGTGAATATATTATAATATAACATGATAAACATGAGATACAATTATATTGCAATTAAATACTGGTAGTTTATTGTATGGGATAGCTACTATGCTATACTGAAGTCTGTGTCAAAGTAGCCAGTTTTTTTCGTGCTGTTGTGGTGTTATTTAATAAAGATTCGACAGAAATAAAAATACAGATAAAAAAATTATAATTTTTAAATAAAAATGTATCGGGAGTGTTGTAGAACTAGTGAATTATTAGTGTAGGCACTGTATAATGATTATGTTAGAATGTTGAATAGCCATGCTTCTGATTGCTATCTACCCGATTGGATCATATATTGAGTCCATATCTGTGTAATCTTATTGGAGTTGAACGGTTAAAATGTAAAATTGTATCTATATTTAACTTTGTTTAAACTACTGTATTATTTTTACATCAACCGGTTTCGATACTAATGTATCTTCTAAATACAGGACTAGCATACCACTGAAGTATTTCATAAAATTTAAACGATATCCATTACTTACCTAGTGTTGAGTGATTTTGATATAATAAATAACCAATTAAATCTTAAAAACAACCCGCTATTTAATATGTTCTCTGTCAATCACCTCCCTGTTCTTACCAAGACTCCGCCTACACTTCGTAACGGATATCGTTTAAATTTTGTGGAATAGTTCAGTTGTACGCCAAGAAGGAGATACGTTAGTATCGAAGCCGGTTGACGTAAAAATAACAGTGGTTTAAACAAAGTTAAATATAGATACAATTAAAAATTATGTGTAACCACAATTTTAACGCTACAAACATCAACAATTAAAAATGTTTCTTTAATATTTGCAAAATTACTTTGTGGCTACATATTATATAAATAATAAAACAAAACACTTTGTTTAAACCACTATTTATTGATAAATCGATATGTTTCGATACCTATGGTATCTTCTTCAAGTAACAATGTATACCAAAATTAAAAATGCATGCATAGATTTAAACAAAACTATAAAAGTATAAGTGGTGGGTAACTAATTAAGAACTACTGTGAAAACAAGTTAAAAAGGCGACTATTTGCAAAAAGATTTCGATTTTTTTATAATATTTAATTTCCTATTAACACTTTCTTATTTCAAAAATTTAAAATGTATCTAACTGTAAACCAGTATTTGTACGTATCATTTCTAAACCTTTGTTAACGTCGAAAGAATGGTTTGTTTCCAAATGGTGATTGACGAATTCAGAATAGTTGTTGATTCATCAATAAATAGTGGTTTAAACAAAGTGTTTTATTTTATTATTTAATTGAAAATGTGTTTAAAAAACGTTTTATTTACGCAATTTATTTTTTATTGTAGACCGTATTAACATTATATCCAAAATAATTAGCGGAATTCTATACATTTTTTTTTTTAAATGCGCATTTAATGTGAAAGTTATGACATTTTTTTAAACATTCAAACCTGGCTTGTGATTAAGATGGTGCTTACACCCTACACAAGAAGCCAGCCAGCTGGGGCTATTTGTTGCGTTTTTAATTTGGCTAATTTTCTACCAAGAATTAGGGCCAAAGGCGAGGCGGAAAATAATTTTAGACCTATACTGTTTTTAATGAAATTTTCTGTAATATGACAATATAATTAAATTTAACATTTTGATTAAAATTACATGGCACCGAGATTTGCCAATTATTATCTGAATATTATATTACTCCAGAAATTCTACGTCCGCGTACGGTATATGTATAAATATATGGTAATATTGAGGCTTCCTGCATTACCGGTAGTGGCTAAGATTCCCTTTGGAATGCATGTTCGAATCCACAGCTTTTATTTTTACTCTGTGTATTTATAAGAGACAGACCGTTTTATCTATTATTGCACAAGGCACAAACCGCTTTATCTATTATTGTACAAGGCACAAACCGCTTTTATCTATTATTGTACAAGACACAAACCGCTTTTATCTATTATTGCACAAGGCACTAACCGCTTTATTTGTGGCTACCTGCGAATATAATGTCGCTAGGCGGATTCGAAGTCGTGTGTCGCCCTGTCGCCGGAACGGTGTATTACGTATTTATATAATTTGCAGTATAAAAAATAGGTTTTACCTAGGCCACTATCTATCTGAAGTGATTGCTTTTTGCTAATTGCAAAACTGCTAACGCAATTTTATTGTATATTTGTTAAGAGCCCGTTATGTGACCACGGTAACTTTTTATTAACGCCCTTAGTAAAAATCTATTGCGGGTTGTTGATACATCAAATTTACTACTGTCAAAGCATAGATGGATGTCTATAGGCGCGACAAACAATCATGAAATATGCATATATTCTAAGCATTATCTATGGATTTTTTCGCCTAGGCATTCGAAATCTGTCACTTTGATGGTGAAATTTTTTCGTATTCTGTATTAAACAACGAGATCATCATCGGACAAACTCTCATCACTAAAATAGCGCGATATTTAATGATTAATTGTGTCGTATACTAACTTTCAAAGTATCAATGTGTCTGATGACTTTTGGAATAGTTTCGCGTTTTTACTATAGGATATCGCGTAGTAAAATGAGTTTACTACGGGATGTACTTTCGAGATGTAAATATTTCTTTACTAATGATCAAATAACCGGTTTTCGCATTTTAATTTAATTATAACTTTTTACTATAGTAAACAAAGTTACTACTCATCACACAACCGGCTCTAAGACTCGAATGAATATACATATTTTTTTACTTAATTATATTAGGTGTATTTAAAAAAATATATATTTCAATACAGACAGTAAAATCTCTGCTTAGCGCTTTGCGTATCTAACTGTGAGACTTTGATGGGTTGAAAAAATGTCTTTCGTTAACCCTTTTAAATAGCATGAGCAAGTTCAAATGGCAAATTCTGCATAAGCGTCGCTAGACCACGAGCGAAATATCCCTCATGCGCTATTCGACATTGCAGTGATCAAAAAAATGTCCACATGTGTCTGTCATGTCAAGTATGTCTAACTGTTAAAAAGTTAATGACGAGCCGATTTCATTCAAGCTATTCATTTCAAGAAATCAGGTGTAAACCTTCAAATTGCTGGAAGTGAAGAGTCCGGCGATTTAGAATTCCCGGCTACAGAAGTAATAGATTAAAAAAAATTCAACTGCTGAATCTGATGACGATGTGGATTTTTATTTAATTCCTATCTGTAGACGTGTTTAAGATCAATAATATGAACGAACACTGTCAGTACTCAAATGGTAATGTGTGTATATGTGTCAAGTTCACTAGAAAGGAAATAATGAAATTTTATTGTATTTTTTTTTTTGACAATTAAATATTTTATTTTTTAGTTAAATTTTTTTTTTTTTTTGCGAGTACCGTGTAGATATTGAATTCGCAAATCAGTTGTTATCTATATATCGGGACGTGAAAGGATGTATTTTAATATCGAGTATTGGAACATTTCGATCATGTGAATTTCAATAATGTGTCAATACCTAAGTGTGACGGTTACGGTTACCGGATAAAGTCACCGTGCACCGAACACGAGTATGGCGTATTTGTTTAGTCTGCATTATTCTAAAATAAAAAAAATTGCAGAGACAGGGGCGGAAGCTACAACGTTTTCAAACGAAGAAAAACCTCTTTATAAATTGAGAATGTAGAAATATAATGTAAGGATTATTTTTAATATTTTTTCAAAGAACCGTTATTTCTGTTCCACTTTCGGTATTATAACATCATGTTTGGTTCGTTCAATATTTATATGTACGCGATGACATACAGCGATGTATATCTTTTGATAATACGCTCACATTTTGATTAGATAAAATATATATATAAGGTCATTTAATTCAGACGGAAGACTGGCTGCTGAATTGCGAGGGACTTTTTCACGAAAGTGACCGTGAATTTGATCAAATTTAACGGAAAAAATTACGAAAATTCCGATGGGAAATATTTTAACATAGCCGCTGTGTTTTTGGGTTTATTACGTAAAATATTTAGTCTTAGCCGGGCTGTTGAATAATCTACATTTTGGGTCTGTTCAAAATTTGACTGAAAATCTATTTTGTTTATATTCGTAGCGAAACTCGGTAACATCTGCGGTTGTTTTGTGAAATATTTATAACTGCGTGCGTGCTGCGTGCTGCGTGCTGCGTGCTGCGTGCTAGGGAACAAGGTTGCTATTTTGTGGATCATTGAACAAGGTCTATTCTGGAAGGGCTAATCAAGGTGACGCGAATAGACTGGGTTCTGAAAATAACTTAATAAGTGTAATATTAATAACGATTGAATATGACTTCCTTCGATTCATTGATTACAAATTGCGTATATCAATTGTGACGTACACGACCTATGTCGTAACGTCCACCAGTTTTTCTCAGGGCGGAGTATAATCTATAGTGGGCACTTTACACAGAATTGACTACTTACATTTGGCAATTTTATTCTAGATACAAATTAAACAATATAATATAATAAAAGGGGAAGCTGTTTAAATTCAATATAATTAATTAGAACAAAAAAATATAAACCAAAGAATCTGGACATAAAAGAATGTGCAATTTAAAATCAGGTTATACCACATTTCGACCATTAAAACAATCAGTCAACATGGTAAAAAGTGAGGTTATAAGAAACCAGGAGATTCTCCTGTCATTGTTCAAAATTTGTATAGGCTAGATGTTGCGTACAAGCATAGATGTCGGAAGAATCTCAGGACACGGAAGGAATTTGACACTCACCACAATCTGGATTCTGTAGACATCTCCATAGATGTGGACTGTATACTGTTTAACTTACTATAACATCAAGGTTCTGACACAGTATAGACGCGAAGTTTCGTGACTAGTATAACAATGTAAACTTTTCCATACACCGTACTGGTTCAAAGTCGCCAATCGACTGGTCGGCGGCAAGGCGGGTCAGGGAAAGGAAGGGGGGGGGAAGACACTGTTAATTATTTTCGTTCGATAATTAATATTTATACGCCAAATAAATATATATCTCAAACGTTAGATTTATATCGGAGATTTTAGACCACAGTGAATAGCGTCGGAAGCCGCATCCGATAGTCCAAGTCCTTGGTACGCCTCGCTAGATTGAATAAATGCAATTAACTGACATTACTTGCGCCGTGCTGTAGACTTATCCTTCCAAATGACAGTGCAAATTTGAATCTCACGTTCAAAAGAATTCCGAGGCACGAGATTGCTCCAGTCAACTTTCAAAGTTTTATTCTGCCGGGCAGTCCTCCGTGGTGTGATAATATGTATTCTTACTGTGTAACGAATGTACTGCGGAGAAATCCTCCCGCTTCTTAATGTATTGCATAGAAAATGGCGTATTTAGCTCGCGAGACCCAATCTCAGAAAGGGACATTTCTCCTAGAAAGATGCATAAAAACTGTACTATAACTATAATTACCCTTTCTGATTATTGTGGAACTACATTTTTACTGCCTTTGACGGCGACCGTTCTTACGGCGCGTATCGCATCGTTAACCCCATAAAAAAGTGTATGCTACCGGCGCGTCCGCTAGTGCTGTCGTCAGGCGGCGTTACCACTAGCGATGAGCTAAACCATTATTTTAACCGTTATTGTGACTGCGATTGTGAAGTTTGTGTTCAATTGTAACGATGATTTATAACTGGTAATTCGGCTAGCAATCACTGATATACTGGAAACTAAACCTCTAACAGTAAAATATCAGTTACCAATCATCGTTAATAAAGAAATAACAAACGCACAATCACTCTCATAATAACGTTTAACTCATCACTAGTTACTACCGTTTATTCTTTTAGTTTAGGGGTAGGTTCCATAATGTAACGTTATAATATAATATATTGCTGTACATTGGATGGCAATAATATTTATGTCATATCCCTGCTGCTCTATGAAGTCGAGGTCTGTAAAGGTTTAAAAGAAGGCTGGAGGTATTTGAGATGTGACTGTATCAACGCATGATCCCTTGGGTATATGGGGATTAGAGATTTGACGGATAAGTATATAATGTGTCATGAAGTAAATGTGTATCGTGTGGGTTAATGTATCATAGATGGGTAGGCATATGTTGTATCAATGTGTGGATCAATCTGAAGGATTTATTTATGTGTGAGTGGTGGGTGCGCCAATAATCACCCATCACTCACATGTTCGTTTCTTAATCATAAACTCTTAATTGCACTTTTCATAATATTTTCTGCCCATATTGTGATCCCGACGTGATGCCCCGTATGGTTTATGCCCCACAGGTACCTGAGTTGACCACAAAATCAATTCATTTTGAACATGGGGTTTTCAAAATAGATCGGCCCAGTGACACTTCCAGCCCAAAAAGTACACCTCGTTGTGACTCGACGTGAATGTAATGATATTTAACAAATATCAGATATCTCATAGAGACGAAGCTATTTTTATTATATTTAATGGAAAATATATGGAAGTATGGGGTAATTACAGGGCTTACGACCTGTATTTATATAAATATAACGTTCACCATTCTCACCCCATCAATCCTCGACTGGACTGTGGACTTCTTTTTGATTTTTCAGCTAGAATTTTCTTCGTTTTCTAGGGACTTTTCTGCTAGTAATTTTGCCGTGAATGATGAGATGTAGGATTTATAAAAGGAGGAACTAAAAATATTGACTTTTTATTATTTTAAAGGTGTCTTTTTCCTTTCGCTTCACTTCACATCACTAAGTCACACTATCAATCCAGCTTATTTTTAGAAGTCGTATGTTGATCTCAAACGCGTCAAGCATTATTTCAGTGAGTGTTTATGATTCAATTCAATTTAAAAGTATAGGGAACGTGTAGCATCGTATCATTCGTATTAGAAAATTTAAACGTAGCACAATGCTTTCATCATCCTTTCAGTTTTATTCTTGTGAGTATTGTCTTTACTAGACATCAACAACCAGTGTTGATGTTTCTTCGGACTCACCTATCGTGGTAATCACATTCGATGAAATAAAATAAAAGAGAGCAAACATCTTCTTAAAAGTGAAGAAGAAAAGTGAGTGGTCACAAATGTATGATTACCGCGAATACCGAAATCGCGAACAGCAAATCCGCCAATAAGCTTTTACAATTTTTTGCAATTGCTTGGATTTTCTGCCGCCGGGTTAAGTACATTTTGTGAATAGGTGTTTTTTTTTCCGGGAAAGTCGGTCAAAAAGCCGCACGGTAATAATAATATTGACATGCAAATTTTGTGTGGATAAAAAATGAATGCCGGCGCGCCTGCTTTACCGGGGTACTCGGTCGGCACACTGCGCGCGCGCCAGTGCAGCGAGCACGCCTTAATGAAGAGATTCCCGCTTTTTGAGAGCTTTGGCATTTTAATTTTCCACGTTTCTGTCATCATTTAGTTTAGCGGGGGCATCCAACATTACGAAAAATACCTCGCAAAATTGACGCTCGTCGCAGAAAGATACATCATTACGTTCATTTGTATTTGGCTCGTGTCTGCAACTCGTGACGAATGCCGCGCGACTTCTTCGCACCTTCGCGGCCCCCGGGACGCGGGATTGTATGTTGTATGTCGACAGCCCCGTGTGCTGACTACTACGGTACGGTACTGTACCTGGAGCAATACAGGCGGGTGGATTTAATTACGTCACGTTTTGATGATCGTTTTATGCAGTTTTATTCGTTTCGAACTTGTCATGTTCAGCAAACACGGCATTCGGATAAAATGTCAGCTTACACAAATGGTCGCTTCGTGCGGAATATGCCAGCCTTTTTTTGATCGAACTGTGTATTTATTTACTCACGAAACAATTTTCCCTAATGGCTCTAAAATGTATTTTTTTTTAGTACGTACACAAAAAAGTTTCCTATATGGAGATCATTAATTTTTTTATTTTTTATAAACCAGACTTTTTTACTGCACGCACAACTGAGTATTATTTTTATCATGACTATCGTTTTAAGAGGTGAAGTTCTTTCATCAACATCATTGTCATAGTCAGAGGTGTATATGTTACAGTGAATCTGTATTACCAGTGAGAATATATTTTCACTGGTGAAAGTATATTTTCGCTAAGCCGGTCAATGGATGTATATCTAACAATGAAGATACAAATTCACTGGTTACGTTTAGTGAGTTTGTATTCGTTAACAAGTGAGAATACGCCGCGCGGGAATATTTAGCCTTAAGTGTCGATGTGTCGCCCTACAGCATGGCAACAAATAGTTTGGTGGCATGGGTGGCGTTCACAACTATCACTTTTATTCGCTTATAGTATTTTCATTTATATTAAATAAAATTATTTACTGCATATACTACAGTGTTTATAATCTCAAGCATTTTTATTTCCTTTTCAACACATAGGCTAGGTTAGATTAGGTTAGGTTAGGGTCGAATATACATTTGCTAAAACCTGCTAGTGAAGTTATACTTCCACCAGTAGAAATATATTTCCACTGGTGGAAACGTATTTGGATATGATTTCACTGAAACATCAGTGAAAATATATTCTCACTGGTAATACACATCCACTGTAGCATATATAACAACCAAACTAATCTAAATACAGTAAGGGGGAGGATTTCTAGTTTTTATTAGGAATATTGAAAGTATGGGTGAAATCTTAGGGAATGTAATGTTGTTATATGTATAGTACAGTAAATTTCACGCATACTTTTTATACTCCCAATAATAACTGTAAAAGGACTATTTTTTTCTGAAGTTTGGGGCTATATCCTTTATGTGTATATATTAAATTTATTCGAATTATTAACATATATACTAGAATACGTTTCTGTGAGACATCTATATCTTGATGACAATCCCTCAGGGGATAAATCCAAGTAATTGGTTCCTACAAAGGTTTGGACATACTCAAAAATATTGTGAAATATATTTGTATAAATATGAAGTTAAAAATTGAAAAATACTACATTTTTAGACGTATTCTAGTATATATGTTAATAATTCGAATGAATTTCATATATACACATAAAGGATATAACCTCAAACTTCAGAAAAAAACAGTGACAGCTTCAGCGACATCTATACTGTTACATGAGAATGAATATCAAATAATTATAAAGACCACACTCCCCCCAACTACCACATCAATTATATTTTTAACATAATGTACAATTATTCATACGTAATATGAATGAATATATGGTGATATTTCTGCCGTTTTACACTTTTTAAATATCGAACCACAATGTGAATGGTCCATTTATTCTAATACACGAATGGTAAATCGCGCATCCCTCACAAAGGGATGCTATTTTCATTTACCGTTTGCCCCGTACTCGGACGATACTTTCCATAACTTTTCTTTTATCACTCTTGTCATATGCCGTCTGAAGAACAACAAAAGCACAAAAATGTTTTCTTTTTAAATAAACCATCTGATACTGTACCGCCATTTCGTTTTGTGCGATGAAAATCGATGGCATACTCGGTATGCCGTCTGTAAATTTTTAACTTGTGTCGAATCAAAAAACCAGCTGACAGTTGGTATATCGTCGATAGTGTAGATACTTTATAATGCGGTAATAAAATCCGAGCTAAGTGTTAACACTAACCTATTGGTGTTTTTAAAATTGTGTGTGTTAATATGTTGTCACCGAATATGGATCGTCACGGGGAAGGCGAGTTCGAGAATTCAGGCTGTCGAAATGAAATATCTTAGCGGAGTAGCGGAGTAACATTAATAGACCGAGTGATAGTCAAGGAACACCTATTTCTAAATATGAAAACAACTCAATTGAGGTGGCATGAGCACGTCTTGTAAATGGCAAAGGAACGGTTTCTGCGATGTATTTTTATGGAGGAAGGTGGAAGCGTCTTGTCGAGACTGGGTCCCCAAAAATGATGGTAATAGACATCGTCGATTAAAAAGATCCAATTCTTTTTTCACATTTATACGGGATGTTATATGGGAGAATTTAGAAACTCTATTTTATCCGCGCTGCCGCGTTTAAAATGGATTGTAATCTGCCCAGCTGAAACATTGGCAGGCCAGCATAAAATGCTGTTACAATAGTCCACACGTGACACCACAAATGCATTTATAAGTAGATGAGTTACCTCAAGAGGAAGATGTATCCGAATAATTTTAATTTGTTCCAGTTGATAAAAGCATGCACTGACAGCTTTATGATTTGTGTACTTAGCTGCAGATTTAGCATTCGCAGACATTGATTCCTGTATTAAGTTTTGCCTTCTAGGTATTGGCCGTCCATAGCTCTATTTGACATGATGACATAATGACATGTAAGAGGAAATACGAAGATTCATTTAAAGTCAATCGTATACAACTGTATCTTCGTCAGGACGGATGTGCACTAACCGTGATCCATAAATGCCACCACCCGACAATTTATTTACATAAAGTTTGTTAGTTTTTTTTTTTAAATTAATAGAGGTAGCAAAGTACGGCGAAGAGTAGCCTAGAGAATTGTAAACAGAATATTTTTTTCGAAATGCTTTCTGAATATCTTCATTCATTGTAATTATCATATTGTATTGTGTTAATATTACACATTAAATGTGTTAAGATATTAAGTACTCAAATTTGAAGATTTCCGTCTCAGAATGGAAGCTTTGGTATTATTTCACTGCCGTGCTTGAATTTCTCGCGAAATTTCTTGAGGTTTATTTATTATTGAAGACATTCAAAACGTTAAACATTCGTTACACTAAGCGGAATATTAAACGGGCGTAAAATATGTCGTTATTGTGTATTTGGTTTTTACATGTACCTACATACGTTGTAAATATCTACGAATATATTATATTGTAATTTCGTATTGTTACAAACATTTGCAACTAATTTTATATACTTCACTCGTTTTGAATGCTTCAAGTGGATACGCGAGGCGCCCGCCTGGCTTGCATTAAAAGTAAACCTGAATCATATAATAATTTCACAAATTTGCAAGCTTTATTTTCATTTACATTCACTTATCACTTTCGCCGTTTAAATTTTTTTCGTACATATTATACTGTCGAATGAATAGTATTTTTAATTATATATCAAAATACTGTTAAACAAACTTTGTTTAGTCTGACCATTTCGTCATCGGACGCCTCAAACTTCTGTTCTCGGTCGCCACACGGGCTGTTGGGTCGGAAAGTGACCCGCCTAGTTCCACTTTAGACGAGTTGTTCTCTCCGTCACATCCGTTATTATTTTTCATATCTCAAAAGTGTGCCAATAATGTTACTCATTGCTTAATCTCTCGAGAATATTTTTATTAATATAATATATATGATCTATTGAAATAAACATTTTTCTCTTTTTTTTTTCTTTCTCTCTCTCTCTTCCGAGTTTCGATTGTCATGCTGTTTATTTTTTTCACGTTTCGAGAAGGTTCCACTGTTGTAATTTTTAAAATTTGTAATGTCAAAATTTCAGTTCAGTAAGTTTACAATCACAATCAAGATCTTTTAGTTTACTATCTCATTTAGTTTTATTGAGTCCTTCTCGGACCGTGAAGTCTAGAGGTTTTACAGTTTTAAGATGTTCCTAGAAAATTACTGTTGAGCCAAACAAGCGTATCGGTTCCGTAAATGTGAGTGTTATTACTGTATAATATTTATTTATTCATCAGACGCAATGACACATAGATGATCTAGAGATTAGAAGTTCACTAGGGAAATAGTCAGGGGTGCGCAATATTGGAACAAGGTCTAAATTTGTCCTGTCCTTTAGAGACCAGTCATAACACACTCTACGACACAGAGCGCGCACGGAGCGAGTCGAAATACATATACATTCTCAGCTTTCGAACATCCACGAACCGCGTAAACACACAGATACCAGCAACAGTGGATTATATTATTCGTTCCGTATTCACAAAGTTTGAAAGTATTCGACTTTCGCGCATGCGCATTCAGTTCCGCCTGTCAAGATTTTCGAATACTGTATACGCATTCGTTAACAGTATTTAACGTACAAAAAAAAACGACTTTAATGCTTATTTGTATAATGCACAGAATAGCATACATATTACGAAGCGAGCGGATTATTTTGAGGAATTTGTTTGTGTGACGCATTTTTGACAGCGAATTGAAAAATGGAATATATTTCGATTATGTTATATTTTTATATTTGATATGTTGGTATAAACTCATTATCCAGCCTCCCTTCTACAAAAAGTCATTGATCCCCACTGGCACTATTTTTGATGGAGTGAACAAATTAATAAAATAAAGATTAATAAAAATGTGGTTTGATAAAGTGGAACAAATGAATCAAGGTAATGATGATATACATATGATTGTGGATGGAGCGAGAGTTGACGAGTGTGGCGTTATATCCTCTATGCCTATATACCGTAAGAGTTAGCAAAAAAAGTAAGCAGTAGTAGTATTTTAAATGTCGTATTCATTATAGTTAGATGATATAATATTTCTATTACAACCTCGATTTGGTTAATTAGCTTTTTTTTCACTTCCAAAACTGAAATATTAATATTTATATATATGTATTACATCAACATACTACATATATACGAACTATAACTAACTTAATACACTAAGGATGTTTGAAGACATGTATTTATGATAATAAATCCAGTTTTTCTTTCTAAAATAAACTTTTTTGTCCACAAACCACAACATACTAAAAATGTACTTTGAAATATTCTCCGATTACGTTTGTATTACAATCTTACATAACATTGTTCATTTGTTTTGGGACCAGCATTCATTAAATAAATTTATGTTATAAAATAGCGACACTGTAAAATGAAAATACATTTTTTTTAGTTGCTTTTTTATTTACGATTATTTTTATTATGTAAACACACTTCTTCGACGGGTAACTAATAATAAATATTTATCATTCTATCATTACTATTTGTAATGTTGGCTGTTCCAATGTGGCTGTGCATGAGAAATGAGAATATTCCGCCCGGAACTCGGGAAGCTGTGAAGGAGTGATGTAAAAAGCCAGGTCAGCCGGCGGGAGTGGAGCTGGAGCTGGATCCGTGGTGTAATTAAGATATAAGTTGGATAATTAAGATATAACTGGTGGCCGCGCTCGGGCCATTACCTCGCACAGATATTGCGGACTTTCTTTGCTCCATTGTCTGATTTGTCTGTATGAACATACTGTATTTTCTATTGATATGATAAAATTTACTTTGCGAATAAATATACTTTTTTAAATGGTAATGAAAATTATTTATTTATTTGTTTTTTATCGTGTAACAAATATTGCCAATAATACGTCTTATTTTATATGAATATGAATTATTTTCTGAGAGAGGAACAAATTTTTAAACTATAATATAATATAATCTACTAGTTGCAAAGTTAGTATTAAAGAGAACACATTCTTATTGTGAAGTTGTAATTATTCAGAACATATGTCTGTGATATTTTTTTTATGTATTAATTAGAAGTATATAGGGGAGGGTGGGAATGTGAATGACAATTTTTGCAAATGACATAATAACGTGATTATAGAGCTTTAATGTTATACAATACTTAATGTGTGTTGAAGAAAATATATCTGAGACTCATTTAATATACCAATAACAATTGAATGGGATTGAGTTTTCTTTTTATTTAAAAATCTATCAGATCAGTCAAATGGAACTTTTAACCCCGCTCGTGGGGCTAAAAGTTCCAGGTGTGGGGGTAACAAGCACCACCAGTACCAACATATTTTATTCATTGTCCTGGAAAATCCGGCGTGCCGATCTATACCCGCCCCCGTGCGCTGCTGTCTCAGTATTTTCTGATAACCGATTTATGAATCTCTTCAGTGACCTTCTACAAACAATCGAATTGTTTATAAACAGCACGCAAAGATTTATTTACTCTCGTCACCAAATCGGCAGCTTGTTTCATAACGCTGATGGAAGTCTTTACCCGCTCAGTTTTTCTCTTGTACGTCCTTATTCTGCAAATAAGAAGAAACTAATGTGAGTGTGCACATTTTGTACAAATAGTACCGGGAGTGTGGTAGAAAATGCCACCGAGGCACTTTTGATCATATACTAAAATATCGAAACAAATGTCAAATTATAAAACAAAGACAATCTATATGGCTAAAAAAATATAGTCACAAAACCAAAAATGGTGCAATTTTGAACTTAAACTCGCCAAGCGAGGTGCGAAGCGAGGCAGAGGGGATATCACCACATCACGTGGTGTTCACATACTCGTTCACATGTAACGTTTATGAGATATTCGCAATGGAACTTTCTTCCCGCGGCACTTTCATCCCCACCCAATTTTACATATAAAATCAATTTTTATCAAAAAATATTGTTGTTGCTACCGGGATTCGAACCTGGATCTCTTCCTATCCAGGGAAAATGCATTAACTGATTATGCTACACCAACAGTGCATCGACGACAAATTTTCGAACCTATATGTTACACTTTTCAAATTGACACATCTATCGTTCCATTATTTGAAAGCCATCTTCTTTATATTTACGGAATCTCAAATACCTTTGAGTAATCCGATAGGAGACGCCAGAATTAATAAATATTTTTTATTAAATTTTGGCCACATTGATAACAACTTATATATTATTAAGGAGAATTCAGAACATATTTCTGTAATATTTTTTTAAATACAAATTAATAATAATAATAATAATCGTGTAGCATAATCGGTTAATGCGTTTTCCCCGGATAGGAAGAGATCCAGATTCGAATCCTGGTAGTAACAACAATATTTTTCGATAATATTGATTTTATATGTAAATCTTTCTAATTAATTCATATAATTTATATTTTAAAAAAAAAGCAAAGTTAGTTAACTCCATTTTTTTTCCTCTAATTTTTAATGCAGTTATATTCTTATACAGTTTTTAAACACTGTGTTAATTTATTAACAGTCAAAATTAGCTCTTGTTAGTCTGTGTTAGTTGCACATTTAGTCGCTTCTGCCCGCTGCTATTAATATTGTAATTCAACCAATAGCAGTCTTCGCTAGTCCAAAATTTAAATGGCCGCCATTATATTTATGTAGCATATTTTTGGATGAAGGTGTTGTATTAATTTTGTATTTTAAACCAGATTATAGAGGAATTATCTATCATAATTAGAAATACATCAATCGATCAATTGTTTTTCAAATCTGTCAAGACAAGTCGTGTTTTTCTCCAAATAAAAAAAATGTAGAAGATTGCCGAGTTTGCAACTAAATAGTACCCCACCGTTGTGCAAACAATATTTTAATGTTCGAGTAGAAATGTTTCATCATCACTCCTGGCTCTATGAGTCGGTGTCCCTCCTCCCTCCCGACTTCCTCAGGAATACACCCCCAACTGATATCTGCACCGGGCTGCTTCCCGCCAATTGCTGACACCAATAATGGACAGGTATTTGTTTATCTTGTCGTGCCACCTCATTTTGAGTCTACCTATTATTCGTTTTATTCAGATTTATTATTATTTAGAAGAACACATTCTTATTGTGAAGTTGTAATTATTCAGAACATAAGTCTGTGATATTTTAAATATGAATTAAATATATTAATTAGAAAGATATACATATAATATCAATTTTATCGAAAAATATTGTTGTTGCGCCACCGGGATTCGAACCTGGATCTCTTTCCTAACCGGGGAAGGTTCATTATCCAACTATGCCACAGCGAAAATATTTTTTATTTGTAAAAATAAGGTAGATGGCTCTTTCAAATAATGGAACTATTAAATGTATTAATATCAAAAAGGTAACATATAGGTTCGAAAATTGTCGCTAAAAATATTATCGCTGTAGCATAGTTGGATAATGCACCTTCCCCGGTTAGGAAAGAGATCCAGATTCGAATCCCGGTGGCGCAACAACAATATTTTTCGATAAAATTGATTTTATATGTATATCTTTCTAATTAATATATTTAATTCTTGTGTCGTTACTTATGACGAGTCCAGGTTTCTGACGCGTAGAACTGATGACCTTTGTTTTACTGGACATTATGTGCGATGATAATCAGATAATGACTTCAGCTTTGTAATCTAAAGCAGCAATTAGCACTCACTTGACGACGTTTTATACCTTTGTCAATTTTGTATAGTACAGTGTTATATAATTGATATAATTTATAATAAAAATTGCTTACATAACTGTTATTCAACGTTGAATTTAATTTCCACTAACATTCCCACATTGTTAGAATGTTTGGTCCTTATCTCGGGACATAAATATCGTTGAAATGGCATTTTTTCACAGACTCTGGACCTATTTATTACTTTCTTAATATCCCTTCTACGCATATTTTCCAATACGTATGCCGTTTTTATAAATCCCATATAAAAATAACCGCCACTGTAATAATATTGTGGCTAAAAGCTACCAAAGTTTTGTACGTTGACAAATGGTCCATTCGAAACGGTCGGACATCTTATTCGCTCTCCCAAGGTTTCGGAGAATTGGAAAAGGGTATTTTAAATATGATGTATGTACATATATTAAACTGAACAGTTTTTCAAAGGGTTGGGTTTACGATTTGAAGCATTCATTAGCTCGACAGTAAAGTCATGAAAAAATATGGGTAGGTGGTGTATTTAAATTATTTAAGAATATGATCTACCGTAGGTATATCGAATAACCTCTGTAAGCCATGCTATTCCAGTATTCGTAGCTCCCTGTCTTGGCGTTCTTCTGATGTTCATGAGGGTGTTCTCGCAACCCCAACCTAATAGAATCGCCTCGTTTTATGATGGAATATTTGGAATCATGGGTCACCTGGAATTTATTTTCAACAGGTATTTATTTTCAATCGTTAAATAGCACTTGTTTCGGATTTACAACGAAGATCAGGCTTGTACAGTTTCTGGTGTATACTATATATGTATTTATATGGTGTGGAATCATGGATTCTGAAAGCAAGAAAGAGAAGAACATCAATAACAGACTCAATCATTTGGCTGAAAAGAGTTCTTCAATTTTTTTGTCATCTTGCGGAATGGAAGATAACTTGGAGAAGCTTACTGTGGCGGACCACGCCGAAGAACGAAGATGAAGAGAAAGACCCCCCCCCACCCGTTGGACCGACCAATTGGAAAAGGCAACAGGCATTTCTCATTTCATAAGATCTGCAGTTTGCCGAGAAAAGTGATCGAGCATGTTCAAGAGGGTTGAAGTTCATGGAGATTGCTGGGTGTGGTCTTGACCAGCATTATTGCAGGTACTTTTTATAGCGGTCGTAAAATATTTATTTACCGTGGTATTAAAAGAAGACAGCTCATCAGACAGATCATCATCATTATCATTATGGTACAACGGTCAGGGATAGGTATTTGCCGCCTCAAATGAAATCTCTTCATTTCTCTCTTTTCTGCGTATTGGTTCGCCAATTGTCTACGTGTAAGTTCTACTTCCTCTTTCATATTAAAGAACTGTTGTTCTTGTCAGTGCTGTGCTCACCGTGCGTCTTTGTCCTGGACCCTGTTAAGAAGTTTTCTGTAAATGTCTGCATTCGCCTTGCTCATTATTTCGTTGATGTATTTTTGTCCCAAGCTGACTAAATTATATTAGCCTGCACATCTTGTAATTTGTTTATGTCGCCATTAGCGTACAAATGTCTCAATCCTCCTGGAGTTCAGGATTACAAACATAGTTTGGACAACATGCTGGATAATGATTCTTACATACTTTGGACATGTTGCCAGTAAGATTATGAGATGATCGTGATCACAGAGGACAGTTGACGGAAGCGAGCAACAGAACGGTCTTCTGCAGGATGGATAATTTGTATAGCGCCATTTTCGTAAAAACTTTCACCTCAAGAGCGCTTTACACATAAACTGTTTATAGTACTACGATTATTTTTGTTTTTTAAAATTTGTTATTTTCACTTATGGAAATGACTTTTTGAAAAGGTGCGTTTTTAGTTTATTCTTAAATAAAGTCTCTGATGCACTGTTTCTTATGACGGAGGGCAAAGAGTTCACCGCCACCGCAAATGCCCGTTTACTAAATTTAGACTTCTGGTAACGGTTAGTCGGTTCTACACACACACAGTAGAGGCTGACCTGAGTTTGACGTCTACCATTCAAATTGTCTGGCATACAAAGTTCTTTAAGATACAGAGGCGCCATGGTGTGTGTCTTTGTGTGTCACCTTGTATATCAACCAGCACAATTTAAATTCAACTCTTTCAGGGAATCGGTGCCAATGTAGCTGATGTAAAAGGGATGTTATATGAGAGAATTTAGAAACTCCATATATTATCCGTGCAGCTGTATTTAGAATAGATTGTAATCTATCCAGCTGAAACATTGGCAGGCCGGCATAGATGCTGTTACAATAGTCCACACGTGACACCACACATGCATTATAGATAGACCAAATAAATGAGTTAAATCGTCCTCTATGAGCGCTGCTCAACGTGGCTTAAGACTGGCAGGAATAGAGACATCGTGCATTCAGGGGATCACGACGCTTAACATTGAGCATACGATGAAGAAGAAGAAGATTCTCATTGGGTTTCAAACAATTAATTGATTTCAAATAATTTTGTATCATTTATTGTCTGACGCAATATTCATTATCGTTTAAGAGATGAATGAGTAGACAGATTATACATACCTATCGCTTTGCGATATAGTCAATCTAGTGTGACCTGGATAATGTAAGTACAGAAGGGAATATATTTTTAACCCAGCTAACTGAAATAGAATGGGTTAAGCGGGTAGGCGCGCGGCAACGGTAATAATTGAAAGCCTTCCAATCCTAGGCTTCATTCGGCCGACACACTGCACGGCAGCGATCCAGTCTAAATATATATTTCGATTTGTATTTTCAATTAACTTGTCAATGTAGATGGTAGAAATATTTTCAAATGCGTCGTAATTCAAAGCAATATTTATGCAGCGATTAATCGATTTATTTGATGTGTGATTATGATCGATTTAGATTAAAATAAGCAGACAGATCCAATCTACCGAACTACTTGCGGCTTTTGTGTATTCTTTGTATAATTATAATATTATTTTCTTTTTTTATTGTATATTTTGTGGTATTGCATGCATCGTATATTATTTCTAGAATATAATATAATTCACTGCCAAGAGAATTGAAATTAGATGTAACTGCTAAAATATAATACTGGTGAATATTCTAAAATAAAAAATAAAGTATAATATGTTCCTCCTTTAGTTATTTTTCTACCATACGAAATGTTTGTTTTGTGTGTTTTTAAGTTACAGATGTAATTAATTTGACCTATTTTTTCTTTACAATGTTAATTAAATCATATATGTATGTAATATTATATATTTTTGATTATGTTTTAAATCAATGTCAGCCACCTATTCATTCAAGATCATTTTTAATTGGAGGTTCATAAAATTAATGTATACTTACATATGTATCTCTATTGCGAAAAAGCATTGTATTTCTTTTATTATAGAAATAAACTTATTATTATTAGAGCACATTCTTATTGTGAAGTTGTAATTTTTCAGAACATAGGTCTGTGATATTTTAAATATGAATTAAATATATAATATATAAAAATAAGGTAGATGGCTTTTTCAAATAATGTAACGATTAAATGTATAAATATCAAAAAGGTAACATATCCTATATCATATAAAGAGATCCAGGTTCAAATCCCGGTGGCGCAACAACAATATTTTTCGATAAAATTGATTTTATATGTATATCTTTCAAATGAATATATTTAATTCATATTTAAAACTTATTATTATTATTACCCACACACCGATACGCTTTTTTTGCTCTTCGTTTTCTTTTTCTTATGTATAATGTGTTTTTATTAATGTGAATGACGAATTTCAATGAAATAAAGAAAATTTAATCAATCTGCTCTGATGCAGGCGTCGCCCAGTTGAGCAGCGTTATATATTTTTAATGTGCTATAATGTAACTCTGTTTCACTGTAAAATAATAATAATAAAAAAAACGTAAAACAATATAAAATAAATTTCTTGTATAATTTTGTTTTATATTGTTTATATAGCAGCCGCGTGTAGCCAAATTTATCTCATCCTAGCGCAGTTATTATCGTATTATTCACGGTTTAATTTTTGTTACTCACGGTCTGTCATAATATTGTACGAGATAAATTTTCAAATGCGATTTTTTCCCAAAAAAATACATGCTCAAATGTACTGACTTCACGCGCGTGGCCCGTAAGTCACTTAAATTTTGTATTTTTTTCTTTAATAAAATATGCCCTAAAGCTCCTTCTCTTGTGAACGAATTTATTTATTTTTAATATTTACAGCCAGTGAGATGTTATTTTGAAAATAGCCTTTTTTTCCTTTAGGTATCGTATCCTTTTTTCTTCAGCGCAAATAAAATAAAGGATTCTTTTAACGACCGCCATTTTTCTTTATCCTCTGTCCTTGGCCGTGCAGCTGCCATTGCTCTCTTTGACGACCTATGTACGTTTCGGTTTCCAGTGCGGGGCTTCCATTCTAGCATTTTTTTTTACTTCTGACAGTTGTCATTCCTTTGGTTGAAATCCCGCAGTCATTTCAGCTTTCTTATTTGGTGAACTACGTCTTCTACTTCGGTCCTACTGCGAATGTTTTAAATTCTCGCAAAGATTATTTTCTCTAAAACATTTCCCATATATTTTTAAAGCATTTGTGATCAATATTTGTCTGCATATTTTATCAGATTATATTAAGAATTGTTTTGGGTACGTATTAGTGGACGGTATGTAATTTTTATTTTAAAAAAAGGAGAGATGCGAACACGAAATACATGTCACATCAATATTCTTACTGTTTTTAAACTAAGCTAAACGCTCGGGCTATGAAAATATGACTAACTTGCTGGTGTCCTGGAACGAGGCGCGAACCCCCAACTACTAGATTACTAGGCCAGCGTCAAAGCCACTACACCGACAAGCTACTCGATTTTAACTGGTATTTTATATTTATCATTGATAGAATCGGCGTTAATTTTGTACAGTTTCATCATCAAAATGGATGGATATAAACAAAACAATGTTATAGCTCTACTTGAGTTTATTCGCACTACTCGAGTTTCTAGAGAAACTTAAAAATATTTCCTTAATAATAATAATGATTGTTAAATTGTTACTAGTAAAAAAGTTACTTCAAAATTTGCTCAAGTAGATCATGCGAAATAGATATTAATTAGAATCGCAGTTTTCCTTTGACATCTTGGTTAGACGGGGAAAATGGTGTGTGTGTGTGTTTTTAAGCCGAAACGCTACACGACACTGATGCTGAAATATCTCGGTTGCATTTATAATATTGAATAATTATTATTGATGGTATATCTAATGAAGCCGTTTGAATATTATAATTATCTCAGATAAGCCGGCTCGCCGTGAAGTTGGCCGCAGATAGAGGCGGCCGGAGCTTTGACAAACTTTCCTCATTACTGTATCCCGGCCTATTAGGGAGAGGGGATCGGCTCGCCCCTTGCAATGACTTTGGGGATTTTTTGCCCCGAATCCACTAATGCCTCGTTTCATTAATCAGGTACTCCCCGTGCCCGCGGGGGGTGGGTACCTTCGCTGTATGATAATGCCAACAAGATCATTAATTCTCACGTGCCGGTGCTTCGTGCTCTTGTTGAATTTCTCTGCAACTTCATTATAAATGATACGGAATATTTTATGCCTTTAAATATGTCAGTTGAAAAATATCTATTAGAATGGTAAACTTTCGGTCGTTGATTCTGTATACTATCAAATTCAGGGAGTGTGGGATAATCCGGCGAGCCGGTTAAGAGAGCTTTTACTATATATTCAATATTAAAAGCGATCTTGTGCTATTCTCTATTTATCAATTAACCTATTTGGAAGTTAAATATTTTCGTAACTCAACATACGGTGTGTATAAAATGTAACAATCAAACTGCCCGCAAATACTCTTCACATACAAAAATCAAAATTTAAGAAACCCACTGTCTACGTATTTAAATAGATATACATGTACATCAGTATTCAATATTAAAGAATAAAATCTTTATATTAAAAGAACAACAGTATTAAAACGTGTATCGGTAAGCACATACGTGTAATGAAAAATATGTGATAAAAGATGTGTAAAACCTATTTAAAAAATTAACTGTTTATACAAAATAATCATGCCGTTGATCGGAAAAAATGTAATTATAACTTTAATAATGTTGCACATCAGAAAATATATTGAATGTATTTAAAATAATCTTGCCTTTTGGGCGTAATTCATTATGACTGTTCAGTTATCTATTGTCTGGTAAGAATTGGTAATGACACAAACTGTGCTTGTAATCATGATTGTGTGATTGGTGTTCGATTACAGCCATCGGTATACTGGAGACTAAACCTCCAATCGTTAAATTGCTGTTACTAATCATTGTTGCAATTGAATACCAGCCACAGTTAGTGGTTAATTAAACAAAGATAATAAATAAAAATATGAATTTTAACCACAAGTTAATATTACTAATTTTAAAAGTAGAGTTTATCTTATTTGTCAACTGGTTTACGTCATGAACATGTTTATGAATTTGAAAAAATATTTCATGCATTTGCCATTTCACTGAGAATTTTTTTTTAAGAGTTTGTTTAAGAATCGAGAAGTACTTCACTAACTGAAAAATTCCACGAAAAATCACATTATTATTATTATTCCGGTATAATTATTGTATTTTAATACAAATTAATTTTTTTTTTTTTTAGGAGAACACATATCTGTCTCAACACACGGTCTGTGATATTTTAAATATGAATTAAATATATTAATTATAAAGATATACATATAAAATCAATTTTATCGAAAAATATTGTTGTTGCGCTACCGGGATTCGGTCAAATGATGGAACGATTAAATGTATTGATTTCAAAAAGGTAACATATAGGGTCGAAAAATTGTCGCTAAAAATAATGCCGCTGTAGCTTAGTTGGATAAAGCACCTCCCCCGGTTAGGGAAGAGATCCAGGTTCGAATCCCGGTAGCGCAACAACAATATTTTTCGATAAAATTGATTTTATATGTATATCTTTATAATTAATATATTTAATTCATATTTACAAATTAAATTAAATGAATAGTTCGTTAATTTAGTTTGTATTAAAATACCCAGAACTTCACAACAAAAATGTGTTCTCCTTAATAATTATTGCACCCTCAGTTGATGTATCTGTCTAAACTGTATTCTTATTTGAAATTATCTTCAAAATATAATAAACGAACTCTCTTTTTCTCTCTCTTATAAATTAGAACTATTAATTTATATCACTGCAACAATATTGATCTAAATATATTAATTATAAAGATATACATATAAAATCAATTTTATCGAAAAATATTGTTGTTGCGCTACCGGGATTCGAACCTGGATCTCTTCCCTAACCGGGGGAGGTGCTTTATCCAACTAAGCTACAGCGGCATTATTTTTAGCGACAATTTTTCGACCCTATATGTTACCTTTTTGAAATCAATACATTTAATCGTTCCATCATTCTGACCGAATCCCTGGTACTGTAGCGCGCAAACAACAATATTTTTTCTGATACAAATTATATTTTATATGTATATATCTTTATAATTAATATATTTAATTCATATTTAAAATATCACAGACCGTCTGTTCTGAATAATTACAACTTCACAATAAGAATGTGTTCTCCTAAAATATTGATCTGTTTGAAGAAATGTTTTGGAAAAAAAAAAATCTTTAAATTTGACTAAATTGTATTTCCCTTTATAAAATATTTCCATCTTACAGGTGCCTACATATTCGTGGACATTTTAAAAATGACTTTCATAATTATTCAAATGAAATTAATCGTCCCTTTTATAAAATATCAGTGCATAACGCTAATTACTCACAGACTCTTCAAAATGGCCCTTACAATTATAAAGTTCTTGATGTTCGTTTATTTCGGCAGAAAAATAAAATAATAGGCATGAAAAAATTCGAAGAGTCCGCGTTATTCTTTTAATTGCCCCGCTGACAAATCTCCGTTTCCCCCCTCCCGCAAGTATGACGAGTACCCCAGTCCGCGCCGGAGCCGGCCGTCCCGACTCCCGCCCCCCGGGCATTTCGGTCCCGTATTAAAAACTTTTATTGTGCAAGTTTTAATTGATTTTCGCGTACAAGTGTACCAACTTCAGCCCGTCGAAGGCTTCAGATCTGCAATAAAACAACTTGAGAATCATTCAATATTTCCTTCTCCTGATAAATTTTTATGACCTGTTTCAGTCTCGCTGTACTCCTTCATCAAATTAACTTTAAAAGCTTCAATTAATATTTGCATAAAATTGCCACTTTTCGGTCCTATCCTGCACCTCTCGGTTTTATATGTGACAATATAATTCCCGGAATGCACCTTTAAAAATATACACGTGGAACTATATACCACTCACTTTTAAAGTACTCTCCTTGTTAATCTATACACTGACTTATTTGGCGTTTCCATCTCTGTAAGCAGGCCTGTAACTCATTTTTCAGAGTACTGTCCCGCATTCTGTTGGATATCAGTTATAAATATTAGAATATCTCGGTGCCTTTAGTGCAGTTTTTACTTTTGGAATTAGCCAGAAATCGTAGGAAGCTAAGTAAGGTTAATAGGCAGAATGATCTAATTGGGTAATCCGTGTTGTCTCGTGTCTGTCTTGCCGTAAGTCTCTCACAGTGAGCGCGTTGGGACTGCTCTAAATTTTGATCGCTGATCGCAAGCAGATATCTATTACGTTTCCAATAGCTAACCGACAATTGGCTCTGTCAGCTTGATATTTACGCGCGTATTAGTTCAAACACGAAGACGTGATTTCGATATAATCACAATATTACGCTGCCATTCCGGGAATTAAATTGTCACATCTCGTTTGTTTAAATAACCGTTTACATGTATTTTATCACCTTTGCATGGAATTTGTTTAAGGGCTGGCTTTTTCTGATCTTGTTTCCTATTTTGTTAAAAACTAAAACCACATGATACATTTTATTGATTTTTTCTTTATTTCATATTTAATACGTGTCATTAACCCTTTATATTTTTAGCAAAAGCATCATGTTAGATGTGACAACAAATTGAAGCCATGTTTTATGATAAAAATCCGCTTGTTTTAGATCTGATTGAGGTGTAGTTTTGCAGTGAGTCATATTAATAACCCATCCAGTAATGATGGTATTGGGTGCGCCCTGAAGGAGGGGGTGCACGTCATCCGGGGGTAAACCCCGATTGCATGTAAAATTTTAAATGCTTATCTCTTCCCTTTGCGGCCGTGAGTTGTATGAACGAACGCAAATTTTTAACATCATTTATGGGGTGGATTCCTCAAATCCTGCTTTGAATGTTAACCAAAATGACTCATTGCGCTAAAATACGTTGTGGATACAATTGAAACACTTTACAATACCTCTAAAAAGTATGAGTAATGCACATCTACAAAGAAAAGAATCGAATTTTTATGTTAAAAAATTGTGATTCACAAGAAAGGAGTTTTTTTTTTAAATATTACAAAATGTTATTAGTCTATTACGAAACCGTCGCTCACATTTGGGAATTAAATATTGATACGTCTTCTTCTTTGGCGATCTCTCATTACGGGGATGTCGTTTGCCATGGTTAACGAGTCTGAATGTGGCTGAGGAGTACAATTCTCGTAACGCACATTCTCCCCTCCCACATGTTGTGCGCGTGCATCCGCTGGCCAGGGGGTTCTGAGTGACGGATCTTCCTTCTTTTCTTTTCTTTTTTACTTTTTCGGTAATTGCCTCAGCCCTCTTCTGTTCGCAAGTTTCCTCTGAACGATGTACTTTTTGACGTCCTCTGTCCTGTACCGCAGTTTCCCAGTGTTTAGGGTCTATGCCACAGATCTACTCAGATTCGCCTTCGGGGTGTCTTTGAATCTTTTTCTCGGTTCACCCTGTCGTCTTTTACCGTGAGATTGTTGCGCAAACATCACTTGTTTGAGAAGCCGTGTGTCATCCATACCCTGCCCTTCGTAGTTAGTGCTTTAGCATCGTAGTTTCGACACTAGGGATGTTAGCATCTTCCAGGACACTCAAGTTTGTTCTGCGCTCTTCCCATTTTATATCTAAGATCTTCTTTAAGTTTCTGTTGTGATACTTCTCGAGGGAATTAGTGTTGCGGCTATATAACACCCATGATTCGCATCGATATAGTAGTGTGCGCAATGCTATATCACGATAGACTAACACTTTAGTGTTCTTGCGCAGCTCATGGTGTTTACTAAATAAAATAAAATTGCGCAGCTTGGACTTCGAATTTTGTTATATGTAGTTTATATGTACGTACCTTATGTTAACTGCTTTTTCCTTCTCTGGTGTTCAGTAATTAAAAATGAAATTAGTATTTAACTTAGTGTATTTGAATTTAGTGTTTGTGAGTCAAGTGAGTCATCTGTGATTTATAACCCGCGTCTATTTAATAATGTTTAATTCTCAGTGACAATTAGCGATGGTAAACCGTTATGTATCAATCATGGCTCGAAGAATTACGAATAATCAGTTACCAATCATTGTTACAATCCAATCGAACACAATCACAGTTTCAATAATCACTAGTAACTAGTAACAATATTTTTGGAAAATATGATTATAAAAATAATTGCGCTTACAAAACGTAAAGGCACATGGAACCCGTGGATTGTTAGTCCCTACCTTTAGAAATTAGAAATATTTCCATAAATTTAAATATTTGAAAATACATTATATTACATCTATTGAAAACACGCAAACTAAATAAAATAGGAAACTTTACTTTCTGTAATTATTAATTCAGGGTTCTATGTATATAAGTTACCAATGATTTATACTACTAAAGATGATAAACTAACTATTTGCCTCACGTCCTATTCTTCCTCGGTATACATTTGAATTATTTTAAAATACGTATATTACTTAATGTAAACGATGTCCCTCTCTAAAACACGAGGTATTCTCATTTAGAAAGGTAAGCGCAAGCATTCTACTGTAATTGAAATTATTTTGTAGATAGTTTTTTTTTAAGTAAAGATCTTAGCTGCAATTCACTTAGTGCCTGCTTAATAATATCACAAATAAAGAAAATGTAGAATAACAACATAAAAAATAAAGTAAAAGTAACAATGAAGTGTTAGTTCTTGTACCGGGACACGCCGTGTTCCAGGCGTGACCCGTTTTGCAGCTTTACACGGCCATTAAAGTAATTCACTCTACGGCCGTAACTGGCTCCTGTGGTATTTTGTATTTTCTCCTGTTTTCTCGGGAGAAATGTACTTTTTAATTTATATTCTGGAATTTTCAATTCCGTAATTACTTTGCTCGTGACTTTACTAATTGCACGGCCCCCGGTGCTCCGGTGGGGGGGGACGTGTCTAGTAGGATGGTCCAGTTAATGACCGGCTCGTATTTGCATATTCCCATCAGCGTCAGCGTGTTCCGGCAGGGGTCGCGCTGTCACCTCCAGGGGATGGACTACTTTACTGACCTGCTTGGCTTCTCTTTTAAAATAGAGATTAATTTGTTCAAACTTTGTGTAATTCCATATTATATATGGTATTTTATATTTATTAAGTGCAGTGGAATAAAACAGAGTTTTGACTCAATTTACAAAATAGAGATTAATTATAATTTATGATTTTCACTATTAATATATTTAATCTTGGTTTTAGTATAGGAAATATAGATACCAAATTGCATGTGTGTAGTAACGTGACCTCGAGGCCTGAGGTCTTAAGGAAAAGCATACGAAAGTCGTCCAAGTCACTCCAGTAGTAAACTTGGGCCATTTATGGTCAAAAAACCGATTGAATTTTCTCATAGACGCTTTACGAGCAATGCTCCCCGCAAGGTATGCAAGTGTGCGCTCGCATACTATTTGGCATCATAGCGCACATTAAAAAAATATAGCGCGTAATCTCAAAAAAATATTTTATAAATTGAGTTGAAATACTGTTTTATTCCACTATATTTTATTGTATTAAACGTTAGAACGTTTTCGGGAACATCTTCCCATTATCAATAATATAATTCAACTAAAGTTAAAAACATTTTCAGACAGTAATTAAGGGTGTGTTTGGAGTTAAGGGAGGTAGGGGTGAAGTTAAAATGGATAAGGTAAGAAATGTAATGGGCGGTATTTGGATGTTTATTATTTTCTTATCGTTATTCTTATTAAAAAAAATTAAATTCTCTGAGATGTCTTACTTTCGTCATTTGGCTAAGCAAGTCAAAAAAATAAGTAACGAAAAAGTGACTAAACAAATATTCGTTACCATGGTGATATATAATATTTTATTCAGCACCCGTAAACGTTCCGACGGGTATTATAGAACTTCTTAGTGAATTCCGTATCAGCACGGTACCAACATAATAATTTAAACAATAATTAATACATACCTAGTATCCACCTATACAAACTACAATGTGAAGTAATTGTGTTCTAACAAATGAAATTTTAAAATGCCGTGAATAAATTTATCAAAATTTCATTCCTTCCTTCCTTACCATTGACAGTGTGATAACACACACACACACACGCGCGCGATGTTTACTCATAACCGTGAGAATACTAATTGTAATTGTTCTTGATTTTTTTTATCAGATGATTTCAATATGATGATGGAAAAAAATATCCGATAAATATATATACAGACGATGAATATATATTATGTATGTAGTAGTGGAGTGTACAGGAACAGTGGTGTGGTAGTAAGCAGAAATGAAGAGATTATGAACTCCTGTAGCTTGTTTAAATACGCACTATGAATTCGTATATTTTACACACGAAGGAACTAAGTGCTGTTTATAATAAAACATGTTTTTGTCTTACCTTACTATTTAGGATACGTTGTTTTATAATAATTTGGGCGTGAGTAAAACATGTACCCCCGAAATAAACCCTGGTTCACAACGGTCTTTATTGCGGAACAGTGTTTGAAGTACTTTTGAGTAGATACAATTTTTTTTTTAAAATAGGGTATTAAACAATATTTTATATACAAACTGTATTTGACTTACGACTTGTATATATTTGATAGATTCTTCGTTTATTGTTTCCTTGAGGTATAAGATTATTAAAGATTTCGTATACTAGTGTACTAGCTTGTTCGATCTAACGGTAAGTTTACAATTTGAGTATTATAATAACTAACTTAGATGGGTAGGCTTAGAGGATTGAATGCCACACTCTTCTGTTCTGACACACAACTCTTGCCTCATCCACATTCATGTGTTTTTTGATTGTTTACATTAACCATACCGCGATAGAAAATACCGAACGCAGCCTTGCTGTCGACTCGTGTCACCGTAAGGAATTAGAATTTTTTAAGGATTTTGAATGAGAATAATACATTTTTACTAGCTTAATTATTATAAATACTGAGCATTAAAAATGAAAAATACGATAAATATAATAATGTGATTCGTTTTCTATTTTTTTAGGATATAATGTATTCATCGAGTCCCATTCGACACAACATTCATCCTTACTTCTTAATTTAATCAGTGAGAAAGACACATAATTAAACAAATATCAGATATCTCATAGAGACAAAGCTATTTTTTAAATTATATTTAATGGAAAATATATGGAAGTATGGGGTAATCACAGGGCTTACGACCTGTATTCGGCGGGCTTAATTGATCACTTTATATATATATAACGTTCACCAATTCTCACCCCTCAATCTTTACATTTATCAAATTTCTTGAAAGTTGTATATATATATTATTATGTGGACTCGCTTCGAGTACCACCACTACGCCATCGCCATTTATGGACCAAATTTGATAATTTATTTTTCCCTTTTTTTTTTTTTTTAAACAGCATATATGTTTTCTATTACTATGAGAATCAGATTTTTTTTGAAATTATTTTAAAGCAATATTCTTTATTCATAAAATATTTTTTAACATATTATACTAGAATACTGTGATTACCCCATACTTCCATATATTTTCCATTAAATATAATAAAAAAATAGCTTCGTCTCTATGCGATATCTGATATTTATTTAATAATAGTGCCTTTGTAGGTAAAAATTTAGTAATTGTATATTCTTGGACATAATTAAACACAATTATATACAGTAATTGCTAAGACATAATTAAATTCGCGTGTATATTATTCTTTTCACTGTAAAGTTAATGAGTGATCTCTTACTACGTTACTTACATCGGATTGAATTAAAAAATAATTCATTTTTATAGGATTCCCTATACATAATTGGTTTTTAACTTGTCATTTCATAGCGCGAATGATTTTTTAGGATTTGTTGAAATATGTATTTTGTTTTGTTAGTGCTTACGGAAATATTATATTATTTAATTGACTCAGTAGACATGTGTTACTGCATGATGCTGGAGAAGGTACGAGTGATGTGACGTCACATCGTATTCTGAGCGTTTTTCAACAAGCTCAACTTTGAACGCCAATGTCCTCTGTGAAAGAATCGCACATTTTGAAAAAATTCAAAAAGGATCGGGATTTTTTTCTTATTTTTTTAACATACTATAAAAGCTCATTTCTGTCATGTTCCACTACCTCATTGCACTCGGAGTACCATTCATTTTATTTCCCGCAGTATAGGTAGACATTCAAATAATATAATAATAATTTATTATAATTTGAGCATTGTGAAGTAGTTTTCAAAAAAAAAAAAAAAACAAATTTATATCCTATGTGTAATTGGTGTAATAAAAGAACTATTGAATTCTTTGTTGTATTTTCAAATTTATTAGATATCGCAGTTTTGTTGATCTCTCAAATGGGCAATGGCCCGCACGTAATATATTCGGGCTATTTTATGTTTAGAATAGCGCCATTACTTTTTCGATGTGTTTTTGTAATTTATCCCATTTTTTAAGAATGTTAAAAACAGTAGCTAAAAGCGGCCTCATAAATTTTTTCGCTACCAATCGCGGTGTGCTACAAATTTTTTTTTATGTATTAAATCTGACAGATCTCCATAAAGTGTGCAAACTACGGTAAAACACGTTAAGATAATAAAATATATTGAAAAATTTGGAAACTTTCGTTCGGTGTTTTTAAGTAAAAATGTAATAATCTGGTAAATAATTCGACAGCCATAAAGTGAGATGAAGTAATACGCTGGCGCCATCTAGCGATCTAGGTTTAAACATATTTACGTTGAATGGTGGGTAAGTAGCTGACGTAAGAAGACAACAAATATGCCTTATTAGACAATAATCTACCATTTGAGCGATAGATCAATCGTGTGTTAGGTATTTAATAAGGCTTTCGACCAAAAATTTTCTTCTTGTGGCTACACTAAAAATATCAACCGTTATTTAATTACGATTATAATATATACGGTTGAATGTCAGTTGTATCGACAGAACTTGATAAATAGTCGAAAGTCTAATTTAATGAATTGTAAACAAAATAAAAGTTTAAAAATATACAAATATATGTCTAGTGGAACCTCTATATTCGTCCGGTTCGATATTCGTCACATTTTGATAACAAACAAATGTTTCCATATTCGTTAATATTTTCTATATTTGTCACTTCCACCGCCCCCGGCAATCCTGTCTAACTGGGCCAAAACGTAGAATACGGTCTAAAAGTGGCACCGAAATGTCGCCATAGTCAACCAAAACATAAATGGATTCAATGGTAATGCGATCGACTACTTCATGAAGGTTTTAAAAAACAGACAGAAACAGGCAACAGTGTGTAAGATCTTTGTTAAATGGAATGCTACTGAATCATCGGCAAACGAAAACCATCACCAGAATTAGTAACATGATTGTCTCCTAAATATTAGTAACTTTCCCCCTCTTCCGCTTCTACCATCATGTCTCCTCAATACAATAAAGGTAAAGTTTTGACATAAAATTTATTCTTAAGGAGAACACATTCTTATTGTGAAGTTGTAATTATTCAGAACAGACGGTCTGTGATGTTGGTAGTGTACTACCCCGGATTGTAAATAGAGAACCAGGTTCGTATCCCGGTAGCGCAAAAACAATATTTTTCGACAAAATTGATTTTATATGTATATATTGATAATTAATACATTAAAATTAGTATTTAAAATTTATTCATTTGTTTACTATTTTTGGGGGCTGGGAAAGAATTAATTGAATTTCAGTTATTTGTTATGGGAAAAATTATTTCTATATTCGTCAGGCTTTCAGGGACGAATATAGAGGTTCCATTGTGTATATTAGTTACTACTGAAAAGCATAAATGGCAATGGGTGGGTCGTTTTTCAAGACGCAGAGATAACCAATGGACAAAAAATATTCTTCAATCGTAACCGCGACTGAAGTCTCGATGGATAAACGAAATTAGTAGGAGTGACCAATGAGAAGACCGTTATCCTAGCAGTCGTCGATAATGTCTAAAAATTATGATGATGTTGTTAGTTTGTGCTAGCGATATACCATGGTTAGATATTTAAATAAAGTGTAATCTTATAACTAAACTTGTAATACGCACACATGTCAAGTCATATTGTTATCAAGGCTAATTTCGATAGTCCAAGATATTTCGAGAGTTATTTTATTGCATCTAAAAGTAGCTGCCGTATGTGATATTATTTTCAAGCCAAATCTCTTGGGATAGAACAACGGGGTTAACTCGTTAGCGGAATCGAAATCGCAACCTTCCGTGTCAAAGAGGGGGTGTTCTTATCGTTAAATACAATCTAGACGAACGTTTTTGAATAAGATTAATGTCAGTCGCCGCCTGCTACACGATAGAACACATCAGATGAATGAACCGTGCATGAAAAATTAACGCATGCGTCATCTCCCTAGCCAATTTGATTTGCCCATCAGTTGCTGCGAACCGACTTAAGAGTAATTGCCAATATATATGTAAGTGCCATCAAGTAAGCAACTAAAATTGTGCCGGTTCACACTCGTATTTTTCCTATCTTAATGTATGTCAATCCGCGCAATAGCTGCAAGTTTAACATAGACGCCATCGAAATGTACCGCTGGAGAAGTGTGTTTCGTGTCCTGTGGATTGATGGCTTAACCGTTATTGTGACTGTGATTGTGTTCGATTGTAACAATGATTGGTAATTGTTTATTCGTAACTGTTTAAGCGACAACTGGTAAATAGTAATCTTGTAAAAACTAAATCTCCTAAAGTTATATTTCTAAATATAACACATCACATATTATTAAGGAGAACACATTCTTATTGTGAAGTTGTAATTATTCGGAACATAGTTATGTGATATTTGAAATACTAATTAAATGTATTAATTAGAAAGACATACATGTAAAATCAAATATATCCTAAAATATTGTTGTTGCGCTATCGAGATTCGAAACTGGATCTCTTTCCAAACCGGGGAAGGTGCATTATCCAACTATGCTACAGCGACAGTACTTTTGACGACAAATTTTCGAAACCATATGTTTTTACTTTGTTTTTACGGAATCTCAAATACCTTTTAAACGATATATGTATTCATTTGAAAAGTGTAACATATGGGTTCGAAAATTTGTCGTCAAAAGTACTGTCGCTGTAGCATAGTTGGATAATGCACCTTCCCCGGTTTTGAAAGATATTCAGCTTCGAATCCCGGTAGCGCAACAAATATGTTTTTCTATAAAAATGATTTTATGTATTTATCTTTCTAATTAATACATTTAATTAGTATTTACTTTACATATTATTGTGATGTTGCAGTTTTTTTCAGAACATGGTTCTTTGGTATTTTAATACAAATTTAATTAATCAACTAGAAAGATATACACTATATATCATATATGTTTAATGTATGGTTTCCGAGCGTTTATTTGGTATATAACTGTAACGTTTCGGAACGTTTTCAAAGCATAGTTCTGTGATATTTTTTAATTCAAATTAAATGCATCAATTAAAAAGATTTATCGAAAATTATTTTGTCGCCATCGGGACACGAAACAGGAACTCTTCCTATCCGAAGAAGTGCGCTGACCTTATTGAAGAATTTAGGACAGGTAGGAATAGGCACTCACCATAATCCGGATTTTGCAGACATCTCCAAAATGCGGACTGTATATTTTATTCACTATTTCGTCAAAGGTTCCGACACAGTGTAGACACGAAGTCTCAAATTCAATAATAAATACGTATTTATACAAATAAATATATGTCCCAAACAGTGTTCCACAATGGGTGGTTAGACGCGTTGCTTTTGAGGGCGGCTCAGGACCGCTACTCGCGGAAGTTCATTGCGAACCGTGTCTCGCCTGATTGAGGCTATCATATGTCACTAATGACATAAATGAGGAAAAAAAAACGTTTTTTAAATAGCGCTAAAACAGTGTCAATAATTTCGGCAGCAGTGTAGTATAGTCTGAGCCACACCCGCTCGTTACTCATCCCGAGTGCGGTCGCACAACTTCATTACTCGAGATTAGCATGCCGAACATGGTGAGCGCATGTGGAGTCGGCCCCCGGCGTCACACCCTCCGGGTACCGAGGGTCGTCGTGTTCACATCTGACCTGTGTCGGGCGAAATTGCCTACACCTGCAGGCTACGGGCGACCCATTTCACGATTTATTAATCTGACGTATGTGTAGTATGTAAATATAAATAGATGTGTTGTAGAAACGAGCATTTCATCAACATTTTTGTATATATATAACCGCTGTCAATTTGTTACGGGTCGTCGATTATTACAGCATGTGGTGGTCCATGAGAAACAAGATAAATTTAATTTTGAATTATATCACTTTTCATTTTTCACAACACAGTTCCTTGGTAACTAACATAAATATTTCTGTAAAAATAATTCACATACATGCATAAAAATCGGTATTATACAAAGCAGTCAACCGGTACAGCTATTTAGATTTCGAATCTCGGTGGTGACTATATTTTTTATGTTGATAGATAATTTTTCCCGTGTTTTTTTTTTGAGTGATTTATGAAAATTGTTTATTAGATTAATTCCTAAATGATTTTAATCATACAAAAAATGCAGATAAGTAGTAGGTCGATTCTTGTCGAAGAACATTTACAGCTACGATTATATTTGATAATAGGATAAGTTTCATCTTACCGTATTGTTCGTTTGGCTTCTTTTGTGGTAGTGCCGCCGATAATTCGATTGCTTTTGAGACGTTGTTCCTCGCCATTTCCGATGGTTCGAATAAAATTATATTTTTTGCCAACATCATTAATTTATCGTTCGCTTTGTTCTACTTCATATTGTAATCACTTTTTAGTCTTTCTGGTCACTTTTTTAAAACAGCAAGCCGCCAGAAGTTTGCACATTTCTTGAATTACCGCGGCGGGTCGGACAAAGGAGCGCGCCAATTTCACTGTTTGTTTAAAAAGAAAAGTGTATTGTGGTGTACTTTTTATTCGTCCGTAACCCAGATAGCCCCCTGCAGCGCTGCCACTGGCAGCCGGCTTAATGCCAGAAATATGGACTCGGTAAAATGGCACCCCCGTGTAATGGTCAATATTTTGGGCCGTGTGCCACCACTGCTTACATTTTTTTTTCGTTGTGATTGTATAAAGCGACGCATAAATTTTACTGTCAATATCAATAATGTTAATATGCTAACGTTGCGGGCCATTCTAATAATTACGCAGTAATCATTAGCCGCAGTGTTTACATTTCGCCACCAGATGTCGTTTGTAAACAAACTTTTCCGATTTACCTTGTATAAAGGTGTCCAGCGGAAAATTTTCAAGTTTAATACTAAATCAAAATAAAAACTTCAATGTTATTCTCATATTTTATTTATACAAAATTGAGTTTAACGATGTGGATTTTACGTTTTATAAACAAAATCGTCTAAATACCGTATATTTCTCTCAAGACACTCTTGCAATCCTACTCTTAAATTTGCGAACACGCGAGAGTAAAGCGTTGGTTCAATGGCAGCAATTTCACCGCGGTTATTTTCAATTATCCCTCGGGCAGAAATTGCACACCACACTGTCGTTTTTGGACAATGCAAACGTTTTTGATGGCGTTCCCTTGGGTTGTCGGAGCATCAGTACCTCATGTTCTGTATTAACATAGCCATTGATATGAAAATGTGCTTCGTCAGTAAACAATATGTTTCCAAGCGTTCGTGCTGTTCCAAAACGTTCCAGCATCGTTCTTCCTAAAGTTTCGCGTAAAAAATAGTCATTTTTGTTGAGAAACTGCACGATGAACTATTTGGATGGGTGAAACTGTAGTTTATTTTTCAAAATAACGTGCACTGTTGATTTTTTTATTCCAGTACAGGCTGCAATCTTCCTTATCGATTTACGCGGATAGCGCATAATTTCACGTCAAACTTGAGCGTCGTTCTGGCGTCGCTGCTGTCGTTGATGGTCTCGGAGGAGTTTGGTTAACCATTGTCCCTCTTTGTCTGAACTTTTGATTCCAACACCAGATAAGTTGCGTGGTCGGCCCATCACATACTCGTCGAATATTAAAGTGAGTACAAAAAACGTGACGCGCACGAACCAATGAATCACCGCACTTTAAATATTGCTCAATCGCGAACGCGCGGTGCGCTCCCGACCAGTGACTCATTGTGACAGGCAATCCCGCAAATCACGCGCGTCGAACAATACCCCTCCCACTTGCCTCACCCTGATGGTTTACGAAAAATTATAATTTAACCCCTATTCAATGTATACATATACATACTCGGTGTAACACACCTAGTGCACAATATTTTAGGAGTAGATACATATTAAAAATATTAGTCGTAAATGTTCACTATATTTGCCTAATCTCAACCATGTTATAGGTAGATAGGTAAGGATTTTTAAAAAGTCAAAGTTTTATTTCATTTAATTGAAATTCAAGAAATAAATGGCTATCCAATTCCTTGCAAAGATATATAATAATTGTTGCATACTACCACAAGAAAACAAGGGTGGATCGCCGATCGCCGCTTCTCTCAACTGGCGATGATGATAATGATGATGAGGTCAGAAGAAATGAAACACGCTGTTACAACACGTTAAGACGCTGGTCAGGTGATCTAGTCGTCGGGGGTTCGTGCCTCGTTCCAGGATACCAGCGAGTTGGTCCTATTTTCATAGTACAAGCGTTTACCTTAGTTTGAAAATAGTTAGAATATTGATGTGACATGTATTCTGTGTATGCATCTCTGTTAAATAAAAAATAAAAATTCATTATAATTTTTTCCCACCACTCCAGCGAGCGAGTAGCAACGGGCGCCAGCAAAAACGTATTTCATCATAAAATGACGGTCTCTGTTTGCCGAAATCGAATTTTTGACGCCTCGCCTGATGATTCACCGTAAATATATTTTTAACTGCCTCGTGTCTTTATCATATCATTTTATTGGCGTCACTTCGGCGACCTGTCAATCCTGTGCGATATAATAATAACGGGTCAATTTTGGAAATATTTATTTCAAATTATGTAGATTGAAAGTTTAACACGATTTTGCAATAATCACGTATAATAATATTTTACGTTAGGTATCGTTAAGAATTTGTACAAGCTCCCTGAACACTTTTGACTCATAATTTGGTCAGGTACCCTTAAGAATTAATATAAAAATTTGAATAACTTAATTAGGTAGAGCAGTGGTTCCCAAAGTATGCGCCGTGACTGGCTCTCAAGGGCACCTTACATCTTTTGAAAGCGCTCGATGAGATTTTTTAATGGGAATGAAAATTAATAAATACGGTGGCAAAGATTGTCTCCCTCTGTCGCAGCAGTTTGTGACCTACAATGGAGTTGATTTCTCTCGCGACTTAAAATCTGTTTTGAAGAGCATTTATCTCGCCTTATCAACAATCGCCGAAACAAATACGTATGCATCAAGGGCGTGTAAACTGACTTATATATGTTTTGAGTTGTATGATAAATTAAAGTCGAAACTATCAACCTAAACATGTATCAATATATAAAAAATAACTTTATATTCATCGAAGTGTATTTAAGGAAGGACACTGTTGGACTAACGAGACTGAAAAAAACAAACTTCTTGATCATTTCTTTCTTCGTTTTCTCAAGCTCTTAAGGCTCGCTGTTTCAAAGTTCTTTTCATAAAAGGTACTACTAAATCTTCAAATTTGTCATCATTCAGAAGAACATTACACGACCGTGGACAACCAAAACCATTACGGGAATATTTTGGGCCATCATAACCTATGGAAAAATATTATATTTTAATAAGTCGTCACTTATGATGACGCCTCTGTGTCTTCGAGAGGCCTGCATTGCAGACAGACATCTTGAATGGTAGAAGATCTAACTTTTAGATCAGCCTCTACTTCGGCTGCGGGAAGGATTGTAGAACCAAACCGCCATTGCCAAAACACTAAGTTCAGTGAACGGGCATTTGCGGTGGCAGGGTCAAAAGCGTGGCAGTCTTTGATTAAAAGAGATAATTTAGCATCACGCGGGGGTAGGCAGAGAGGATAGAGCGCCACACTATTCTGCCCTAACACACAATTCTCGCCTCATCCACATTCATACATCCTCTCATATAAGCTCGTCGATTATTGATGCTTCTATCATGACCATCTTCCGCCATCTGGTGCTATCAATACTTGCGAAATATATCTTTCTTACCATTTTCTTCCCATTCATCGGTTCCATATGACCAAACCACCTAAGTGATCCTTTCTTAATCTTACTATGCTAAGATCAGCTTTACATTCGCTTCGTATTTCTTAATTATTCACTCTAGTCATAAATGGATCTGCCGCATATACACGCCCTTTTTCACAAGATTATATGCGTAAGTTTAAATAACTTTTATTTATTTTAAATGCTTGTGTATGTGTAAATCGTTCTTGAGTAAATTTTTTACTAAAATGGCGCTATATCAATTATTCAATGTTATTATTATTAGTATCTTTGTTGGAAGACGACTTTAGTAAAGAGTCTAATTCAGTTTATACTGGCGTAACGCCGCGTTGCGGCCACAGGCTAAACCCTTGGAGCTACGAGGGCTGTCTAAAAAGTTTCCGACCTAACAAAGAAATAAGTCATTTTTTCTTCGATTTTATTTTTATTTTTCTATATAGTCTCCTTGTAAGTCTGTACTCTTCTCCCAATGACGCTCCCATCCCTTTAACCCGTCCAAATAGTACTTCTTTCTAGTAGTCTTTCTCTGCAAAGTAGTTATTTGCGAAGGTGATGACCTCCTCATTTGACGTAAATATCTGTCTTCCGAGCGCAACTTTTAGTTTAGGGAACGAAAAAACGTCGTTTGGGGCTAGATCTGGTGAGTAAGGAGGGTGGTCAAGCAGTTCAAACCGTAATTTGTAGATTTTCGCCCGGGCAACCGCTGAGGTGTAAGACGTGTGCATTGTCTTGGTGAAACAAAAAAAAAAATTCTGCAAATGTGGCCGTTTTTCCGCAATTTCTGCCTTCACCTTGTCAAGTAATTATGCATAGTATGCACCTGCAATGATTTTTTCCTTTTTAAGTTAATCGATTAAGACAACTCCATGGCTATCCCAGCCGAAGGAACAGCCTTTGCCTTTTTTGCAGCCAATTCTCCGTTCGCAGTCCACTGTTTTGTGTTTTTGTTCCTGGAGTATAATAGTGTGTCCAAGTTTCATCTACAGTAATTAATCGGCGCCAAAACTTCGATTCACCAACATAGCGTTGTAAATGTTCATTCGAATACGTTTTTGGTTCGGAGTGAGCAAACGCGGCACCCAACGTACAGCCAGCTTTCTCATGCCTAAATCTTGATTCAATATGTGACAAACACATTTTTTGGACATGTTCATAGCCTCTGCTATCTCTCTAATCTTAATTCGACGGTCGTCCAGCACCATTTGGTGAACTTGAGCGATGTTATCGTCAGTGGTTGCAGTTTTTTTGTTGTCACCCAAGCTGGTACGGCCACGTTTAAATTCAGCTGCTCTAAATTTCACCCTGCTAAATGATGGTGCAGAGTCCCCGTACACAGCGTCCAACTCGTTTTTAATTTGTGTAGATGTATTACCTTTCAAAAACAAATTTACTAATTACAGCTCGATACTCGATTTTTTCCATTTTCACAAAAATACTCACATCGACTCACTCAAACGATTGTCAAATAACAACTGCGCATCAAAAATGGTTGAAATTTTGGTAAGTACTTATCAAAACATGTGCAAACATGTTCCCAAATTTTGTTGACGAGTGCTGCCATCTTCATGTTGAGGTCAGAAATTTTTCACACAACCCTCGTATTTCTATTCTGTACGCTTGGTCCAAAAGCCACTTGATTCTCGATTACAGCCTTTTTTCATTATCTGTCAAATTACCCGGACTTTTGGTACAATATTATTACAAAACTTTTGAGTAATATTTAAAAAAAATTTAAATAATGCGATTTTTCGACTGGTTTGCCGCTATCTTTATCAAATTTAAATCTTTTTTCTTTGAAACTTTTATAGGAATGTTTGATTCACACGTTTCAAGATAAGGTGAAGAGAAATATTAAAGATAATTGTGGATTCAGTTCTAAAGAAGGGTTATTTTATCTGTACGTTATTTTTTTATGTTAAAGTCCACTGTATTTTTTTTACATTTCAGTGGGCGAAATTTAAAATATTTCAGTTTGCATTCTTTGTTCTTTTTATTCTCTGGAATTTTGTTCCTCTCTGAAAATACACCGTATACCAATTAACATTATATCCTATAGTTTTGCTTATTATGTTTTTATTAGTTAATGTACGACAATTCAATAATGATATAAAATATGTTAAAATGCAACATCGTTCGCCTTGTTTTATGGCCTAGTCATTCTTCGACATATTTTTGAATTTTTAATAACTTATCATTGGAATTCATTACGTGTGTTATCAGTAGTATCTTTTTACTATGGTAACTTTTTACTAACGCCCGTAGTAAAAATCCTTCGCGGGTTGTTGATACATTAAATTTCCGACTGTCAAATTAGATGTCTATAAATGTGACAAATAATCATGACCAGTGCTTTATTTTATTTTTTAATCTTGGAACTGGTTACTGAATCATTCAAATTGATTTTCGTTATTCTGGGATTTCAATTTTGGCTCACTAAATGCTATCAGGTGGGGCAGTAGTCAACACGCCTATCTTGAAAGAAATTGTTATCAAAAAGACACGGGAATTTCGTTCTTAATAAATTACTATAATGAAATACCAAATTCCAGCTTGGGGTGTCACCCGCTCCGCCAACACTGGACGAATGGCCTCGTACATCGCTACCGGGCCGCACTGGAATACCGTGCCGAGAGCTGTTGCGGGAGCTTTAAGCCCGGTCGTCTCGTAGCGCTTCCCTCACAACTCCAAACCATTCGGTTAACAGCCTGTCCACAGACAGTGTACGGGCGTTTACATTAACAGCAAGATTAATTATTGTTTTAAACTGTTCATAATCCGCAATGTTCAAACTAAACGCACTTTATCATATTGAGTAGCTTTAGTCTTGCGCGTTACGCATGTACTTCTCGACTTTATGAAAAAAATCTCTGTATTATTATTATTTTTTTTTTTGAATATGAGTTGTTACTATTAATTAATATGAGTAATTAATTTTAATCAAATTGCATTTTATTTGTGAAGATACGATTTTTAGGGCCCGGTGCTGTGATCAGTAGTAACATTTTACTTTAGTTTAAAAAGTTACTAAAGTCATTGTTTTTTTTTGCGGAAACGGGTTGTTCAATCGTTCTTTAAAAATTATTTACTTCTCGAAAGTAGGTACATCCTAGAGTAAAGTGTGTTTACAGGTAGTAAACATACTTTACTCTCCGATAGTAAGAACGAGAATCGATAGTTAAATATGGCGGACTATTCACGGCTGTTCCAAAAGTCATCTGACACATTAATACTTTGAAAGTTGCAGTATATACGACAATTAATCATTCAATATCCCGCTATTTTAGATATGTGAGTTCGTTCAATGATGATCTCGTTGTTTAATATACATTAGCACATAATCCGAAAAAAAATCATCACGAAAGTGACAGATTTCGAACGCATAGTAGGAAAAAAACATAAGATAAAGCATTCCTGATTATTTGTCGCGCCTATAGACATCTCCGTTTATGCTTTGACAATAGTAAATTTGACGTTCGAACAACCCGCACACGATTTTAACCATGGGCATTAGTAAACAATATTGTGTTTTCATTAATGATAATTTTTCTTCAATATTAGCAAAATTACTTTGTGGCCACGTATTATATAAATAATAAGACAAAAAACTTTGTTTATAGTTTTGTTTATGCTTGAATTTTTAGTTTTATAATACATTGTTACCTGAAGAAGATACCATAGGTATCGAAACATGTTGATTTATCAATAAAAAGTGGTTTCAACATAGTGTTTTGTCTTATTTAAAAATATCTCTAATTTTGTAATATGCAATCTACCTATTATTCCACAATGAAACCTTTTTGAATATACTGCTTACATTAACGACGTCACATTATCGATCCTGAACACGGCTTCCGGATAATATTTTACCACGCCTTTGTTTTTCATTTTTACCAATTTAATAAAAAAATCCATAAATATGGAAATAAATGTACACTTCCTTTTTCCTGCTCGGCGATCCCAGGTGCTGCAGTCTTCTAATACCATCCCTTATTAATTGGGGATTTTCTTCGTTCGATTCGATTCCCGCAGCCGCTCTTGGGCTTCCCCGGGGGAATTACCGTTCCCCTTATTTCTTTTAATTTCCTTCTCCCTTTCTCTCTCATTTCCTTCCAAGATGAGGGCCACGTTTAATAATTCCACGGAAATGTATATTTTAATATTTTTAATTTGTTGTATTTTAATACACAAATACCAAAGTAAAATACAGAAATGTGAGGTAGCCACCTGAACATATTGCTGTCGGCTAGTCGGTCATCAGACAGTGCAGTGATTAGAACAATCGCTTTGTTGTTTTTGTTTTGCGTAAAGTTGTCAAATCCTAGTTTGGAGAAAACATCCCGGCCTGGGGAAGTTTGCGTCGAATCCCCAACAGTTCACCCTCCGACTGGGGATGAATACCGCAGAGTTTATTACATCTGAAATTGTCCTTCAGGAAGTTCATATTTGACCTCGGTCTATATCGGAGAGCAAATTCCAAATACTTTTAATAGTGCAGCGGTCCTATTTACTATTTTTGTTAATGAAAATGGATGATATTGTTTCTATATTTAAGTAATATAATAAGTAGGTACCCAAAAATAAAATATTCTCTCAATATATTCTGTAACGTAATAATTTTTGGCCACATTTAGCTTTCCTTTAATCGAAACCGTCTCTAGAAATGTACCGTTTTAAAGTTGCTTTTCCAAGTTTCGCCGCTTTCCGATCGAGACATCCGACTATTGGTACATCCTAATGACCCACTAATTGATTCCCTCTCACCCGAGCTGATGTTATCTCCGAGACGTGTGTAGGTTGGTACAGTAAACCCAGCGAGCAGCATGTGACGCCACTTAAGCTTATCCCGGGACATGAATAAAACAAATGATAATGGAGCGATATAACTTGGTACCGTTGCTTTTTACGGGTTTATCAAAAAAATACTGTTTTAACGATTACTTGTGAAATATTATTTTTCGCGGTATTTTTTTCATTGTGGGATGCGTTTTAAATAATATTATTTTTAAACAAATATCAGATATCTCATAGACAAAGTTATTTTTTATTATATTTAATGGAAAATATATAGAAAGATATTTGTTTAATAACAGTGCTTTTATATATCCAGTAATTGTGTGTTCTTGAACATATTCAAATATTTCTAATATTATTTTTAATTTTTCTTTTGATTTTTGTATTAATATAATATATTTGTTTCATATTAATAGTACTATTTATTTTTATCCGAAATAATTCGTCTCATGATAAAATTTGTGATTTTAACGTGGGCAAGTTTATGTGGCCTTTTCACAATTATTAATTATTTGACTTTGTTGTAACATAAGTGTGGTGTATTTTAATCAATTAATTATGCTGTGTAGCAATCGAGCACAGGCGCACGCAAATGTTAGCCAGTTCGATTTATTTTCAAAAAGTTCATTTTTGGTTAGATCACGGACGCCGTTCCATTTTGCGCTGTACCCCGCAGATTATAAAGGATCATTACTGAGAGAATAATTGACGATTTCTATTGGAGTCATCCTCTGGGTGGGGTGGGGGGGGGAGGGGTGGATTCCTACCCCATTGTTCCGGCCACTCGGGGATGATAAATGATTTAGCGGTGTTAGGGAATCCCGGCCACCCCATCCCGGGGCCTGGGCTCGTCGCACACACACTCAGCCTGGAGACCATCACTCGACAGCTCCGTGTCCAGCGGAAATAATGGTTTTCCAGTAGAATACATCAGGGGAACGCGTGAATGAAATAATGAAAACGTTTTGTAAATCTTTAAGTTAAGATTCATTGCATACTCATTGAAATTAATTTGTAAATTTTACGTCAGGTGAGATGCTGGTTTCAGTGAAAGAGACATTTAGCTTGTGTAAATATGCAAAAAAAATTCTTAATATCTTGTCTATTTCTAGTCAATAATAAAGCGCTATTTTTTATCCTAAAATAGTTTTATATTTTCCATGAACATATTGACAAATTTTTATTATAATTTACAGAGCATTGACAGTTCTAAATACTAACTAAATGTATTAATTAGAAAGATATACATATAAAATCAATTTTATCGAAAAATATTGTTGTCACGCTACCGGGATTCGAACCTGGATCTCTTTTCCAATCCAGGGAAGGTGCATTACCAACTGTGCTATAGCGACAGTACTTTTTAAATTAATACATATATCGTTCAATTATTTGAAAGTCATGTACTTTGTAAAAAAAATTATCGAAAATTTGTTGTCAAAAATACTGTCGGTGTAGCATAGTTGGTAATGCATCTTCCCCGTATTGGAAAGGAGATCCAGGTTTGAATCCCGGTAGCGTAACAACAATATTTTTCGATAAAATTGATTTTATATGTATACCTTTCTAATTAATACATTTTATTGGTATTTAAAATATCACAAACCTATGATCTGAATAATTATAACTTCACAATAAGAATGTGTTCTCCTTAATAATTAATAGTTCAATGACACAGCACATCAAAAATTATGGTTCTATTATAATTAAAAAATTGTCATTAAACCTTTTTTTAATGCTCATCACAATAATGCGACCGTCCACCGCAACCTGGAGATACTACAGTCGAACCCTGCGCTAAATGAAAAATTAAAATACAAAATACATGAAAGCATAAAATACAACATAATTACATACAGGAATTTAAAAAATAATTATAAATAAATAATTAGCACCAATATTTGGTTTCGATAAAAATTGTTGCGTAATAGTTTTTTGTAGCGTAATGAATTGGGAGAATATATCCAACTCATTTACTGTGTTAATGTCATTATACAATCATTCGTTGAAATCGGATTAAATAACACAACACTGCTGTGGTGGGCATCTAGTCTGAATGTTTCATGCTTCCTTAATAATCTGGTACTTGCGTGAAGCCTTACTTTAGATACGTGTGCTGTAATCTTGTACAGACACATTAGAGATGAGACTTTTTAATCTATCGTTTATAAAAGCGATTCACTGTATGTTTCAACATTTTTGCTTAGACCTGCTCTGAATGATAATGTTTTAATGAATCAGATTCTAAGAGATTGTTGTCTGCTGCATAGTGAGGACACCAGATTGGAGAGTCGTACTCTAATGTGCTGAGAACTAAGAACACAAATAGCAATCTATAACTTTCAGTAATAATCAATAGCGTATTTGATTGAGACGTTGAATTTGTAACATTTAATGTTCAGCGGGTTCCCCAGTAAAATATGTAATAAAAATTAGAAATAGCTCATTTAAAAATTTAATTTGTTGGTTAACATTGTTATACACTTCGTATTTTATTTTCACCTTTTCCGGTACTGGGACCGATATAACAGATGCCTCCAGAACCCTTTTAAAATCATAATTTTCTCTCATATGCTATGTCAGTGATTTTTTTATCTAAGCTACTCCCCTAATAGTCTGTGATGAAAAATTATCATATCAGTACATATGTAATTCAATTTGATTTGAGATATTTTTTTTAGTTTAAATTTATTGCATTGATTTATATTTTTGATATTTATTATTTATACTTACCTAGCATGAAATATTTAATTTTATTTAAAAAAAATTGTTATCCCTGTTTAACTTTGTGAGAAGCCAGTATTAATAAAGAACTTAAGATATTTGTAAACTGCTATTTTCATGTGTTGTTTGATTCCTCGTCAGTGTAGTGGTTAGCGTCCCCGTTTGTCACGCGGGAGACCGGAGTTAGGTTCTCCGCCAAGGAGATTTTTATTTTATTTAACTGAATTTATGAATCTTGTTCGAACTAGAAAAAACACATTCTTTACAGGGTGGCATGATAAATGTGTCTGAAATATTTAACGGTTTTTTTTTTTGTAAGTTTTCACTTTGTTTTGATACTTTTATAAAAATAAAATTCAGCACATTATTAGTAGTATTTATTATCGAGTTCTGAAACCCGACATACCTAATACTGTATTTTTTTGAATTTCATTTAGTCGAATGTATAAACCTCGCAAAAACAATTAACAAATAAAATTTGAGAATTTGCTGGTATTTTGTACATTTACGGCATGCCAGAAATAACGTCGATCAAATAAATGTTGATATTCCATTACAATATGTTTCTCAGGAATTCCTATAGTTAAAATTTATCTTTTAAGAGCTTTTGGAGGTTTTTTGTTATTTTATTACAGGTTTAGTATTTTAATCGCCCACCAATTTACTACACCCACCTTTTAAAATAATAATAAATATGCATAATAATATTACGTCTCCTCGTCTATTTTCTATGACTTTTTGGACGTCTAAGATGTAGTGTAATTATGGCTATTTAATGCTTGATTAAACGGCCAGGTCTATGAGACGCCAGCGGGGCAAAAACGAACATGTTTTTTAAGTAAGGTTAAGATAAGTTTAATTATTTTCTCTTTTATATATTCAATGATAGTACGTGAATATATGTCCACTAAATCGTATTACGGCTGGCAAATATATTGAGCACATGTCATCCTGTCATCTCATCTGTCATATGTCTCATGGTCATATCGCGTCGCACTCTATGGTCAGTTCTTTGTCTATGATAGAACTGTCAAATTATGACAATATTAATGTTTTGTTCGTATTTTTCAAAATGTTTTTAAGTGGATATTTATATTTCAAAGTTATTTCGTTAAAACACCGCTTGTACAATTCCAGGGACGGCAACACAGAATGCCGATGAATGAATATCGGCTATCGCTGATTGCTTTTTGATGCTAGTATAATTATATTGTGGAAACTCTTATTTTATTTTATTTTTTTCGTATTTATTTATTTCAATATTTTCGTACAGATTATCAGCAGGTCGTTAATGACTTATATGTATCATTAGATACAATGTGGAAACATTTAAGACAATTAGGGGTATAATATGTTTATACTTTAGTATATAATAATTCTTGTGAAAAGTAGGTACCTACCGTGTTCTGTCTGTCTCCTCCCTCTCATGCTGAAAATAGATTTATTACAAACAACGGGTACAGGTCGATTTAGGGGTGACCGGAGTGGGATTTTAGGAAATTTAAAAACAATATTGACGCATTGCGCGGAACGGGACGATGCACTAAATCAGTAGCGAGTACCGCGTGCGCCGTTTTAACCTCATTCCCGGACGCCGTACATTTGCCTTTTAGAGTCACGCCATAAATTATGAGATTGATTGTGAAAAATGTTTGCAAATAGACTATCAATATCAAAACATACTAATTTTGCATTAGTCGGAAGGATAATTAATGTACTTTAAGCAATTTACTACATGAAAGGAATTATTTATTTATGACAATTTTCAAGCGGAATTAAAAACAAGAAAATAAATAGCAGTAAATAACGGTTATAGATAAAATATTTATATCTGATACAAATAAAATGTAGTAATTAATTTTATCGAAAAATTTTGTTGTTGCCACCGGGATTCGAACCCGGATCTCTTCCAATCCGGGGAACGTGCACGCGTCTCTATTTTTTATAAAATAAATAAAAATCACATAGTTTAGTTAGTCGGTACTCTCTGCAATATTGTTTTTCGTTTCCAATTTTCATATTCTCGCCGCAATTTGTGATCGCGATGTGGACCGGCGAGGGGCGGGCGGCGCTCCACCAACACGGCCACAGTCTCCGCACTCAATCATACGAGATGTAATCTGTCGGCGGTGTTACCTGAACACGAGTTCCGTTCATTTCTCATTTGGATTTGGAAGCCGCGCGAGTGGCGTCGACACGACGTTACATAATGTGCCGCGCGACTGCAGACATCTCGAGATAGCGTCTCCGTTGTGCGAAGGGTTTGAGGTTTAATTATTCCCAGCGCCAAAGTTTACAGGTCGCGGTTTAACAAATGGTTACGATTGACTTCACCCGCCGATAAATTAGTGTTGTGTTGAGGGCGCAAGCGGAAGATGTACAGTATTTTTAATTAAAATACTGTACGTATATTCATTTGAGATACCAACTTCTCTGTGATGCGAATAAATCTTTTGTAGCATTTTATTTATGTTTCATATCATCTCGCGCATTATAAGAAGAGATGATGAAATATATGATATGGGTCGGTTCCCCCTGTAAGAAAGCGTGAGGATGTTCCGTCTCGGGCGGTCTCCGTGAGAGTTTAATCATCGGTTTGCTTGAGGTCTTCCTCATTGCCTTCTATAATTATGTTTGGCATTTTAACGATATGATACCATACCATCTCAGCCTGGCTTCTCCCGTCTGACGTACTAGTTCCTAATTCTATCCAGTATCGTTACCCCTCTGAGCATTTTGAGACCGTTGGCGCTCATTTATTGTTCGTCGACCTTTTCACTGTCCAGCACTCGGCACCGCATAGCATCGCAGGTCGCAGGGCCGTCTTGTATATTCGACCTTTAGTTTTGATGGACGTTTTTGGGTCGCAAAGAACACCGTCGAGTCAACGCCACGTACGCCACGCCACATGCAGTTAATATTTTACGATTATATATTATTGTGATGAAGTTTCGATTTCAGCTTTGAAAATTATCAACTCTCGGTGTATTTCAATGCGTATTTCTAGAGTTCGATGTGTCGTGGCTGGGTCGAATTTACATTCCTTCATTTTCTTTAACTCGGCGGCTGGACAGGGCTCGAAACTACATCGGTTTGTCACTAATTGATTGATTGGTCATCTAGTCGTTGAGTATCTTACCGTTATATGGAACCAGCATGTCGGATTTTCATATATGATGCCAAATTGAAATATTGATTTGTGGAATTTTTATTTTGATTTTATTAAATATACTTATTGGCAATGTTTCTCGGCTGAGCACGCGAGCCAAGATTTGCGAACGTAGCGCACACAAATTTTAAGAGGACACTAACTTCTCATTAATATACTAAGTCTAATAAATAGTCTTACCCTGGGAAGATAATATTTGTCTTACATTCTCCCTCTTAAATTATGAAAGTGGATGTTAATATTTCATCAAGATTTTTTTGCGCACTGCTATCCAATAATTAAAGCGAACATTGCCTATTGAGCTTTTTCATTGTAAGAACTTCAATAATATGATAGAGCGATTGTACTTTTATATTCTCTTAAATTGTTGGACATTTTTGTTTATTTATTTTATTCAGAAAAGTTAATTAGTAAATACGGAAATTACAATGAAAGCTAAACAATAGTTAGACCAATTACATGTTTAAAATTTAAGAAGGACTATAAAACAGAAAATGACTAAAGTTGAGAATAAAAATTTTAAGATAGAGAAGAAAGTAAGGAAATATTCGAGGGCAAAGGAAAAGGAAAATGGGATAGGGAATGTCTAATTAGTTTAGGTGTGAATTGAAATAAAGGAGTGCTCGGTAGAAAAATTTAGTTTTGTTTGGCATTGGTGTTGTAATGTGGAAGATTAAATGTAAAATTAGTTCTGGTTGACCTGGCTGGCACTCGAATGGATATGCGACTGAATAAATCAGGACACTGTCATTAGTTAATAATTAACTACTATTTTCTTGTCTTTTTATCTTCCTTGTGTTGTGCTCTTCGTGTGCGTGGGCAATCTTATTATTATGATTACTGTATGCTTATTAGATAGACTGAGAATTGTTGTTGACCTAATTCTCTTCTTGAATACATCACTTCATTTCAATCATATCTAAAGTAGTTATAACATTTTTTTCTTCAATCATCTCTAACCTAATAGCACATTTTATTTTATCTTTCACCAGCAATATATATACAATAAAATATTTCTGTATTGGAATCAGAATTGTAACCGATTGAAACAATAGTTTCACGAAATAATATTTTTTGCACAGTCATCCCTTTTTCAGGTATCATTTCAAGCGTTTTTATCCCTTGTGGCTGTGATGGCTAATCGGTCCATACGGGACCATCGGATGATTGATCTTCTCGCCATCTCCTCGTGGCCCCTCTCCTCTCCTTTCTGAACCCCTCTCTTCCATTTACCTCTCGATATGTTTACACGCTCTCGTGAATTACGATCACCGTCTGACGTGAATTCGGTCCTATTCTCGTTTGGTATTTAATCTCACATCTTCAGAGAAGACGACTTTGTGACAACCTGTCAAATATTTAATGGCAAAATATATTCCACGGAGTTGATTTCGTAAACGTATCATTTACAGACATTTTTGTCTCGCCAATTTTAATGAACGGATCGATGTCAATTTGGTTGGCATACGATTAATGAGGGAGAAAAATTTATTTCTAATAAGAAAAAGTCTTCATTGCAAAAATGGAGGGTTTTATTTTTATTAATCGTAATCGATCGGTAATCGGTAATAATCGGTAATCGAATGTATATCAGTTGGTTCAGTCTGCTCTCTACACAGAATGAAATAGATCAATCAATAAGAAATTAGTGACGGTACCGCAGTATAATTATTCGATTTTTATTAAAACCACTTTATTATTTGTACTCTGTCGCGGAGGGTCCGATTAATGTCACAAAAATCAATCTACATATAAATATATATATTAATTTAATTGGGCCCCTCCATTCGTGCCGACCAACCGTGCCTCGGACAATCCGGGGTGGCTTAGTTCCACAATAATGGGTGCAATCCCTTGCACGATAATGTCGCCCTGTCCGCTCATTGGGCGATTACGATGCCGCCCCCGCCCGCCTGTAAAGCGTCCCGGCTAACTTATTGAGTGACTCATATTCACGGAGACACGAGTCATGCGGGAGCACTCAGCGTAATATCCCCCCCCTGTGTAATAAAATCAAATTTCCTCTTGGCATAATTGTAATCCATTTTACATAATTGTGGTATTTTCGAAGATATTTTTTACATAATGTGAGTTCAATTTTTATTTAATTTATTTTGATGGAAACTGTCAAACAGTTTTTACTTCAAAATACATTCATACAGGGCAATCTATATTTTCGTATGGGCAAGCAAATATAATATGAAGTGACACCTGCGCATATCCACAAGTTATTATTAGACGTAATTTTGATATTATATTACACTAGCAATATTTGAATATGTACAAGAACACACAATTACTGGATTTTTACCTACAAAGGTACTGTTATTAAACAGATATCAGATATCTCATAGAGACAAAGATATTTTTTATTATATTTAATGGAAAATATATGGAAGTATGGGGTAATTACAGGGCTAACGACCTGTATTCGGCTGGCTTAAGTGATCACTTTATATATAACGTTCACCCCCTCAATCTCCACATTTATCAAATTTTTTGATAGTTGTACTTGTGTTAGTATGTGGACTCGCTTCGAGTACCACTACACCATCGCCATCTATGGACCAAATTTGATACATTAAAAAAAAAAATTATATCATTTTTCCTATACAAAGACTTCATAGAGAATGAATCCAGTATTTTATTCAATGTTTAAATATAAGTATCGTGTCACTGAATTTCAAAATCAGGTATAACACTTTTTTATAAATTTGAATTATACCTATATATATATATCATTGTATTTGGAATTTTTTTATTTTATTTAAAAATGTATGAGTTATTTTTAAAATACGTTTTGTTTGCTAGCAATATTAAATATAATGTTAGGGTGAGCAAATAACCCGGTATAACGCGAAATGACTTTAAATATCTGCCATGGTTTTTTTTTTATCATACTGAAATACATATTTGGGTTCAAATTAATATAATAATTAATGTAAATACATAATAATTTTGTTTTGAATGGAAGTGATTGATACAATTTATAAAAAAAGTAATAATGCCTGTCATTAAGTGTGGCGGTTTTGCTTGATTTTCTCGACATTATGAAATATGGCGGGTGTATTAGTAGTCAGCGATTCTAATATGGATTATGGACCCCGACATTTCTGGCAGTAGAACTGCTACAGATCACGAGACCAAGACACGATATGTACTGGGGGGGCATTTAGAAGAAGAAGAAGATGGATTATGGAATAATGCAGCCCATAAGGATGTTGATAAAGCATCTAAACACATAAATTATTCTTCATCAGATTATTTATATTTGGTTTCTTATATTTCATTAGGAGTGACTTAGTTCCTAATGGTGCTTTCGTAAGACTTGTCTCAAAAGTCGCGTAAAATGCAGTACAAAGTCGAACGCAGAGCGAGCTGTCATTAGTTTGTTGTAATCTGTACGCATAGAATAAAAAACAACTGATGCATACCTACATTTTCAATTGATGTCGTATCTGGTACACGCACCTTGTAATCGAGTAGAGATGTATAACGGCTTGGCTTTTTATCAGCTAATATATACTCTAAAGGGTTACCGATAGGGATTGTATTTATTGTGCGTGTCACTCGGATGGAGCGACCGAAGTTTGAGATATCAGAAGAATTATTATTTACGGTGAGAACCGAGTGCCCTATTCCTCCTCGAATTCTTACGCATGTATATGAATTGTCACAGTGTATGCTAATCTTATCAGGAGTGCGTGTGAGTATGGGTGTTGGTGTTACGTCTAGAGCAGGTTGATTATAATGACATAATATTTTTTTAAATATTGCGTTTCTTGTCAAATGATGAGCGAAATAAATGGTTAAATTGTAAGTTAAAGTGCGTTATTAGTGAAGATGACTGGAGGCGGTGCCGAGCGATGCGTCCGATGAAATGGCTAGGAGAAGAGTGATCGTTTCTGATGGTTTCTCGGATTAGTTGCGGCGCGATGTATTGTTGCCTGCATTTCTGACGGTACTGGACGGCTGTCAAGTGCATGATTACGCGGTTTTGTCTGCGAGACCCGAGCAGGACTCCACAGATGTGTAAAGGTGGTGTTGGTTGTATCTAGTATCTATTCTGCGATAGACAGATATAAAAAAGAAAATGATTTTTTTTCTAAATTATTTAGATACGTAAACAATTTTTCTCATACTAGAATATTAACATTTATTAATACTGTTTTTATCTGGCTCTAAGGGCATTTCAGGTTCATGGCTAACCCCACAACCGCCTCTGTCTCGAGCTGTGATCTCTCAATAGTGAATATAAGCCGGGCTGCATTTTTTCGAACATTGTCCGCCCATCTAATTCTTGGGCGCCCCAGGGGGTGAGTTCCTTTCGGCGTTCCCAAAGGACTTCAAAGACTTTGCGACATTCTCTGGATATGTCACATTTGACAACGTGTCCTGCCCATCTTAGGCTTTTCGACTTCAATATTCAAGATATCTCAAGATTGTGCGGATGCGCGCGCCATCGGTGATTATCCAAGATCAAAGATTCTCAGGAGAATTTTGTTTTCGGATACTTGGATATCGTTTAATTACTTCTTCGTGAGGCTTCTAAAAATAACAAATATTTATTTAACTTTTTTATAAAAAATAACGTCTCAGTGAAAATAGAAACGAGGCTTTCTAATAATATAAACAAAAAATCATTGTTAAGCGTGAAGTCTCCGACACGTCGACACGTCATTCGCAATCGCGTGCTTCGTCGGTTAACGGTATTTTTTCACGCGGTCACTGTAACACACCCGAGTTTATACAATTTTTAAGTAATTTTTGTACCTAATGAAAATAAGTAAGTAATAAATTAAGGTATTCATTCATTGGCGACATAAATTAAGAAGAAAAAAAATGTCATAAAAATATTTTGAGAAATCTGAGTGAACTCAATATTTTCGCAAAACGTACTAACAACCGCTGTTTGATAAATCGCCTTTAATTAATACAAGTTTCCAATGTCGCCATTATTCATTTTTAATTCAAATCTATTTTTAGTTTGACTCGCTCATTGCCGTCGGAGAAGAAAAATATTTTAAGGGAATTAAATTCACAGCATTTTGTCCAATGTAGATGTATTATCTTTTTACCGTGTATGCATTGTGTTTTGCATTTTTTAAATTTAACATTACAAAAAAAAAACACAATAATAACCTATCACCCCACACCCTCAGAAATGTGGTCTAGGGCTAGCTGTTGGTTTTTAAGTATTTATTAAGAAGACCTTCTTCCTCGAGGCAGTCGATTCTAAGATTAATATTTTTGAGATAATACTTCAATTTTTACGGGATATTTTAAACATATGCGATTGAATTCGAAAGGCACAAAATCAAATGTAGATTTATTATAGTCTAATGTGTTTTCGCCATTTGTATGTAGTTGAGCGTGTGAAGCACTTCATCTCAATAAAGCGGACACAAGCGACCGACCATTTTTACGGCCTCTCGGGGTCCGTCCCTTATCGATGCCGGATTGTCACCCCTTCGCGTGCGTACTTGACGGATACCGACCACCTGGCAACAGTTTCGGGTCAGCGCCATCACCGGGGGACTGAGGAGCCCGATTCTCTCGCGGTCAACCCTTCGGATTATTCGAGAATATGCTGATTTATTTGCTCGCGATCGGACGGACCGGCGGTTTAATCGCCCATCGGGATACCAGCCAGAAAGCACTTTTAAATGTCGTATTTCCCGAAAACGGCACGTGCCACAGTTCTAAATTGTTGCAAAATTCCTTTTGAGAATTTGTCTCTGATGTCGTCTTCTTCTTCTTCTTCGACGGTCCCTCGTGATTGTTATATTATCGGTTTTCGAACAATGGCGAAAATAACTTTGACCCGATTATTAGAAATTTGAACATATCCATCACACACGCCGGACCGTCACGATCTTCATGAACTCCCGCTCTTTTCCACTTTTTCTCGGCATCCCACACATTTGAAAGCTGTTACCGAAGAAGTGCCTCTCGCCTTTTCCACCTGATCTGTCTAACGGGTGGGGAATATTTCTCTTCCTCCCTCTCGTGTTTCCGCGTGACGCCGCCCCAGTATAAAATTTTCCAAGCATTTTTCCCTTCTTTCAAGACGTCCAAAGTTGATGTGTATTTCCTGCAGAATGGAGACATTTGTGCATTTAGTATTCGTGGTATGCGCGCAACAAGTGCCTCCAACACCACATCTCGAAGGCATCAACCTGCCTTCTTTGACTTCGCTTTACAGTCCATGATTACACATCGTATATTATATAATATCCTTATTATATATTGCGCTTTTTCATCTATTTCTATGACTTTCTGTATGTATTAGACGTAGTGTCATTATGATTGTATAGTGCTTGGTTAAACGGCCAGGTCTATGAGACGTGAACAGGGTAAAAACGAATGTGTTTTAATAGGGATAAATCTAACTTAGCATACAAATTGCCTATACGCGATTATCATGTCATCTAGATGTCATTTTTGTTCGTTTTGACAGTTAACTTACAAAGGTGGAATAATTTTTTACATTGACATTTTATTTACGTGTGGTTTGTTTTGGGGAAAGCTCTATCATTCAAATACAGATTCTATTGAGACCCTGACCGCGCAGCGGCCACTATCTGCCGCGAAGCGGCCATAAAAGACGCCCGCTGTCGCCGATTGCTTATCTGCTAGTAAATATTGAATACACCTGCACAAGCCTGACCTTTAATGTTTTATATACACCGCAGTCTTTCTTTCCATTATCTTATCGAGTCTGGAAATAGAACCTTCGCAATACCCTTGGGTCGTTTAATTTTTGATTCGCAGCTACCATCGTCAGCAATCATAGACCCAAGATAATTGAATTTCTTGATAATTTTAAGGTCTGGAAGGATGTTTGTCCGAGTAAGCTGGTTACATCGATCACTGGCCATTAATTTGGATTCTAGAGTATCTGGACTAGTAAAAACGTTTAGACTATCATATTACAGAGTCCGTGATTATTTACCCGATTTTGCAGTATAATAGAATTTTAAAAACATCATTTATGAAAAACGTGAATAGAATTAGACCCAGAAGTGATTCTTGCGGTACACCTAATCTATTAAAAAAAGGGTTCGATGTACATTATATATATTTAGCTATTTTTTAAAAATAATTGTTATTTTGATATCTATATATCTAATTTAATCGTTATATTTAAACATATGTTTTTTTTATGACTGAAGTCGCTTTGAAGGTCTTCATGAAGACCGATAATACAATAATAACGATAAATATATCCCCAACCATAAGAGTTTTGTTATTTCTAAATTCATTTTGTGTACATAGTATTTCTTAATCTTCTTCTTCCACGGTTCTGTATCCCAGGATAGAGAGAGGTGGAGATGGTGGCTATTTTTAACAGTAGCTGAATGTGGGTTAAAAAAAAGTTATGTTTATTTCGTCAGCTATTATTTGTTTTAAGAGGGTATTCTCATTTGCCAGAACGAAAAAGATTGTTTCTTTTATACTTTTAAATATAATTTCTTTTTATTTCAAATTTATTTCCTAAGAAAATACGTTTATGTCTCAATAAAAAAAATGGAGTATGCTTATAGGATTTTAAACGTATTGTTAATTTTTTTATTTATTTATAAAATAAATACATACACATTGTATGATATAGTGCAATGAGTAAGTACAATAAACGTGGCTACTAGGTCGAACGTCGGCACGGGAATCCTAGTGCTTATCTCGGCCGCCTGTCGTTCGTGACGTCCCCCTTTCGGCCTAGGTCGATGGCTTTGCTTCACTCGGGTGCGCGTCTCGGCTACGGCACGCTTGGCCTGGCTACCCACAGATGACGGAAGACATCCGCCACAGTTTTATTATTTACCATCAGCACTGGTACTAGAATGATCGTTATTTGTGAATGATGGTCGCTGGAAAATAGAGAAGGTTACAAAAACGTTTTTGTAAATAAAAAGAAAAATATTTCTTATTATTTTAAATTGTTAACTTTGTTTCACAAAGTTGATTTTGCTAATCTTAAAAATAAAAATATTTCTTATTTTTCCTTGATTCTAGTACCTTCCATGTGTTTTATGCGTGATTAAACTTTTAGTTATTATCTTAATTATTTTCTTGTGAAAACGTAGTATTGGAAAGAATGCGTTTAATTGTAGTTACTTGAGTCAATCAGATGTTTCGGGCAATTTAATAAATCCAATGAAACTCCTTCACATTTTATTTTATGAAAATATATTATTATTGTGAAGTTGCAATTTATAAGATCGAAAATTTAACGATAAATTGGTTTAAACGATAACTCAATTCTCCTGGCGATAAAAATTGGCGAATTCAAGTCCCGGTGGTAATTATATGTTACATATATATATACATAGATTTTTCTGTTTAACGATGCTCGACTGCTCTCACTAGGCTTGTATCGGTACAATCGGCAAGTATTTTTGCCAATTGTAATTATTGTTATTGTTTCCATCACATTTATTTTTAGAATTTAAAATTTTATTTTAGAGTTATTCTTTACAATTTTTAACTTTTAAAAAATATCGGTCGTTCCAAATCGATAAACGGGAAACACCCCTTGATGTGAATTGATAAATTATTTCATCAAAATCATAAAAATGTCCGTGGGGCGGCGGTATTTTTGTCAGTTGCAATTAATCAAAATCAAACAGATGATGGATGCCGGTGACGTAATATGGGTCGATTGTTCGAGCGCAACTCATATTTCACCCTTCGTTAACACGACCATTATAAACAGGGTTGGGGTGCGGCTGAAATCACTGCAGGTCTATCGCTTCTAATGTAATAAGTGCCCCGGAGATAGCTTGCACTTTGACAGATAACATGGAAACAATTATGTATAATGTCCAGTCATATGATTTGTCATTGCAAAGCTGAAACAGAATTTGTAATGTATTTAAAAAATGCTGATCAGACAACTTCACATACGGTGTCACATAAGTTACCCAACCATAGCTTACATTCCTTTACGATGTTTTACATTAAGGTGGTTGGATTAGTCTGCTATATTCTTCTTCTTGTTTCCTCCTTCATTGCCATTGACATATAGTAGTCTTACTCAGATGAGACTCAGCTAGCAATGCAACCGTGACAAGTCCTGGTCCTGAGTCGCCCTCATAGCTGACTCCAGGGTTCAGCCAGATGCAGCGAATCTATCTACCACTATGACACTTCCCGGTTTTCTTCGGACCAAAGTTATGTAGTTAGTTAAGTTAAGTTGGTGTAGCATAATCGGTTAATGCATTTTCCCAAGATAAGAAGAGATCCAGGTTCGTATCCCGGTAGCAACAATAATATATTTCTATAAAATTGATTTTGTTAACGCCGTTTAAAATAATTAAATACTATTAAGGTTTTTGGCGTTTTACTTGTTGCCTCTGCATACGTTCAATTCGCGGTTTACCAAATTTTAACCTGCGTATATCCTTAACTTTTTTTCCCTCACCTATTCTTAAGCACAAGGAAGAAAGAAGATGTCTCAGTGATTAAAATTCTTTCAACTGCAGCAAGTTCAGTGCGCTTGGAACTTTTGTACGGATAACTACCGTCGCTTTACTCCGCTAACGCTTATAATTAATCTTACTTTAATCCCGTTTATACATTTATAATCTTTTTCGCGAGTGTTAACATTGTAGACACTCCGCGAAGCTTTGCTTTCCTTTCTTCCTCATATTTCCATCAGATTTTATATGTATATCTTTCTAATTAATACATTTAATTTGTATTTAATCAAATATCATAGACCCATGTTCTGAATAATTACAACTTCACAATAAGAATATGTTCTCCTTAATAATATATTAGTTGTATCAAAGTGCCCAGAATTTAATAAAAATTGAATTATTAATTCTGGCAACTCCTATCGGATTACTAAAAGGTATTTGAGATTCCGTAAAATATAAAGAAAATGGCTTTCAAATAATGGAACGTTAGATGTATCAATATGAAAAGTGTAACATATAGGTTCGAAAATTTGTCGTCAATGCACTGAGTTGGTGTAGCACAATCGGTTAATGCATTTTCCCGGTTCGTAACCCGGTAGGTAAAATTTTTTTTTTTATTGTTAACTGCTGTAGATAGGGCATACTGTGGTTGGATTTGTTGCAGATTCAAGGCATTCGTGCGTTGCGTAACATCCTTCTTCAGCAATACATTTCGAAGACGTCTATTTTACGCTTGTCGCTATTGCGAACTATCCAAGTCCGCTGCATTCATGAAAGTTCTAAAGACAAGAGTATGTTATATGATATGATTTTAAAGTAAATTAAAATTTATTCTATTAAGGAGAACACATTCTTATTGTGAAGTTGTAATTATTCAGAACATATAGGTCTGTGATGTTATTAATACAAATTAAATGTATTATTTAGAGAAATATATTTGTAAAATCAATTTTATCGAAAAATATTGTTGTTGCTATCGGGATTCGAACCTGGATCTCTTCCAATACGGGGAACGTGCATTAATCGATTATGCTATAGCACCACAGTATAGTGACGACAAATTTTCGAATCTATATGTTTTTTAATTTTTTTTTATTCTCTTCATGTTCTTAATATACTTACATATTATATATTATAAACATTCCTATAAATAAATATCAGATATCTCATAGAGACAAAGCTATTTTTTATTATATTTAATGGAAAATATAATAAAAAATAGCTTTGGCTCTATGAGGTATCTGGTATTTGTTTAATAACAGTGCTTTTGTAGGTAAATTAATTGTGTGTTCTTAGACTTATTCAAATATAGCTAACATTCTTATAAATTACAGAAAAGGCGAACAAGCTTCATAACGTAAGTGATGTTCACTGACTCCTTATCTAGACTGACGTCTGTACTAGAGGAGACAGGTCCATCCGTTATGTCTATGTTACACTTTTCAAATTAATACATCTATCGTTCCATTATTTGAAAGCCATCTTCTTTATTATATCGGTTAATGCACGTTCTCCAGATTGGAAGAGATCCAGGTTCGAATCCCTGTAGCAACAACAATATTTTTCGATAAAATTGATTTGATATGTATATCTTATTTGTATTAAAATTTATCCCATCAAAACGTCATGTTAAATCTTTAATTATGTTCTTCAAAAGTGTTTCTGCCATATTCTGTATCAGGCAATAATTCGAGAAATAATGCACTCACAGCGCGTTGTTATCAGTCGTACGTAAATATTTACTTGTACGATCTCCGAAACAATAAATTCACCCCTTCCTCAAAATATTAATTGCGCAGTAAATCAACGTTTTATTATAATTTCAGCAAATTAAAGCTATTAATCATTTGGGGATCACGTACACCTCGGGGGGAAGTTTATCAGGCGTGTGGGTACACTGGTATCATTAAAAGGCAATATAATTCGCGCGGTTAGCACCTGGCACACGGTCGGGGAGAAATTTATTTATTGTACACGGCGAAAGAACCCACGTGGTGGAGAATAATCACGCGCCCGCGTATCGTGAAAGATGTATCCTAACCTTTCCCAACCTCACTTGACCTGACTGCGAAATGGACCGTGGAGATTAGCCGATGCGGCCGGTGGGTAAGCCATTAAAACAATAGTGGGATCTGTATTTATTATTAATTTATTGCCGCGTTTAATATACTCTGCTGTATTTTAATTTATGCTCGTTTACGTTTACGTTTACGCTTACGATCGTTTTATGATTTATGATAGTTTACGTTTACGCTAATCTTCGGATGATATTTTAGTTCAGTCCACTTAAAACAACATCCATTTTCTACAGTCATACAGTACGGTTTATTAGGTTAGGGAGCTACTTTGTGCGTCTGAACTATTATTTAAAAAAAAAAATCATATTACTAGATGACCTTAACGTTTAACATCATTTTAAGTAAGATCCAATTAATCAATATCTATCAATCAATAGAAAACAAGTAACTAACAACTAACTTACCATCGTGCCGTTTTCCCGCGGATGTAGGCATAGAGGATAGAGCGCTACACTCTTCCATCCTGACACACAATTCTCGCCCCATCCACATTCATACATCTTCTCATACAAGCTCGTCGATTATTGAGGCTTTTAATAGGACCTAGTCCTTCCGATCAATAATGTTGTCCTTTTTCATCTCATGCATATAAAATTGTATCGCTGTCCCTCATTACAGTTATGCATACAAGTTGTTGAGTTAAATTGTTAGATTGATAATGCTCTTAAAAGGCGAAATGCGTCTCAGGTAAATTTAGCTAGTACAATGAAAAAACAAGCGTTTTATTTTCACATATGTGATTATGGAGTTTAACAAACTTACATCGGAACCAGTAAATACTTCTCATGTGTTTTAATAATAATATAATTCGATATCATAAATTTAAAAATATCTGAATTTCCTGTCATTACTGACTACTAGTTTACTAAGAATGTGCGATGTAGAAAATTGAGGTGCATATTCGAACCGTATTACAGCAGAGCGTTCATGTCGATGACCCTCCTCTGCCACGATACGAGGGGGTACTCGCCTGCACTCGTCTCCACTGAAATGGGCAAACTGAAGTCTCTCCAGTGGCAGACGATTCAAGGATGTGTCCCATCCGCCACTATCCCCGGACCCGGGGAATAAACACTCATTCCTCGATTTACGCGGTAGATACGTCCCAGAAAATTCCGCGTAAATCGAGACATAGAATGCAAAATTAAAATCCGCGTAAATCAATACTTAAAGCTCAAACCGCGTAAAACGAGTACATACCATAGACGTATGTATCAACATAAGAAAGGAAAAAAACACGTTTTTATAAAATATATAGATTTATTACTTTTAAATTCATTTATAACACGTACAAAATTTAAAACAGATTTGTAATTTTATTATTCGTTAACACAAAATGTTTTTCAAAAATTGATCATATGTACTGTAAATTAAATGATTTATAACTCTATTAATTTGAAACATTTTGCTAATTTGGTTAAATTTGTCTTCTTCCTATTCTTGATTTCAAAATTATCAGAAAATATATTTCGCATCTACAAAATTTTTCTATATTACGGCAATTTTGTGGCACGCGGAAAATGAATGGTCGCGGTCTTTCTTATAATGCTTGTATTTTCTTAGTTATGGCAAATAACATTCCCTTTATTAGTTTTACATTAGTGTAAAGGTCTTATTTAATGATTAAAAAAAAAATCAGTGTTTAACTTCTTATTTAAATGAATAATTAAAACTCATATTTTTGTGAAAAACGCGGATATATGTATTATTTTTGAAAGGAATGGCTTAATGTGTGTTTTTTATTTATTGATTAGAAATTTAAAAAAAACAATTTGATTTAATAAACCGCGTACCACGCATACTGCGTAAATCGAGAAACGAGTGTTCGTTGGAATGGCTGTTGAAGAAGAAAAAAATACGCACATATGTATTTTAAAATATTTGATGATTTTGATTTCTCATTCTAGTGTTAAATGAAAGTTATTCAGCGGATTGGAAATTTCGTTAACCGATAAAGAGTTTAACCTTTAAAAATGTTTATTGCGTCACGGCCAGGGGTATACAATTGGCCATACCCTTACAATACAATACCGTGTATTGATTTTTACTCACTCAGCACTGCCTCTAATAATTTTTCACTTGCGAAAGCATAACTCGAAATTGGCATATTTCAGCGCCAACTTGTGAATTGCGTTTTCAATTATTGAACGTCCTTCACGGTGGAAACGTCAGGCGAGTTTTCATGGCAACGTGTTATATATATACTTTTAAAATCAGCAATGTTATCTTTGTGGTTAAGATTCATATTTTTATTTATTATCTTTGTTTTATTGTCAATTTTGCATATAAACGGTGTTGGTCACAAATTAAATAATTTGGAATCGTTGGAGATAAATAAAGCGTGTAAAACTAATCAAAAAATTATAAACAACCAACTAAATTTAACTACGAGTCCCATTCTAAAATTATTTCCTAAAAATTATTCAGTAAATTTGTATTAAGTAATGATTTGAGTTAGGTACTAAAAAAAATTTTTTTTTTTTTTAAAATAGATTCTGTCTAAGAAACAATATATGTTTTAGTTAGTTATGACATCCCGAAGAAGAAAATGGTATTTTTCGAAACCGGTAGATGTATTTAAACTCATTTTAGTGGTTAATAAAACAAAGATAATAAATAAAAATATGTTATATATATATATATTTTATTTTTTTGTTAAATGTGTACAATAAATTCATTTTATTTTAGCACGTTTTTATTTTGCTTTTCGGTTAAGTCTTCGACTCTCTTCCGCCAATTGATCTAATACTTTGTGCGCCCCGCGGTGGTCTTTTATTGACACCCTGTAGGCTTTCATAACCGGGTGCTCCGTGACCCGAATCTTGATGTAATACAATATTAATGATTACTAATCCAGACAGCGGGAGAAATATATATATATATAGAAATACATATAGGATAAATGTATGAACTGCAGACTACTGAATACGATGGGGTTGGTTTACGTTAGGCAATTTAATCAAAAACATTAAATATCATCGCTTATACGGGTGTCTCAAAAGACGCAACGAGTGGTAGAGGGGCAGGGGGGTGGTGTTGTATGCCGATCGCTAGCCGCGTCCTTGTGAATTCAGTCGCTATGGAGCATGTCCTTACCAGTTGTTCGTGAAATTTTCCAGCGAAAATTGATATCCCGACAAGGTGACATAAACTGGCCTCCACGTAGCCCCGACTTGACAACAATTGACTTTTTCCTGTGGGGCTACCTTAAATCAAAGGCATACAGTAACGATTCTCCATTTCTGGACCAATTAAAAGAAAATATCTCAAAAGGAGAATACGTGCCGAGCAGTTCACAGAACTTTCGCCTCCCTTTTAGAAGAGTGCCAGCGAAATAATGGATCAAATTTAGAAAATATAATATTTAAGAAATAAATTCCTAGGGACTGTACATAAATGCGAAATAAACATTTTTGTATTAAACCCATTCATTATTTTATTACTGAATTTTTTATGAAAACGATTTTTGGGACACCTTGTATAACGTCTAACCGAGTTTACAAGTAGCTGTGTCGTATTATATATTCAGAACAAACAATAATTCCACGATTGTTTCGTACTATTTTGTTCGCTTTTCTGGTACGATTTTTCCTGAAAATAGTTTCGACTCTTATTTGGTTGTCTGTGGTTTAGACTGTGTGTGATTGTAATGATTATTACAATCGAACAGCAATCAGGAACCGGTTCACTAGAAACTTGTTTGTTTATTTATTAGATTTTATTGACAAATGTTATATTATAAAATATTATAATATAACATGATGAACATAAGATACAATTATATTGAAATTAAGTATAATACTCGTAGTTTATTGTGTGGGATGGAGTAGACTCCACCTCTGATATATACAGCATTGTTCCGGCTACTTTACTAGACTGCCGTCTGTGTTAAAGTTGCCAAAAAAAATTTAACATGCATACATCAGATGAAGGAGCAAGGGATCCCGCGGACCCGGTACTCTACGAGACAATATATCCAAGTCCAAGTCCAACTTTTAAAACACACTGTTGTGATTTAAATGTTTGATGTTTAGTTTCTTCGTATATTTATTTAATAATTTATTAACATTGTTTTAAAACCAGTATGAGCTAATTAATTATATTCACTTTCCTTCACCAGGATGGAAAAAAATTCAAATTATTATAATTCTTCTTTTTAAAAATAAAATTAATAAATACATCTAGTAGCTACCTGACTTACATTGCTACGATGATGAAAAATGCGAAAATTGTGAATTGTTGCTACCGGGATTTTTTTTTTGATAAATTGATTTTATCTGTATATCTTTGTAATTGATACATTTAATTTGTATTAAATAATGCAATGGTTAAAATTAAACATTCTATTATTTAATTATAATGGCCACTACGTATTTTTTGAAAATTTAAAAATATTTAGTTTCTTCGTTACAATAGTATATTTTATAGTTCTTTGTTAAGATCTTCAATAGATGGATTTCTGATAAATTCTTTTTTATTTTTCCCGCGGAAGAGTTAAGTCCCACAAAACGATTGAAAAATCGAAAACTTGAGGTGGGTCTAAAATGACCCACCACCGCCGGACGTGTTTTGTTTTGACCCATCGGGCTGTAAGTGTTATGAAAATGGATTTTTGGAGCGCACCAATTAAAAATAAATGTAGCATATCTTGCATGTATATAATACAATTGTTACTATATTATACATCATCATAACCGTAATCACTGTCCCACAACACCGAAATAACATGAGATGCAACAGGTATTCGTATCACTCCATCATATCTGACTTAAGTTCCAAAGTTACTGTGAGAACGTCACTTTATAAATGTATGTGTATGTGTGTGTGTCATGAAAGTAAGTAGAGGAGTGGTGGGGGACGAACTTTATTTCTCTGGGGGAACAGCTCTCTTCCATCACAGCTTCTCCTGAACAACTAGCTAAAGTGTATAATTTATTATTGACTGTAATACTTGTTGTAATAAACTTAATATTGTTACTCGAACATATTGAGTTTTATATTACAAAGAATTGGAACCCAAGTAATTAGACAGTAAGCAGAGGATAGAACCTCGAAGGAATCTGGTGATACTTGAAAAGTCATCATAGTTATCGATTTTCTGAAGCACATCACTAGCACTGTAATGGTCATAAATACAGTTTCGGAAAGAGCAGTTATTCCCAACTACAGGTATAAATTGAACTAAAGTTAAATACAGTTGGCTATCGGGGCGGTGGAGCATGTAAGGGTGGGGGTTGCTTTATTATTTCTAGGAAACATTGATAAGAGCGGTGAAGGATTTTGAAAATGTGATATTTTGTGATGTGATATTTTGTGATGTGAATGATGAAAATGATAATGTTACACCACGAATCAACTGCCAAATCGATCAATGATGCCATAAAGACATTTCATATTGCAACAATCTTTAGAACAACTGCACCATCAAAATCAAAATCATTCATAATCACTAGTTTGCATTATTTCCGATGCTCGTAAACGTCGCGAGGCACGCGAGCACGGTTCACGCAATGTTATTCATAGTAATAAAAATTGATTTATTTAATTAGACACGAGACACATTATTAATATTTCGACAACATATATCGTCAATAAGATTGTATTTCACTTCTCAACTGTATTAATTTAATCCGTTATGTGTCTAAATTTTCGCTTTTTCAATTTAAATGTACAGAAATGCCGATAGTTGTGTCGGAATGTTAAGTAATTATTTTAAGCGAAACGTTTCAGGGGCGACAATGGCACCATTAATGGCGGCATTAGTGTACTTGATTTGGTTAATTACACAGACATTTAATAAAAATAACGTTGAACTTTGGGCTCCGCGCGCAGTTACAAACGTAAATCTATTCTTCTTTCACTCCGCTCCGCCGATGTTCATTTGTTCATTAGTGACCCGTTTGTTTTTAATTATAAAAAATGTATTTTTATTCTCAAGTCGTCCGGCGGCTCGAGGTTTTAAAATGTAAATGCGATTTAAGTAATAAATTGCTGAGAGAAGAATCGCTTTCAATTAGCGTTTCTAAGGTTGATTGTTTACAAGTTTCTTGATAGAGCTGGTGTCGAGTTGCCCAATAAATATCAGTGTTAACAAACGCCGACTAGTGCGATAAGTCCCTATCAGGTAATTAGCTGAAATCGGATTTCCAATAGATATCCTGCAATTTGCTGTCAAACTAACTAACTACTTTGATTAATATCATAGTACCTGCGAGAAGTTATACAATAATGACTTTTATCTTAATATAAAGAGGGTGTCCAACGGAAAATTTTCAAGTTTAATATTAAATAAAATAAAAAAACTACAATGTTATTCTCATATTTTATTTATACAAAATGGAGTTTGACGATGCAGATTTTACGTTTTATAAACAATACCGTCCATTTCTCTCAAGACTCAAGAGCAAAGCGTTGGTTCATTGGCAGCAACTTCACGGCGGATATTTTCTTGTAGGGCCTGAATTGTTCGAAGATTGTTGCTGTAAACTTTTGACATAAGGTATCCCCACAAAAAAAGTCACACGTTGTAGGGTCCGGTGACCGAGGTGCCCAGGGTATGTCTCCGTACTTCCTTATTAATTTATTGGGAAAAATTCCCCTCAGCTTCTCCATTGAAACTCTAGCTGTGTGTGGAGTGGCCATGTCTTGCTGAAATTGTGTTCTGTTGTTGAATCCAAGAAACACCTGCAGTTGCGGTACTAAAAACTCATCAATCATTCGGCAAAACATGTCAGCAGTGACTGTCTCTCACTGGTTAAAAAAGTAAGGGCCATTTATCCCTCGGGCAGAAATTGCACACCACACTGTCGTTTTTGGATAATGCAAACGTTTTTGATTACGTTCCCTTGGGTTGTCGGGGTACCAGTATCTCATGATCTGTTTATTAACATAGCCATCGATATGAAAATGTGCTTCGTCAGTAAACAATATGTTTCCAAGCGTTCGTGCTGTTCCAAAATGTTCCAGCATTGTTCTCGCTAAGGTTTCACGTAAATAATAGTCATTTTCGTTGAGAAACTGCACGATTTGCAGTTTGTATCGGTGAAACTGTAGTTTATTTTTTAAAATAACGTGCACTGCTGATTTTTTTATTCCAGAAAAGACTGCAATCTTCCTTATCGATTTACGCGGATTGTGCATAATTTCACATCGAACTTGAGCCACATGTTCTGGCGTCGCTGCTGTCGTTGATGGTCTCGGAGGAGTTTGGTTAACCAAGTTGGCCCATCACTTACTCGTCGAATATTAAAGTGAGTACGCACGAACCAATGAATCACCCCTTTTTAATATTGCTCAACCGCGAACGCGCGGTGCGCTCCCGACCAGTGACTCATTGCGACTGGCAATCCCGCAAATCACGCGCGTCGAACAATACCCCTCCCACTTACCTCACCTTGATGGTTTACGAGCAATTACAATTTAATCTTGAAATTTTTCCGCTGAACACCCTAGGTTACAACAAAATTGTGTAATGCTGTCGGAAATATCGACGTCCAAAATGAAACGTTTTAAATACGCAAAATAAAGGAAAAATGTTAAAAATTATAAAATTAACAAATTATGAAAATAATTTAAAGTTCCTCCAACCAATTATCAAAGAAACGCGAATAACAACAAGACTATCTAATTTGAAAAATAAGACAGTAGAATACAAATCAAGGGCTATTATTAATTTTAAGATTAAGATAATAAAAATAATTCTAAGTATTTATTTCCACGTTATTCACATTTTGTATCCTCCTAAAAAATTGTATTATGCGTACGTACGCAGTACAATGATAACCGTATGCTCATTAATTTGTCTGTATTTTAAAAAGCGTTTGGGACTACTTCACCTTCAAACGCTGCTTTCATCTTCTTCTTTTAAATAGGCAATCCACCATTCAAGAGTGATTTGTGCCATTAATCGAGTTAAAACTTTATTTTATATAAAAAAGTACAATAATATTATAGAATAGGAAATATTATATTACAAGTCAAATACCATTGTCGTTCAAAAAATTTGCTATTATATAGATCAAATGTGGCGAGTTAAGGGAAAGAAGATGACACAAGTTGACCTGGAGTTGAAAATTACCATTGACGAGATTACTGTTAAAAAAAACCTGTGATCCGCAATCGACAGGCAAAAAAGATATGGTCAAGGGTTTCCACCTCGGCACCACACTCACACATTTGGGAATCTATTAAGTTTAATCTGAATAAATATGAGGCTACCTGGCAATGCCCAATTCACATTCTAGATATATTTGATATTGTTCTTTTGGAGACTTTCTTTTTGTAGAACCAGAGAGTGCGGGGAATAGATGTTTGAATTATTTTAAGCCGATTTATTATTATTATATTAGCCTTATGATTATTTGGATCCATTCATTGTGCAGTCCAAATAAAATTCGTACGTTTTTTTTAGTATATTAAGTCTGTCATACATTGGGATATGGAATTGATGAGGGAAAACTTCGGAAGGAGTGGCCTCCTTGGCCAGTCTATCAGCACATTGAAAACGCTGCACATGTAAAATTAATTAAATCGATGACAGCTGTGTTTGACATCAAACGGCTCTGACGTTATTCTGCTTCGCGTTGAAGTGACTATTCTGATGTGAATTCAACAATCGTCATTATCTTACACTCTTTGACCAATTTAAACCAATTTTTGCATACTTACTCCTTCGGATCCTGCGTAAAATATAGCCACCCGTCTTACTATATTGAGTGCCATTCGTTACAAATTTTGCTCAGTTGCACTCTAGACCCCACCCTGGTTATCACATGGCTTTCATTTAGTTATATTAAATGCCAAATTCCCTATACTACAAAAAATGTTTTGATTGAAACCAACAATCATTTATCTATTAAATTGTGATTATGTTATCAGTTTAGGCTGATCGAATGGCATATTAAACAACCATTTAAAATAAATTAGAATACTATTAAACATAATTTCTGAGTGAGCTTCCCTGTATTAACAATGTATATCATCCAAGATGGCTGACGTTAAATCGATGTATATTGTTGTTGCAGGGATAATAACCGAGATAAACTTGTCGTATTTTATTATTTGAAACCTTCGAATTAGGGATCTACTTTGAACCCGAAGATCGAGTTAAATGTTTTTATTTGCGCTGAAATTTTTTTATTTGTTGCATCTGACACCGTTATGTGTTTTCAAATTTAGTTCTTTCGAATTGTTTTACGCTAACCGATCTACGGGGATCTTCCGATATTGAGATGGATGGGAGGAATTCGAATTGGATAATGGAGGAACACGCGATAGCCAACATCGGGCACAATTCAATAATGACATATACATATATAGGTGAGCGCCTGCGTCGTTTTTTTTCTCCACAAAATGAGCATTGTCGTAAAAGCTTTTTCCGGCGCTACGGTGAGATGTATCGGCCGTTTGCGAATGAATGTATAAGTTTAACGAAGGCGCTGCTTTGGGGGGCAACATAACTCACCGGCATAATTAAATTTGTCCCGAGAGGAGACGCGGGCCACGGGTCCCTGGGGGTGTGTGTGTGTGTGTGTGTGTGTGTGGCGAGGGGGTGGTTGCGCGTGGAGCGCGCCACTGTTAAATTTATGTTTCTTTCTGAATATTTTGTACAATCAGTTAACCGTCGGTCGGTAATATATCTCAATTGGTAAGGTCGTGCGTGTTGCCCGTCGCACTGTGGAACAAAGCGAGATGAATAATTGACACTGTTGTAACGTAGTAATACAAGCGTATCTGTCAGTTTGATATGTATGTATATATACATATACTGGATGTAACACACGTAGTGTGCAATATTTTAGGAGTGAAATATGAGTCGAAAATGTTCAAGCCGCATGCCTAATCTCAATCATCTCAGAGATATAAGCATTTTAAAAATGTCGTAGTTATGCAATTAGGGTAAGCCTGGGGCGTACGGACATGGGGGCAAACGGACATCTCCATAACTTAAATAACATAAATTCTCAATAATATTTTAAAATTTTCATAATTATTTGTGATACCTGTCTTTACACTATACATAATTATTTTATTTTCGTTATATTTACATGAATATTTTTCTTTAAACGCAAGAAACAAAATTGAGCTAATGTTTATATCGTGTTTAGCTATTATCAGTACAGTGTATTAGCCAAGGCAAAATGATGTTCTTATTTCCATCGATTATTATTTTTTTATAAATAATTTCTGTAGTATGTAGGGGCAAACGAACACTGTGTTTACGGAGCAAACGGACATAGTCAATACGTATTACAGTACGTAATCGGAATTGATGTAACTGGAGTGAAGAATTAATGTCTCTGACAGTAAAAGCTGTTAAAATTAACAAAACTTGTATTCTATCATCCACTAAAACATTCAATATTCCAAGAAATACATCGCCAACTATTTATGTCGTTACTAATACACCTGTATCTAATATAATTAAACCTTCTTCTGAGAACTGAGTGTCGCAAAGAATGTGATCTAATGATGGACACTAGAAATATAACAACTGACACATCGTTTATGCCTCCAAGTGCATTCGAACAAATTAGTTCATTACCTGAAACATCTGGAGTCACAAAAGCTTCGAGAAGAGGGCTTAGATGGACTGAATCCAGAATTTTAACCACAAGAAAACTTATCTCTGAGATAAAATGTAAGAAACTACTCTAGAATGGAAACTACTGAAGAAGGAACACTGTGGTTCCGAAACCGGTCGGTGATACCAAAAATAAAGTGGTTTTAAACAAAGTGAATTTTTGTTTACTACAACTATTTTGTTTGTAATATTCTTACCGTGTAAACTCCGTCACATTTCGTTAATAAACATTTGTAAAGAATTTTTAACGAGACACCTGTTCGATCGCAGAATAAATCCATCCCGGCGAAGCTGGTCCGGAGCAGTCCCCCCCCCGCGGTGGTCTAACCCCCTCCCGCTCCAGGTAGCCCTGTCCCGCGGGTGGGCTCCGTCGGCAATGCGAGAGATTAATGTCTGCCCTTCCCGTACTTACATTTCTTATTATTTTACGTACCTGCCATTTGTTTTGAAGCGATACAAGGGGGAATTTCATCCCTTCGTCGGGAGCACGGCATTATGATTACGGGCCGCCGCAGTCGAATGTCTCTGTAGTGAAAAATTGCTTTCTGCGCGCAATTTGCTCCGTCACTAGAGTGGTTTCTGAATATTATATGAGCCTCCGCTTCGCGCGTGATGTGCGCGATATGTTGTTTTTATTGTTTTTATACACTTCTATTTAACTTCCCGCGTGTGATATATGCTCGTATCGCTATCGACCCCTGCCCGGCGTTGCGGATTCAGGGATAAGGGTGCGCTTATTTTGTGAAGGCCCTGTAGAGATCGATTCATGCAAAATTTGGTCAAGGCAGTAGGATGGTTTTAACTATCTTCCATATGTCGCCGTCTCATATTTATCAATCGCTTTATTCGATATTACTTACTTATTGCAGCCGGTCTGATAATACAACTTCTGAAAAAATTACAACGCATTTTTTTTTATCATAATGGTACATTAATTAACGGACACGATAATTTCTACAGTTTAATCGATTCTGAAAAATTGATCTGTTCGTTAACTAGGTAATCATGGTTACAACACAAGACAACGAACGAACATCTACACACCAGTTCCGAGAGCAACAACGACATTCTATCAACGTGTCAACATGTTTTAAGCTCCAAAACTGTACAACATACTTAACACTAACTGGGAATCGTCCATTTTCAATAAGATTACACAAGTATTGGACGGATATGATTCAGTTGGGTAGAGATCAATACAATATCTACACTAATAATTCACTTTAGTTTTACAACACACTAACTGCTTTTTTTATTTTCTCTATATTTTTTTTATATCTCTGTCGAATCTTTTATTTCTAATTTTAATTAAATAACACCACAACAGCACCATTAAAAACTGTCTACTTTAACACAGACGGCAGTCTAGCTAGGACAATGCTATATGCATCAGATGTGGATACCAACTGCATCCCCACATAGTAATAAGTGTATCATATATTAATCAATATATAATCAAAGGTTATTTAAAACATCGCAGACCTATGTTCTGAATAATTACTACTTCACAATAAGAATGTGTTGTCCTTAATAAAAAAAGGTATGTCAATAAAGGTTTAAATATATAAATAAATAAGTCTGATCTGTCATCTTGTTTCATAATTGTGTTTTTTGTAAAATTTTAATAATTCATAGCTCCGTTTATAGGGGACCTAGAGTAAAAAGGAAAAAGAAATCTATCTAATTCTTGCAATTAGTGCAGAAATTTTCGTTTATGTTAATAGCGATAAATTTCCGTTATTTATTGGGATACGAGTTTTATTTACATTTAAGATAATATAATAAAATCGTTGTTTTTATGTTCATAGAACTGCAAAATTTTTAAATCTAAAATACTCTTTTTATGTAATATATTTACAGTAATTTATTTTATTTTATTTATTAAGACACATATAACATATAAACATTGTACAGCTACAAATAAAATACAGTTTGTTGCACATATTTTACACAGATTTTAAAATGCATTGCTCACCTAGGCAAGCCTGTTTTAAGGCAAATTGGAAAACAAATTACATTTCACAAAACCAAATAACTCATTGAAAGCAAAACACAATCAAATAGAATACGTAACATACAAGGCAAGTAAACGCGAAAATATAAAAAGGAGAGAAAAAATTATTCATCAAACAAATGGTTAAAGAAAGATATTGTATTTCGTATTGTGTGCGATTAAACAAGGGATTGTATCTCGATATGGGGTATAAAAAAGTGATTGTGTCTCGATATGGGGTATAAAAAAAGTGATTGTGTCTCGTCTACAATAATTATTTCCATGTCTCGCGTTGTCTTGACTAATTGGTACGGAATGAGTCTAACTGACGCGAGGTTTCCGTAGCTGATGATGAGGTGATGGACGACCACCGACCGCCGACCGCCGCACTCCAATTTCCCGCCGGCGAATGCGTTTCCCGCCCGTGCGGTGACAAATGAGAGCAGAAATGGCCGCCGGGCAATAACGGACGTCCCCATTGCCGCACCGATGCGGACCCCGATGAATGGATGTTTTCGCTTTGTGTCCTGTCCGGTCTCCCATTACCGTTTCGATATCCGACGAAACTTTTCGGCTTCGAGCGGAGCGCGACCGCGATCCGACATCGTAATTATTATGTCAGGGGAGGGAGAGGCCGCCATTTTACACGAAGAGTAATCGCATTATTAAATCATTTAAATTTTACAATACTGGGGGTGAGAACATCATTTTGTTTGTTAATGAAAATGTTAAAATTCACGTAACCTAACATAAATTTTTGCGTACAGTAAGTCTTTTCTATATGCGAACTTTAAAAAATACGAATGTATTTCTGCCACTTAGCAGCCCGCACTTTCTGTAATGTTTACAGTAGTCGCGGTCTTCTTTAAGAAGTCCGTGTGCTCGTCAGGGTAGCCACACTTTGTTCAATTGCAGAGCGGTTAATTAAAATTATTTTAATCAGCGATTAATTTATTAATTATTAAAACAGTTGCGATTTTAAAAGTATATTTGTTACTTACATTTTTTTTTTTCTTCTTACTTATTTCTAAATTTATAGTTGATAAACTAATTATGTATGTAATTATGATTGTTCAATAAAAATGTTAAATGTTTGCCTCAGCACGTGCGAAGCCCAGTGAGATAGATAATAAAATACGAAATATACTTACAATATATGATAAATAAAAAGAATAATAAAAAATAATTATAATATGCTGAAAGGCTAGGTTAACTTTGTTCGACTTGCGAACGAGCTCTCGGAACGGAACTTGTTCGTATATAGAGGACTTACTGTAATGTTTTTTTTTACAGAAATGAAGGCGGTGTTGTAGAGTAAACGTATATTGACATGGTTATGCCATCGAGTCAGTTTCGCACATTTTATATTTAAAAAAAAAACTTTTTTCCTAATGTGCAATCATCTAATCTTTAAATTACATTTATCAATCATCACTACAACCGAACACCAATAACACATATGTATTGAAAAACTTATAAACTACCGAATTATTTCGGAAAGTCTTTTATTCAATGTGTTTTGCAGTGATCTAAACAGTTAGAAATCTGTCGGAACAATGTCCGGAGAGTAAGGAGGGTGCGATATAAGCCGACCACGAAAGACTCAAAAAAATTTGGTTATTCTGACTGTGAGTTTACGCGGTGATGGTGTGTTTATAACCTGTCCATTTTGGTGGTTAATTTAAATACTTAAATATAGTAATATTACAAAATACTGACCAACACCCAACTACAAGTAGGCAAAAGCAAATGTATGCTATAAAGGGAATTGTTTATTTATAAAACAAATAATTCTTAAAGAAAACTCCATTGCATCGGAATATTTGGTATTCTCCATATTGTTGAACGCTAAAAATACCGATATCCATTCAATCGTACAAATATGTGCCGAAGACGCGCTGGCGTTAATTCCACGAATGGGGATCCTGCGGTATTTCCAATACACCAGCGAGATATGAGGCATTCCCCGTCTGCAGCGCTCGCCACCCTCCAGCCCGCTGGGGTGGCGAGCGCCAATACGGCGGACCGCGCTGTCCGCGGGAAACTTCGCCAACCTCCAGCGCGATTCACGGCTTTGTGTCGCAGATCGTATTTGTAAATCGAGTACTGGGTGGTTGAAGAATATAATACGGTATATTGTGTTTGTTTTTGTACACTTTTTTTGATATTTATTATTTTAATAATTTAAAAACCGTCAATCGTGTTCAGAGTTTTGGGTTATCGACTTGATGAGGAATAGAAAGGATTAAGGAGCAAAATAAGTGCTTACCTATACAGGTGTAACAGACCTAGTCCACAATATTGTATGGGTGGACGCCTGACTCAAAAACGAGTCGAAAATGTTCAAGCAATATGTGCAAATTAAGAACCGTTACGGAAAATATTATCTTAATACAAATTAAATGCATCAATTAGAAAGATATACATACGTACAGATAAATTCAATTTAACGAAAAATATTTTAGCTACCACCGGGATTTGAACCAGGATCTCTTCCTATCCGGGGAAGTGCTATAACCAATAAAAAGGTGATAGGTTTTATATAAAATGGAATGTATTATGTATCAATTCGAAATAGTTGCAACATATATAAGTTCGAAAATTTGTCGATTATTTACGAGGCTGACGTAGTGTAATTGGTTATCGCACTTCCCCTGATTCAAATCCCGGTGGCAGCTAAAATATTTTTTCGATAAATTGAATTTATCTATACGTATATCTTTTTAATTGATGTATTTAATTTGTATTAAAATATCACAGAGCTATGTCCTGAAAAGATTACAACTTCAAAAATAATAATGTGTTCTTTTTAAAATAAAAATATATTGTATGAATATTTTACAAATTCGTGTTAAGCTTGAAGTTTGCGCACTTCGAAATAAATATTTGTGAAATTAATCCATTATTAATCTGTATCTTTGCTTGAGGCCCTAAGTCATATAACAAAAATATTCTCGCCTCTCGGAATTCGATGACCTTTAATTTTTTATATTCAATGTATAATCAATTAATAAATCAATTTTTTGAAATGCTTGTATCTCTGACATGGTTGAGATTAGGCACTAATTACTTAAACATTTTCGACTCGTAATTTAGTATAATAAAATATTGTGGACTAGGTCTGTTACACCCTGTATATGTTTTATATAAATTTATTAAATACAGATTACAATATTACACGCTATTCTGTATATGAATAATATACGAGATTAGAGTTGCGAATGTAGCCGCCGTCTGAATGGATCCCGGTAGATAAGGCGTGATGTATGCGCCGCTGTGTCGTCGCTCTACCGTCCGCAACGCTTAGTATCGACAGTCGCCGCTCTGTGTCTAGCTCACCATTATAAAAATACACTTTGCTATTAACAAATTTGAGTTTTATTATTCGTTGCCGAGTGGATTCAATGCAGAAATAGCAGAAAAAACTTATTTCTAATTTTGTTTTCTGTTTCGCTAATCGTTTCAAAATGCAAATTTTGAATTATTCAGCGCCAGCGTCAGGGTCAGCGACTAGTTAGGAATTACGTAATGTAGTGAGTTTTTTTTTATTATTATTTATTAGCTCTATGTGTTTTGTACTTTTTTATAATTCACATTTTAAACTGACATTCGCGTACGCGTTTTGACTTAGCACGTACAGTGACGAGCTTTATTTATATGCTCCGTGTTTTGTATATATATGTATTGTGTCGAGTGACATTTTAACATTGTGCATTACGTTGCGAAGATTGTGTGTACAAGGGGATGTAATAACGTGTGTGAAACAAAATTATTTTAAGGCAATTAGGAGAACAGCGTGTTACAAATTTCACTTTTTTATGGTTGAGAAATTAGACACAGTGTTCAATATTAACGTTGTGTTGTAAATTGGAAATTGAGAAGAACGAAATGATGATAGCATAAATAGTAAAATGTGGCAGAGAACAGTTCAGCAAGCTTCTAACCAAAGTGTCTCAATGAGTAAATTTCCAAATGCCATGCAATCCAGGACATTATTGACCGATATCGCTTCTAATAACTTGTTCTAAAATCTTAGAAAATTTAGTAAAAGAACTACTTCTAAAATACGTGGATATTCATAAAATTAGCTCAATAATACAATACGGTTTTTAATTCAACAGTTGAACAAAAGATGCAATGTGTCAACTGACAGAATTCCCAGTGACAACTGCACAAAAAAAAAACTATCTATATGTATATTTCTGGACCTAGCCAAAGCGTTTGATACTGTATCTCATGCACTTTTGCTACACAAATTATCGGTTTTAGAAATTTGGGGGGCGGCATTGGCATGGTTTGAAGATTATTCGAGTAACAGGATGGTCAAATCAGGCGAACATTGCAGTAATGCATGTAAAATATCCTACGGAGTATCTCAAAAAAATGTTTTGAGTCATGTACGTTTTTTATTATATGTTAAGTTCCAACATAGAAAATTGTGAAATAATTTATTTTGCAGATGACACAGTACTATTTTGTAAAGATGAATCCTGGTTAAAGGTAGTAATGTATATATATTTTTTTAAATTTATTAATCTGTTAAAAGTATAATGATACAATACAATAATATATTTTTTTTGTTCTATACTTTTCTAAAAAGCATATATTTGTGCAGAGAAGAGGATTACATATGAATAATTATTGTTTACAATAACTAGCTTATAATAAAATAAAATATAATAAATTAACAGCAATAACGATATAAAAATATTATAATTTTAGGAGTACAAGTTTATCTTTTAAAGTGTTTTTTGATAACTCTTTGTTATCAATAATCTTCCTCATATTTTCGGGGTAAGCTGTAAAATATTTCTTTTTCTGTATACACAAGGTGTTGTACAAATGATGTGTTGATTTTTGAGCATGAAAATGATTATAATATTAATATTATAAAGGTAGGGATATTTAGTCTAATCGTTAAGGGGGTTTCCAGTTGGTTATTAACTATTCTGTAGAGTGTCATTAGGTTCATATATCGCTTTATTTTATACAAAATGAAAAAATAAGCCAGAGAGCCAGCCATTAACATACATTTTGTATGCGGGGGATGATACATGTATCCGATAGATGTAATCGGTTTCTTTTGCGTACTAACACCCATTCTAAAGAATATTCTGTATTAAAACCTCTACACCATAATTTATGAAAATTATCTTATGCGTGTATATGCTAATGGCGAATAATGAACAAGAATTACAGAGTCTAGTGAGTAGAATGTACGATGTATGCGTGGAAAGCGACCTCACGATGAATGTTAACAAGTCTAAAGTGATGGTATTCGAGAAGAAGGAAAGTAAGACACCGTAAAAAATACTTGTAGGTAATGAATGTTTGGAACACGTAGATGAGTTTGTGTATTTGGGAAGTATGTTTGATAGAAACGGAAAGGCTGAGAATGATAATCGAAAGGAGGGTGACTGCGGGGAATAAAGTGAACGGCGCTTTGAATAGAATTATATCTAACGGGAATTTGTCAACCGAGGCAAGACTAGCGGTGCACAATGGAGTCCTGGTACCGACACCGATGTACGGAAGTGAGGCCTGGACCTGGTAGAAGGGGAACAAAAGTAGACTGAACGCAGTGGAAATGAGATCACTTAGGTAGGCGTATATGTGGCAAATCTATTTATGACAGAATAAAGAATGAATAAATAAGGAAAGAGTGTAAAGCTGATGTTAGTATAGTGAGTAAGATTAAGAATGGTTAACTTGGGTGGTTTGGACATATGGAACGGATGAATGAGGAGAGAATAGTAAGAAAGATATATGACGCCAGTGTTGATGGCACCAGAAATAGAGGACGTGTGGATGAGGCGAGGATTGTGTGAGAAGAGTGTGACGCTTTATCCTATCCTCCTACCCCCGCGGTGAAACGGCGTGATGGTAAGTAAGTAAGTTTTCCTAATTTATATACAAAATACACAATTGTATATATGACGTCTTATAGCATCAGTTCACAGCTAATAGGACTGAAATAACAATTATTATTGTTGACTCAAGCTATTTGTTTATTCGCGTAGCTTCAATCAGCAGCTTACACAAGCACAATACCAGTTGTCGCACAAGCACAAGCACAATACCATTGGTAGGTTATATTGTTATACCTTCCTATACACATATTAGTCTTGTGTCGATTATTAAATTTCCTTAATTAATTCTTAAAATATGTCTCGGTTGAAATTACGGAAAGTCAGCACCACCACATTTTATTCATCAGTACAGGGTATTTATTATAATACGGCGCATTGAAAACTTATCATTATTTTAGGAGTTTCATCGCCCTTACGGCGCAGTGTTAACGTTGCGGCGCACATCACGTGACTAGATTTTTTTTTTATATGTTCATCAGGTCTAGGACTATTTACACACTTAATATACGAGTATGATAGTATAAACATGTTTCTTTTGCTTTCAATATGTGCGTAGTTTTTGCGTTACAGCAGTACTTTGTTTAGTAGTTACCCGCCGTATATGTTAAATGTTTCTATATTTTGTAATAAAAACTGTACGTATATATGCACGCGATGTATGGCGAGATGACAGGTTCTAAGAGCACAGTAAAGGAGTTCCCATGGGTATCTTTACACGGTGGATAATTAAAAATTAAAAATTGATGGTCTCAGGACTTATTACTACATTAACATTTTTTACCCGTGCAACGCCGAAAATATAAATTATCATACACATAATAAACAAGTTTATAATAAAATTCCATTTCAATACAAATACTTAATAAAACAAATAGGTAATCGATTAACAACCTTATATCTGTTGTAAAATAAAATAATGCTAATTTTGGTTGTTTCAAAAAAGAACAGCCAAAGTTGAAATCTCATCAAATTCCGGTCCAACAAAAGTATTTTATCATATCTCATATTTGAAATTCCGGTCCTTTAGAGCGATGATTCACAAACTAGGGGCACTTCTATTATCCTACCAGAGAGTCGCGAGATATGTACTTGTAGATGATATATGAAAAAAAATAAAAATATTTATAAATTATTATTTTTTACAAGCCAGTGTATGTCGCAATACACAATAAAAACAATTTTGTTAATATTTGTTGTCGCCCTTCAACACATCCCATCCCCCATTCACATCATCCACACCCTCCTTTCAATTATAACTATAATTCTAGTAGAATAGTAATTTAATAAAAATGTAATAATAATTATATAATATAATTAAACTACCTTCTGTTTGGTCACCGAAGACTAAAAAAAATTTTATTCCGATTTCGAGAGATGTAATATAAAAAAAACTTTGAGTAGCTCTGCTTTGGACGCTAATGACGAGCGCTTTTTTTTGTATACCTTAAAATTATACAAAATTTTATAAATAGATAATGATACAACATTTTAACTCAGTAATTTTTTTTTTAAATGCTTAATTAGAATTTATTTCACAATGCATATTTTTTTAGCTTCAACTTACATATTTACATATTTTTTCTTCTCTGAGTTCAGCCGGTGTTCGGTAAATATGGTAATTCGCCGTCCTTATTGGTCTGAAGATCATCATTTTATCATCATGTATTTTGTATTTTATTTTAAAGTTATGTATTGTGAATTTTTTCCCCATCTTCAATGGCCATATCAGCTATAGCTGTTTGCAAAATCCAATTTTAAATAAGTACTACAGTATTCTTTACCGAGTTTGTGTAACCTAAGTGCTGAACATAGTAATGATATTGAATTTTATTATCAACACAATGGAAGGAGAAGGACGTGTTGTTTTGTTGTTTTTAAAGGAAAATGTAAATTAATTCAAGGCTGTCCAATTTTGCAATCTTGCTAAGAGCTATGACTAACTGACTTACCATCGTGCTCCGTTTCTCCTCAGGCTTTGGCAGAGATGATAGAACGCCACGTCCTTCTGTCTTTCAATACCACTTTCAAATATCTTCTCGTGCACTATCGTCGACAGCCGAGTGCAGAGTCAGTTGAGAAACATGGACATTAAATTTTTACATATTGTACATTATAAATATTCTTATACAAATATACAAAACTATATTTATACTTATTAATATACAAAAAGTATACAAACAGTATACAAAAAAGGCGAACAAGCTTCATAATGTAAGAGATGTTTAATGTTTCCTTAACTAGACCGAAGTCTGTCATACAAATATGAAAACCATAATTATTATTAATATATATATATATATTTTTATCTAAACCAAAAATATTAGGAAGGAGGTAAACAGGGTTTTAAAAGAATTCTAATTAATTAATAAGTAAAATACTCTCGCTATCCCATGATTGAAACGCTGCAAAATAGAAAAATAAATTTAAATAAATGATGTTCTGTTCATGTGATCATTTCCATGAATCTTTGCTCAGTTTCCTTTCTGCCAACGCCCAATAACCAGTTCCCGAGATGGTGTTTGAGTCTGTCCATCGAGAATTGTTTCATACTGCTCGGCAAAATGTTATAATAGGCTTTGGGGGCCAGAAACATATGGAAGGATTGACCAAAGCTTGTTTTCATTTTAGGTTTCACGGTCATCCTATTCTTTTTTGCTCTCGTAACATAATTATGAGATGGATATTGATGAAGCTCTTTGTTGGAATGAAAATAAAGGATCAGCCTTTTTACATTGAGTTGTCGAATATCGAGAAGTGAATGACAATGACGAAGAAGTACAATGAAATAAGCTGTACGGAATTATATATTTTGGGAAATGAAGAATAAATACATATTTATCTGACAGAATATGATGATATATTAAAGTCTGCATAATATGAAAATAATTGTGATAGGAATATTACGAGATATATATTTTATTCCGATTTATTTCGCAGAAAATTATTTCAAAGTATTGACTGCACGCCGCTGATCGTCGGTGTTTTAAGCTTCCACCCTCCGATCTGTCTGATCGCGTCAGATATTTCGTGGACATCCCTTGGTCCTATCACATTCAACTTCTTATTTTCTCCTCCGTGTCATTATTGACATATCGACTCCTCCTACGTAAAGTATCGTAAGTAAAAAAAAAATACATTTTTAATCATACTAGTATTTTGCACGTATTATAAATGACTGTAATTTTTTAAATATTATTACCAACATCATAGAATACAATATATTTTTTATAAAATCTGCCACGTAAACAAGTATCAAATGTATGCGAAGCACTAGAATGATTAAAAATGTCATCTTTTACTTACGATACTTAACGTAGGAGGAGTCGATATAGTGACCTCGATCGGGTGTGATTCGATTCGTAATGTACCTCAACAAGTTCAGGTCCTGGATCGCCCTCACAGTCATTTCGGTGACCCTTTGTTAATTCTGTCGATTATGCTACAAGCCGGTTTACACTCGGTCCTGGTTTGTTCAATTTTCTTTCTATCGTATCTATACTTCTCATATGTCCGAAGTTTCATCGAATATGACTCCCAAGTCTGGAATCCAAAATATACAGAACAGCTTCCTCAAATATCTTAACTTTCATAGTTATCGAACCTTAACCACACTGCTGAGTCATCTATAATTTTAAAAGTTCCATCATAACAAACTTGAAGAGACACGACCGATGTCATTTTCCTACACAAAATAGCCAACTCTAAAGTAGACTGTCCTGATTTACTCAGTCGCATATATATTCGTGTGCCAGCCTGGTCAACTAGAACTAATCTTACATTTAATCTTCCACATTGCAACACCAATGCCAAACAAAACTCATTTTTCTACCGAGCACCCCTTTATTTCAACTAACACCTAAATAAACTAGACATTTTCAATACTACAGTTACCTTAATTAAATCTAAATTCAATACATAAACTTTAAAGGCCTTTATTTTTTATTACTCAAATCTTATTCCCTATCCCATTTTCCTTTTCCTTTCCCCTCGAATATTTCCTTACTTTCTTTTTTATAACTTTTTACTCTATGTTAAAATTGTTATTCTCAACTTTTTTCTCACATTTTTGTGCTTTATAGTCCTTCTTAAATTTTAAATTGTACTCACTGTTTAAAGTATTTTGTATCTTCAGAGAAAACATGTAATTGGTTTTATTATTATTTAGCTTTCATTGTGATTTCCGTATTTACTAATTAATAGTATGTTTTCCGAATAAAATAAAATAGATTTTCCACATCCATCTATACCTTCACAGCATCCAAGTTAATTAAGCGTAATTAATTATTTAATAATTGTGGTTGTTAGGGATTATCACAGTGCACCGTATGAAGGAAAATATGTAAGAAGAAACAGGATATCACAATACTTGAAAACTACCACTGACCTCACTACCTCTGGTAGTCCCGCCTCTATCTCCACGCTCAGCAATTGAAGGATCCCTCGACGGATTCTGGGAGTCACTTTTAAGACGCTTGTAGTTGTTGCAGAAAGTACCGTCGGCCACTTTGCTAAGTAGCTGACCGGCGCGTATTCGAAAAAGGTACAGATTGTAATGTTTACTATACGGCGATCAAATTAACACTGATTCCCGTATTGATGGACAAGTAGGTGGAACCAAATATGTGTCGGAAGGTTGGAAAGTATCTATAGGTATTAGGAACGCAATTTCTCTAACAGTGGTGTCTTTTGAAGTACCGCCAGATTTACTTGGGATTCTATCCTCTCTTTGTACTCTCGATTTGCTTTGGAGTGAAACTCAGTAGATTCGTGTAACAATAATCATTTATGACAATTAGATATTGACTAATAACTAGTGCGAAGTGGCGATGGAAAAGAGGCCCTTTCCCCCAGAGACGGCCTCTCATAAGCTTTGCCCCCCACCACTCAATCTACACACTCTCCTGCCATACACACAAATCCAAAGTGACAGTTCTCACAAAAATCATTATATTTCTTCATTTTCAACCACATAAAATTAATATTTAACACAAAATTAACAATTGTGGTCATTAATTTTAATATTAAATTACCGTATTGGCCCGAGTATAACGCGACGTTTTCTTAACATCAATAATTTAATAAAAATGACGTTCACATAGTATTCAAGACCTAACCTTTATAAATAAAACTTTGTCATTGCTTTACTCGTACTTTGTATATAATACATACATGTATGTTAAAATGTTATACATAATATAATTAATATTTTGTTTCCCAAAAAAAATGTTTTTTTTTTTAAATAATGGGCTAAAATTTCAACAGTCGCGTTATATTCGGGCCAACACGGTACTTTGTTTTTAACCACTTTTAAGAGTTAATTTAATACACCAACCGGTTTCGGAAACTACCATTTTCATCATCAAGATGTCAAATAAACGAACTAAAATCAAATTTAATAATTAGTATTTTAAAAAATCTCTTATTTTTCTCAATTCGGCCGCCTAATTCGGGAAGGCCGATGGGTTAACATGGTAATGAAGTGCCCTTTCTAGGATATTTAGTGAATTATTATATAATCATAAACCGGACTAACTGGTGATAATCCATCACGGGCCACCGCACACACACGACAGGCTAATTGCGCGAGAGCCGCAGCCCGACCGACGCGGCCGTACCTCGCCGAGCGTATAATCGACACGAGCTGAACTGGCCGCGTGCTATCACAGCATGCATCCTGAACTGGTCAAGTTTATTATTGTATTAATGTATTTTATCAAAAAAATATTGTGGTTCGAACCTGAATCTCTTTCCAATCCGAGGAAGGTGCATTAACCGACTATGCTACAGCGCACTGTACTTTTGACGACAAATTTTCGAACCTATGTGTTACACTCTTTATTATTTGAAAGTAATCTACTTTATTTAACATATGTCAGTGATTGACTCACAATTCGTGATTTTGAGCTTGATCACTAACAAGCCACTCTTTGTTAACGCTTTTTTACGATGTTTTGTTCTTATTTTACGTTTCTTGCATTTCTGAGCTTGTACAATACGTCAAAAGTTTGTAACTTCGAATAGTCTATACCGGTGGTGAGAAAATTTGTCGTCAAAAGTATTGTGTGCTGTAGCATAGTCCATTAATGCACCTTTCCCCGATTGCAAAGAGATTCTGGTTCGAATCCCGGTAGCGCAACAACAACATTTTTCGATAAAATTGATCTTTATAATTAATACATTTAATTAGTATTTAAAATATCACGAACTGCGTTCTGAATTAATACAACTTCACAATAAGAATGCGTTCTCCTTAATAAGCTTATTTGTTATTCTAAAGGAATTTCGAGTATGCGATCGATTAAAACGGTTAAATTTGGAGAAAACACTGATGAATAACATCATTTTCCCTAACACTTCACCTTTACTGTCCATATTGGCATTAACTATCGAACATCCCTCATCCCTTTCCCACGCTCTATCCCGAATAAGTTGACATGAAACTATATTTACTTTCATTAATTGACATCTTCTCTTATTTCTTATCAAGCTCCGCCCCATTGCCCGAATAGACTACAGTACTGTATTTAGTTTAATTATCACCTTATGATGAGGGGGACTGCACCTCTCGAGACTAGTAGTTAAAATAAGTTTTATTGAGAAAATTTTAAAAAGCTGTATTTAGTATAGTTAACATCGGATGATGAGAGGGAGGATGACTCGAAACTATAGTAGTGACGAAATAACCTTAGGTGTGTGTAGTGTAACGTTTAATTTATTGAATGAATGAAAATAACTATTAAAACACTTTCAAACGTACATTTTTTCTGTAATGGATGAGTAAATAAATTTTGTTGTGTCTTCAAGCAGTCGAAATGGTATAAATCTTATTCAATATGCGCAATATTGGCTTACGTATACTACATAGTTACCGTTGTTCATTCGCATTAAAAAAAATCTTGTTTATGTATTTAAAATGTCGAGTTAGCGTACCGTTGGTTTGCAACCACTGGTATAGACTAATCGAAGTTACAAACTTTTGACGTATTATACAAGCTCAGAAATGCGAGAAACGTAAAATAGGAATAAAACGACGTAAAAAATCGTTAACAAAGAGTTGCTTGTTAGTGATCAAGCTCAAAATCACGAATTGTGACTTAATCACTGATATCTGTAAGTCACAATCATCAACAGTGATCATCTTGAATAGCGCCCCTATCCTGGCAAGTTGTTTCTATTCGTTTCACGGTTTATTATTTAGGAGCCTGCAACGAGTTTCTGCACGTACGCAAGACTGGATTTTATTTCAGAATACTATTTTGAAAGCCTCAAATGTAAATAATAAAAATCTACAAATAATATATATTTTAAATCCAAACATTGTTGTCACAGTTTTTAATCACTGAATATAAATCACACTCGTACCAGTAAGTCGATTACTCTACCTACCAATGTATACTTTCAATAAACTCGTGGGCTTCCGGCATAGAAATTAAATAAAATAATAAATATGAATTAAATATATTAATTAGAAAGATATACATATAAAATAAATTTTATCGAAAAATATTGTTGTTGCTCCACCGGAATTCGAACTTGGTTCTCTTTCCAAACCGAGGATGGTGCGTTATCCAACTATGAGCGACTACTCTAGCGACAAATTTTCGAACCTATATGTTTGATTTTAATATATTTAATCGTTCCATTTTATATTTTTCGATAAAAATGATTTTATATATATATATCTTTTAAATTAATATATTTAATTCGTATTTGAAATATCACAGACCCGTGTTGTGAACAATTACAACTTCACAATAAGAATGTGTTCTCCTAATAAATAGAATAATTGAATAATCATGATGTGAATAACGGCGCGGCCGGTTCCCGCGAGAGTAGTCGATGAATTTAGATTTAAATCTCAAATACGTATTCATTCTCGTTCGTCTTTATTTTTTTTCCATTTAAAGCTCCTGCGAATTTGTGTTTCATTTCTACAAATGTTACATTTTTTATTGTAGCAGCTGTCACGTGGCCATCTCCGATTTTCATCCACTGCCTTCTACGAGAATTTTTTTGTGTTTGTTCATCACATACAATGATCATCTACTTTGTTCTCGACATTACTCCCGCTGGTGTGCACTAAAGTGTTATCCGAAAATTTGAATACGACATAAATCGATCTATAGCTGAATAACCTACAGCCTAAACTGATCAAGCCTATTATTAGTTAGGTTTTTATTATTGTTATGGATGTGATGATTATCCAAACACTCAACACGTGGGTTTTATATTCGTGTAATGTTAAATTATTTTAATATCTCAAAACATTCTTTCAGAAAATATCAATATTTCTATCGTTACGGCGGCAAGATTGGTTCCAACACTATTATATCTGAGAACGTTACTGATAACGAAATGTGATTGTCAATGTGACTACCGTGAAAATACTTGTTATGTCTTCTCCTTTTTTAAACTTATTTTGTTTATACCTACTTTATTTAATATATTTTAATGTTTTGCATTTTTGAAATATTTTTTATTAATAATATTAAATAAATGTTAAATTAAACAATATTTATTTTGTATAAAGTATGCTTAACAATTATGCATTATTATTTTTTATGATTTCACTTCATAATTTTATTTTTAAACCACAGCATCTGTCCGTACAGAAACAAGAATGTAGACAAGGGTTGTTCGCCGTTCTCAGCTTCTCTCAACCGGTGATGGTGATGATGATGATCATGAGGTCGAAAGAAATGAAACACAAGAGATGTTCAATATCGGTACACTATGGCGGCAAAATCGAGAATGGCTTCCGATTCAGAATACTCTGTTGTTATTCAGATTCATAACAATACATATAGTCATATTTGCAAGTATTTACATGGCGACAGGCCGCCACTGTAACGTCTAAGACGTCTTTGTTTTCCTGAAATCTATTCCATGGTTTTATTTTGCGCCACGCCGATGATTACACCATTAAAAATTACTGACACGCGTCTTATCATATCGATTATATGGCGCCTCCTCGGCGAGTAATTCTGTGCGATACAACATCCCATCCCATATCTGGTAGTAGATATACATAGTTTATTATATAAGACATCTTCGCAAACAATGAAAATAATTATCAGCAATATCAAAATAAAGCCAATATCTGGACTGTCAAAAAATTGACATTATTAAGTATCATTTGCTTATTTAAAAAAAAACCAATCTTTTACCCCCATTTCTATGATTCCATGATCTTAAATGCGAATCAGTAATATACATAGTACTTTATTACGTACAAATGGCCAGCGTCATTTATTTGTAATTGCAAACTGTAGAATAAATGTTTTAACATACGTACTCCTTAACGCTTGAGTAAGTATTTATTTCAAATGTGAAATACTGCTCACTTTGTAAAATATTATATCGCCGTCGGCTACCGGTTGCAGTAAACAATCCGCGTTCCTACTATTCTACTGGTTGTGTACAGTCTTGAGAATATTGCTGGACTGTTTTGCGCAGATAACCCGGACGAGCGCCCTGTTCGCGGAAGCGGAAGTGTCCAAGTATTCTGCTACTTGGCTGAAACGATTATCCCTATCGCTCGAGTCGGTGTAATAGCAGGGAGATGCAGATTCCGGTATCTTTTTACGCCGTTCCTTTTAAGCTATTTAGACTATTTCTGTTTGCGGCGTCTGTGAGGGAATGATTAAATCAATCGGCTGTGTTGCACCCTTTGTGGGGGGACAATTCTGCGATGCCTGTTCAGAAGTTTATGTTGCATGTTGCACTTTTACAATTGAAGAATGATATTTTAAAAATTTCCAAATCGAAATGTTGCATTTTGAGATAATCAATATGTACTAATTAAACATATTACCTCTGTTACGTTAAAATTATAAGATTGCAATGTTCAGATTTTAAAAAGGAATAAAAATGCTCCCGAGTTTCAGCGTGGCAATTAAAACTAATGCATTTTTAAAAGGTCGTCCGTCCGTAAAAGCATTCCTATAGATCCTGGGAAGAATACGTTGTCTATCTTCGGTCTTTTCCTATCCTCTTAATCCTTAAAACGTCCTTAGGAACACGGTAGGACTAGATGTGTCCCCGTATCACTATGGAAGAATTCACGGCACATTTAATAAAATAACTATTATACACAAAATATATGCGAAATACTAGGAAAATTAAAGATGACCCGATTGATAGATAGAATACTTTATATAGGAGGGGTTGATATTATTATAAGTGCAATTGTGGGCTTTAAAAAAACCTGCTACTTTGCAGATATGTGATTCTATATAGGTATGATATTATATACCTATATAGTATTGTCGAAACTTAAAGGATCCAAGTAGTCAAGACTGAAGCCGCTGACGCGTCACGTTTGTTTGTGAAAGTGATTAACCTCTGGCTCGTAATACCGTGCCGTAGACACAGCGTGATCGTGAGATCTTCATTTCGGCAGATGATTGCCGCGTCTGTTACCCGAGGAGATTAAAACCGTAAGCCGCCACCACCCTCCTTCCCCGAGAGCGTTCTTTAAAAAGTAATCTCTAACAAATTTAATATGCATACATTATTTTACAGTCTACGTAACGTAAAACGATTTTTAATGCGCAATATTTCACACTCGACCTCGTTCTCTTTTCGCGTTCTATTTATTCTTTCCTGGAAGTTTCCTTCCATCTGTCGGAGGCAACACGTTTTTCTGGATCGAGTGGGGATATTCTAGTGGGGATCGTCATACGTACCAGAGACCCCTTTTTAAACCGGGAATCTCAAATCGAGGACGTCACGAAATCCATTGTGAAATACTTGTTGCAAACTACATTCAGATGTGAAAAATGCTCAAGGTATGCGAGAAACCGTAGAAAATAAAATTGTGCGAAATAAAATAATTAAAAACGTAATATTAATCGACGTCTTTACGAGTTCACTGTTGAAGACAGTTTCACCACACCTTATATAGGAATATCTTTCTGCCATAATGACAAGCGTCCGCTTTTGTTGGGTTCTAGATTGTTCCAGGTTCTAGGTTCTCTCATTCTTCATCTAGCTTGGATAGTGCCAATATTTGAGTATGTCCAAGAGCACACTATTACTGGATTATTACCTCCAAGTGCTTTGTTATTAAGACAAATTATACATATCTCATAGAGACAAAGCTATTTATATTATATTATATGGAAAGTATGGGTATTACAGGATTTACAACCTGTCTTCGGCTGGCTTAAGTGATCACTTTACAGAATGTAACATTCACCAATTCTACCCACAATAAACCTCCATATCTATCAAAATTTTGGAAGATGTATCTATGTTACCATGTACAAATCATTCTATTATTTTACTACAACTTCGCTGTCGCCATCTATGGTTTGAAATTTGATATTTATTCCCCTGAAACAACATAAATGTCACTAATGAGAATCTTATTTTTTAGAAATATGAAAGTTATCTTCGTTTTATGTATGTATACGAATGATTAACATATTACACTGGAATACGCCCGAAAATACTTCCCATATAATATAATTTAAATAGCTTTGTCTCTATGAGATATCTATAATTTCTCTTGATTAGTTAATGTCTATAAATTTCCAGATTTGATTTCCTGTTTGCCATCGATCTTGAACATGTCTTTAGTATAGTTGGCTTCAATATGAACCTCAACAAAACTAAGGTGTGTGCAAACAGAACTCAGAGTCAGAAATCATACGTAGGCCAAATTTAAAAATTATTGCCCGTACTTACTGACACGTGGAACACAAACAAGGACTCTTACTTATCAAATTGTGGAAGTTACGCAGAGAGCCATGGAAAGAGCAATGCATGGTATCTCCTTGAGAAACAGATAAACCAACGAGTCGGTAAAAAGAAAATCCAAGGTTGCCGATATCGCACATACTGACGCGAAACTGAAGTGGGGCTATGCCGGACACGCGGCGAAGCGATTAACGAGGTAATGGTGAAATCCTACAGTTTTTATTTTATTTTAAAATGAAGTTATCTTCCATAACATTTTAATTTATAGACATAATACGCCGTCCACGGATTATTATTATTTAATATTACACGCCTGTTCAGGCATTAACATAATTTGTAAAAGAATTTCATCAGAAGCGCAATACACAAAGAAAAAAATTATATAATATCAGCGTGTTTTTTCATAATCAAAATTAAAAATAAATATAAAATGTGAAGTAAGGCAATTTATCCGTCACCATTGAATTGAGACACAAAAATTGTAATAATGTAGTCCTATAAAGAGTTAAATTTACAAAAAAAAATTTCGACTACCTCCGCATATTCATTCCCCAAAAAATGCAATCTGGAGACTGCGGAGTTAGCTAATTTGCGTGTTCTAACATTACCACTGTAATAGAACAATTAATTGTGTCTCGATGACCTCAATAGTGCGTGAAAGTCAAGCAGACCAACAATCTGGGTGCAGTCTATCATATCCTGTATAGAAATATACGGAAACGCGTGTTATATAATAGCAATCGATACGAGTTTATTGAGATATCGCAAACATGATAAGGGGAATTGTTTAAAATCAATTTAAAACTGTTCGAATATGTACGTGTCGAGAATCGTAATGTAAGTATCGTCCGCGCTCCTTCTTACATCGTATTCTGCACAATCCTCGTCGATACTTGTTCGGTCTCAGCCCCTGACGGCGGTATACTCGGCGTGAAGAGTTTCCCTGCATTGTGCGACATGAATGTAACCCGACCATAAATTACTTACATGCATGAGTGGATTCGCCGGCTGAGCCGAATTGCAGTTATTTATTTCTCCGGTACTCGGAAAACAACCGTTCCCGCTGCGAGAAGCGAGCGCCATTTGCAATCGGCTGAGGGATGTGCAGTCGATACATTTTCGTTTGGCTAATATCCGATAGGCGCCCCGCGAATCATCGATCAAAAATTCAATGATAAACCATTGTCGGCTTGTCGTATAGACGCATCCGTTAGCCGCGAGCGGTTCTCATATGCTTCACGCGAAATTCTTTGATTGGTTGTCTTTATTTTGCGTACAAGTTTATGCATTTTTTCGCAGTGAGCGCGAAATAGGCGCTGAACAATCACATAAGAATCGATGTTTTTGTAAAACTGTTTTAGGCAGAACGCGCGTTGTTCCCCCCGTGAAGCGATCCATTGCGACTCAATTTCCAAGGACCAAAAACAAGCGTGCTGTCGCCCTCGTGCCCCTCCTTCGCGCGGTTCTCGCGCAGAAGCGATTTAAGAAGTGCAAAAACTTATGGGCCACCCTGTACTACATAATTACACCAGCCCGCATATAGTCGCATATCAATGTTAGTTATAACATTTCTTATCACAATACCAGGAAAAATATTTATAAACCATGTCGTGTATACATTCAATTGATTTGAAATTAGGCCCGTGCTATGTAATAACCATAAAGTGTAGATTATGTAATATTTACAGACGTTTTTGCGTTTGTCTTTTTTCAACTAATTTTTTAGAAAAAAACGTATTTATAAGTAGACGGAAGAGAGATTATTTTGTTTTATATTTCGACGGTTTCTAAGTTATTAATTATTAATCCTTAAATGGAGAAGTTTTGGTTTATGGCTATGGAAAGAATGGTTAGTTTTTGTTATGTGATTAGAAATTCTGAAAAGTTATTATTTTTTAGTTAACGGCGATTTTTCAATTTCCTTTTTTTTTCGCGATTTTGACTTGTTTATTTTTTGTTATTAATTTTTATGACTCCATAAGTTATTTATTTCTTCGAATGAACTAATTTTAGATCTTAAATTAAGAAAAAAATTGCCCATGTTGTTATTGGTATAAAACGCGGGTTTTATATGCGCAGTTAAGTGATTTGTAATTTTGGTAATTGGACAAGTATACAATATTTTTACCACGTGTGTGATTGGTGTATTATTACGACGATTGGTAATTGCGGTTAATGGTTTACTTTCTAATTTTCCTGTTTGAAATTTCAATAAGTTCAATATTCCATGCGTTCCCTGTCCACGTCACTAGATCAGAGTCCGTATTGAGATGGACAGTGTTTTCTCTACATCATTTACTTTTATATAATTTGCAATAAGTTGGTTACAGTCAAAGTCTGAGCGAAGTGTCGGCTTCAGCCACCTTTGGCTGCACATTCGGCTTCGGCTAGCCGAAGCTTTGTATTTAGCCGCTGAAAAGAGCTGAAAACGCACGATAATAACGCAAATGAGATAAAATTCAGTTTATTATTTTTGTAAAACTGCAATATATTTATTTAATGGATGTATGTACAATTATTATCAACACCATAACGCAGAAAGAGCAGGGTAGAAATTGCATTGTTATGTATACTTTCTAGTTTCTCTAGTACGATTGAACCGCTTCGGCCGAAGGTTATAGCAAGAGCCGAACAATCGGCTTCGGCCAAAAACTGACCTTCGGTCAGACACTAGTTACAGTGGCTCAAACACTATATATTTTTTAAAATTTATTTTATTTTATTTAGAACTGTTGATATGATTACAAATAAAATGTATGAGTTATATATATGTATATATACATTCAACAGCAATAGAGTTATTCACCCCCAAATAAGGATGATATTGAATTATGGGGGTGGCTATCGACATTTATATTAAAACATGATCAAGATCTTAGTTAATCAAACATTATCATAGTATCATATCATATTTACATATTTGTACACATTTAAATACATTGCCCAACAAAGTAAGCCTGTTTTAGGGCAAATTGATAAACTAATATAAATATTTTTAAAAAGTGAATATAAAGAGAGAAGAAAAAAATATATAAATAATAATAATAAAATAATAATAGTAATACCTATAATGTAAGCAGATATAAGGTGGATGGAAATATACAAGATCAAAACGCACTAAAGTAGTTATACACATTATTTCATTATATAAGAGTTTACTCTCTGTATCTGCTCTTTTTAATTGCAACAACCAATTTGAAATATCCCTTTTAAAAGTCCTAATATCAGTTAAATTTCTAATTTTATTTTCAATTTGATTATATATTCTGGTATATATACACTATTAAACATGTTAAATAAAAATTAGAGTAAATACAACAGTTACAATAATTAGATCATTAAGGCTGTAAATACACAGTACTGATCACGATATACACGTATATAAAAAATAGAAATATAACAGGAGTAAATTCATGGATACAACATTAGTTACAAAAACTCTAATAATAAGAATGTAGATACTTGGTGTACAAACTTATCCATCAGTCACCTCATCATATGGGTCAGCCATCTCTATCAGCCATTCGACTATTGATTGATAGTATTTTATTTCATTCATTTCGGTTTATATTAATTCATTGTAGAGTCTAAGAACCAGGAACACATGAAAGTGTTGAGACAAAATTAGTTTTCAGAACTATTTCTTTTGGCTTTGACGTCAGAGCGTGTTGAATATGTACGTTCGACAGGGTTGCGTCGTATTATCTGTGAAATGTTGTAATAATGATTGCAATTCAACCACAACTCAAAATCAATATATTTTATCAAGGTATCACATTTTTTAACAATCTCCCCAACACAATTAGAAAAATTACGGACTATCATAAATTTGTAACTGAAGTAAAAAAAATATGTGCACAGACTAACTGAAACATAAATTAACTCGTATATTATCCTTCTCTATACACGAGCCTTACTCTCATAGAGAAGAAACAAAAGTTAAAATATATATATCTACTGATTATTGAAATTGTATTATATTTTTAATATTAATAAAAAAATATATACATTTGGCTTTCATCCAACAATCGAATTTCTCTAAAAAGTTGTTCCGCACCTGTACGGTTTTTTGTACGTTACTCTCACCACCGCTTTTTGTGCCCCAGCTCTAGTATGACTTTAGTAGCACCACCTCAGCTTACTATGCCATATCTTCTTAGAGACTGACACAAAGCACCGTAGACTGTTTTAATGAAGGTTCTAAAATATATTTTTACACTTCTCTGAAGAAATAAATGAGTTTGCGAATACGATTGGACAATTTATCGATTGCTCCTCGAATTACGAATAATCACCGAGTGTTGTTGCAATCGTACACCAATCGCACAATCACAGTCTATCTCATCACCACTGCTCCAAAGCACTCGAATGAGATTGGAATATAATCTTGTACTTGAATGTATTTATATTACATTTTTCACGGTGCCGGCCCGGCGACGTATTATGGCGGACATTGCGGGAATCCAAGCTTTATTCAGGAAAGGGCGACTCGTGAATTTGAAAGCAAATCCATTGTTTATAATGCAAACGCTAAGATCACAAATACAGTACCACGACACACAAAGGAGGACTCTGTACTGTGAAAAATCTACAATACAAGAATTAAGAAGATTATTTTAAATTATGCGCAGTTTCTGAAAGCATTTTTTGCCAACATTTTTACTTCAAATTTTCATCGCTTTTTTAACATTCAAAACATTGTTTGTTGATTTATTTATTATATACATCATTCTGTTGAATTTAGATTTTAATTTATTCATAAATCAGTTAATTTATATCTTGTTAGAACCCTCAATAATTAAAAATGTTTTAGGTTTTCACCGCCGTTCAGAATCTTCTGTGTTCAGTTTTCTCGGTTAATCTGCCGTGTAAATATGACGTTTCGGATCCCATTGCAGGGTCCATCATCGGGGCTGATGTAACATCAAATCTGAAAACTCTACACACAAGTCCCAATAAATTTCCCTCTTTAAGACGACGCGCTGCTATGCTGGATAGTAAAGAAGGTGCACGATCGATAAATGAGCACCAACAAACACAAAATGGTCTTTAATGTTTGCACCCATCACAAAAAAGATGGGAGAAGCCGAGCTGACGTATCATAGTCATGTATTGGACAGACCAGATTAATTTGTCGTCAAAACTGTGTTAAGGATATGAGACAAGGATGATGACCACGAGCAACCGGCACCTCGACAATTGCGCACAAGACAACTGCGCGAAGTCGAATTGTTATATTACAGCATATATAAATATACTTATGTATGCACTATATTAAGAATAAATAAATAATGCACAAAACAAAATTACAAAATAAAAATTTGGTAAGCGTGTTTTGAACCATAGAATTAATATAAATGAGGACATTTATTCCTATGTGTAGTATTTTATATCCAATAAAAATTATAACACTTATAATTTTAAAAAATCGTGAATTATATAAACCAAAAATTTATACGAAAAAATTAAAACATACTCAATAAAGAGTTTAAATTACACTAACCTAACCTAACAAAAATCACTCTTTTTTTTTCTTCATTTCATTAATTTTTTAGTTTGTTTTAAAAAAACGGTCTTTCTTTCCGAATGGTTTTTTTCTTCTTCTAATTTTATGAATACGTTTTACATTTAAAATACTTCTTAAAATGAAATACATGGGAATAAATGTCCTCATTTACTTTCGTCTTGCGCGCAATTGTCGGGACTCCGAGCAACCTGGTGATGGAATATTGTACAGGAGAAGGGGGACGTCCATTAGTGATGGTAAAATCGTTATTTAGACTGTTATTGTGACAATTTTAACGATGATTGATAACTGATTAATGTAATTCTTCGAACTATGACTGGTATACTAGAAAGTAAACCACGGACAGTTAAATCTTAGTTACCAATCATCGTTAAATCTCAGTTACCAATCATCGACACAATCACAGTCACGTAACGGTTTACCATCATTAACGTCCATATAGGTGAGGACAGGGTGTCCATGTAAATGGGAAAATAAAAATATTAAAAAGAGGAGAAGTTATATGCCTCAATTATTAAAAGCGTGTATGCGAGATTAATTCAGTTTGTAATGCTTGCTTAAATTTGTTGACATAAAATTCGATTGTTATTATCGCAACACCAAACCACACTGTGTTTATCAATTAAAGGACGAGGAGAGAGATCACGACCTGTATTGTATTTGATCACCCTGTGGGGGGTCTGATAATTTGCAGCGGGGGGTTGACGGCTGAGGGGTAATTGCCCGTTTGTGTGAACACGTGTACAGCTTAATACGCGTTTGTCATCTCACGTTCCGAAGCCTTCGCATCGGTATTTAGTCAAAATGTCGCACTCTCCGCCGGTGCAGTCGGGCGCCGCGCAGCTGACTTGCCGGTGCTTTGTAGGACGTGCCGCTGATGCCTCGGGCCTCTGGATGTCACCCGGTAGTCTGCAATCAGACGGGATTAGAAAAACAAACCGACGTGCCAGCCTGTCGATTGAAGCGAAGTGAAATAATTACTGAAGAACGCTTTTAACTCTACACGGCTGAGGAAATACATTTCGCGTCGCATCTCGTCACACACCGTGAGGTGTGAGGTATGTGTGGGTGTATTAATAAACATGAAAGTAATTTAAATTAATGAATTTATAATAAAACCAAGGTGAATTATATCATCATTATTATATAAAATGATGCAAATAGATATGTACAAAGAAAGATAATCAAAATGAGGATGTTATTTTTAAAAAAATTAATAAAATACACTGTTAAAATTTGAGTGTTATGTAATACAATTATATTATTATTGAGATAATGAAATGGTTACGAGCTCAACTGAGCCGTGTCCGGCGTGAATTGTTTCGGAACGAAATCTGGATGTCGTCACATCAGGGTAGTGGTCTAGCATACGGCCATTTTTGTCAAAGACATTTTCAGCAAGAATCATCTTGTTGGAACACTCGGCCCATTCGCCCGATCTGGCCCCCTATAATATTTTTGTATTAACCAAAAAAAATCAAGAGATACATGAAGGATCATCATTGTGGATCACGAGCGGAGGTGGAATGGATTACGTCGCGTGCTCTAAACTACCTCACGGAGAATGCTGCTGAATAAAACGTCGGACCAAGTGAAATGCTTTGAAGGGGATTATTTTAAAAGGGACCGTATACCTAATAAGGTGTATATATATATGTGTGTTCTGTAATTATAATAAAAAAATTCTACGAACTTAATTGTCACTCTTGTCATTTTTATGGATAATTGACGTATATCAATGTTTTTTCTTATCCAACAATTGATATGGCATTCTATTATAAATGAAAAGCATTTTCCGACTTTGCTGAATATTTCCCATCACTGACAATAACGATTACGGGCGCGGAGATTGGCTGCACGCGTTTTAGTTGAAGCTTATTCTAGTGTTAAATTACTTCCTATCCACATTTCTATTATTTCCTATTTCCGTGCGCATCCTCTTCCAGCTGAGCGTCCTGGGAATATTTCCATTTAATTACTTTCATCTCGGCTCGGGCGCGGGCCGGGGGGCGCGAGGGTCGGCCCCTCCCCCGGCCGGCGACACGTCACCACGCGCCGCCCTCCAACCCTTTACACGAGCCGACCCGCTTACTCCGCGCCGCTGGATTCGGAGGCAGCGGCTCATTTCTATGCTTGATTTAGTTTATTTTATGCGGACGACTTAGCAGACGAGGGTAGTTCTCCATTATGTATAGGTATGGCAACAAAAGTTTATTTAAAAATATGTAAACACAACTTTATTCCAAATTTTGTTCTTATGTTTTATTTGAATTCTTTTAAATTAACTTATTAATTTACAAATAATTATTTTATGTAAAACTGGCACCGTTATAATTTAAACAGATTACGCATTAATTGTATGATTTAATGACAAAAATTGTCACAATTAACGTAATTTTATGCACATTTTGCAATAAATATTTTAGAAATCCAATTGAAAATGTAAACAAGAAATAGATATCTCATAGAGACGAAGCTATTTTATATTAATAGAAAAATATGGAAGTATGGGTAATTACAGGGCTTACGACCTGTCTTTGGCTGGATTAAGTGATCATTTTACGCAATGTAACGTTCACCATTCCTCAACCTCAATCAACCCCCATATCCTTCAAATTTTTTAAAAGTTGTATACATGTTAATAGTGTTGAAAATGTAAACGTTTCTTTAATAAGAAATGAGGTGAGATTCCTTCCAACATAGTTCCAAACTTCGTTTTCCTTGATACTTAAATAAATTAGTTTTTGAATCAATGTTACGCACCTCAGAGCACAACGTTATGGTAAAAAAATATTGATCCTATTTTCATTATATTAATTGATTTGTCACGTTGAGTAATTAAGCACCTCGAAGCCAGTCATTTGTCTTTTTCAATTGAAAGGGGGGAAAAGATATATACAATTTTCTTTAAATAATTTGAAACAGTGTTGGATGATTTTATTCAAACTCCGCGCAAAAACGATCGATAGATTTAAAACGTATTTAAGTAGTTTTTAGAATAATTATCCCTACAAAATTGGGTCGTATTTATCAAAAATTCACATTCAATTCATTCAAATCTGCCATATAACAAGTTTGAATGATTAACAATGCGATACATATGAGAACACGCGTGGGTAAACATTTTTTAAATGTGCGCAAGATGTCGCTCCCAATGTGTGAGTGGTGCCGGGGAGGAAACCCTTGATCGTGTCTTTTTTGCCTGTCCATTGCGGAGCACAGGTTTTTTTTACAATAATCTTGTCAATGGTAATTTTCAACTCCCGGTTAACTTGTGTCATCTTCTTTCCCTCAACTCGCCACATTTAAGGTATATGATAGCAAATTTCTTGAATGTCAATGGTATTAACTTGTAACGCTATATTCCCTCAATAATATTGTTGTACTGCTTTCTATGAAATAATGTTTGAACTTGTTTAATGGCACAAATCACTCTTGAAGGGTGGATTGCCTATTTGAAAGAAGAAGATGTCGTTGGCTATTATAGCGTTTATGTATCTTATTTTAACATTAAAAAATAAAAATGTGTACACCTCTTAAGTACGATATCATGAATATGTGGAATAAACTTCAATTTTATTTTTAATGACGACACTTTTTTATTGTGATGTTCCAATTTAAGAACATAATATAATAATATAACACAATTAGAAGGAAAACTAACTAACTAACTAAATTACCATTACGCCGTTTCCCCGCGATAGAGCGCCACACTCTTCTGTGCTTACACACAGTTCTCGCCACGTCCACATTCATACATCTTCTCATACAAGCTCGCCGATTGTTGACTCTTCTAACAGTTTATCTGGTCGTGCCAAGTCCTCCGCGGACGTCCTCTATTTCTGGTGCCATCAACACTTGCGTCATATATTTTCCTTGCCATTCTCTCCTCGTTCATCCGTTCCATATGACCAAACCATCTAAGTGATCCTTTCTTAATCTTACTCACTACACTAAAATCAGCTTTACATTATTTCCTTATTTTTTCATTATTTACTCTGTCTTAAATGAATCTGTCACACATACGCCTAAACGATCTCATTTTCACTGCATTCAGTCTACTTTTGTTCTTATTTTGCCAGCTCCAGGCATCACTTCCATACATCATCACTCCATTGTGTAATCTTGAAAATGGGATAACAGGTGTATTATTTACGTAGGACTGCATTTGAGGGGTACTAGTTGGGACGTCTTTTTTTTCTATCTTTTAGTGCAGTTGTCTTCTTACGTAGTTTTTACGCATAGTATTAATTTGTTACACAGGTTCTTTTTGATGTAATTCGATCATTCAATTTGTTACGAAATCATTTGTTTTTTCCCGCTAACATTTATTTTAGGAGTCGACCAATGGTAGTCTTCTTACGCTCTCTTTAAATGGCCGCCAGTATGGGAGCTAGCTTGTTTTTGAAAGAAGCTGTTGCATTTATTTTGTATTTTAAACCAGCTTATAGGGATTATCATTCATAATACAGAAGTGCATTAATAAATATTTTTTTCTTCAATTTTCTATCAGTTTTTCGTGTTTTTCTAAAAATAAAAAAATATGCAGTTTGCAAATGAGTACCCTCATTTATAAGTCTTAAATTTTTCGGAATCTTATATGGTTAACATTGCGAAATTGATATTGCAGTTGCAGTGCATCGACAAGGGAATGTTCCCTTTTTTTTTTCGATAGATAAATTTTTTTCTGCATATCTTTCTAATTTGTTTTACATTTTTTCAACTGGAAGGAATGGAACATAAATTGATAAATTTTGACAATAGTACGCGAAGTGATATTTGTTTTATTTAACTTAACAATAATTAACGATTGTTTTAAACAACATTTATCTTGCGCGACTACCCTTTTCCCGGTAGTAAATAGTCCCGTATAAAGGTGTCTTATGTTGAAATTATTTAACATTCCGCTTACGCTTGGCAACTTCTGTTGTATATGATCGACCAGGATTTGCAGGTCTTTATATAACTTTTATAAATAACTTTTGATGACTAAAGCCTAAACTAAAGGTTTCTCTATTTTCGCCTAACGAGATTAACCGGAGCTTACGAAAATATCAACACATCGTCGTTAAAACGTATAACCTACAACGAATGTTTTTGGTCGAATTGCCAGTGACGTAACGATCAAGGAGCATCTGGGGCAAGGTTGTTTTAGCCACAAAGTTAAAATAAATGTTTATTTTTCCGCCTTTTTTGAATCCCAAATCCCAACGCTTTTACTAAATCTATAGAGGTGCACGTGTCTTTAGAAGTCTGCTTATGTTATCGATTTTATAAATGCATGCAATTATCTGTTTATGATCCCTCTTTGTTTTGGATAAAGTTTATGAGGTTAATTTCTAATACGTATTGTTTTCGAAATTTAATATTTTTTTATACATTTCTAAAATGTGTCACAAAATCTTATGTACGTTTAGTACAGATTTGCATTCACCCAGCCACAAAGTGTTCGTTATTAATATCAATTGAGGGAAGGGAGAGGAACGCATAAATTAGATGTACACCGGACGCCCGAAATAAAGTTACGCCACTGGCCATTTCTTAAAGAAAGATACAAAGTGAGATTCTGCTTAGATAGTGTCTGTATTATTTCGTCTTGTATAATTTTTCTTAACAATACTATAACAGCACCCTTGAGGTGAAAGTTTTTACGAAAATGGCGCTATACAAATTATCTATTATTATTAACATATTATAAATGTTCATAGTTCAGTATATCAAAAGCATCTGAATATTTTTTATCAAATCTCTTGTCATCAACTCTTTATGCTGTACCTAATACTTTAAATAATTAATGTAGCAGCTGGGGTAACGAATGAAGCGTTTACTTTACTGCCAAAACATTTGCGAAACTCATGATTAAACCATTTTACACGCGTTATTTTGTGATTATTGATGGTTCATACCTAGTATACATGACGGGAAATGAATTTTTATAAATAACAATACTAATTTACTCTTGTTTGACGCGATATCCGCACACTTTCATAAAATAGAATTGACATCATATCTTACTTGTATTATGTAGATATATGTTTGTTTTATGTTGCTATGCCATACGGAAGGAAATTCTTTCTTTCGATTCGTCTTCCATATTGCTATTATATTCACAACGATTTGTGTTTATTTTTTTACGAAGAGTAATGTTATCTATAAATTGATCAGTTAACAGAGGATGTAATAAATATTGATTTTCCGATTAGTCTTAATAAAACCGCTGTGTTCCCTTCATGGACACGATACACTCACGGCGTGACCTCTAATGAGATTACTATTTTATTGCGGTAATATTATTTTCACCTTCATCTAAATTCGGCTAGAGAATAATATTTTATTTTTCTTGTCCATGCTGTTCCAGTCGGTGGACGACCCGACCCTTCTCTCGGAGGTAGGTTCGCGAACGGTTCTCCGTGTATGTCTTAATGAAGTGTTTATTTCGACCACACTTGGGGATTACGAGCGGCCTTAATATTACCGCTTCGGAAAATCTTTATTAAGCTTTTCAACGGTATTTTCTCTCACTGTCTAAATATTGGGTTGATGCATATGTTTTTGCGTCTTTTTATACGTAAACAATTTTTTTCTTCTTCTCCAAACTGACCGATGATATCTGTTTTCAAACTATTCTATTGTGTTCCCGTGAATGCTTTCGACAGCTGTTATTACCGGATTTCCTATTGATAATATGGTCATGTATGCAGAATGAAGATTACCACTAACCTTGATTGACTGTTGCTGTTGCTATCTCTGAGTAGTTTTCCGACCGACCGAAATGCGCACTCCCGACGCTCGGATAATTGAGCTCCTTATCGGGCAATTGCGCTCCGCTGGTTGTTTGACCGCGATTCTTCAATCTCCGAAAAGTGGCAATATTCACAACATAAAATAACCAACAAAAAATCCCAGGGGTGCCAGTCGAAGGAACAAAAGGTGCGTAAACATCCTTTATACAATATAATATATAAGAAATCCTTTATATAATATGTTTATATTGCGAGTCCACATACTAACTGTTAACACCTCGTAATGTGAAGGTCCAAGAAATAGAGTTTGTAACAATTATACATTTATTACAATACGATACAATTTAGTACAAGGTATATCACTAGTATAGGTCAAACGTTTAAGCCGATGAACGCGCAGAGAAAGAGGCCGCGCCCTGCCGCGCGTCGCCCTTTATAGCCTCACACACACAATCATACAATCCCAAGAACATCACACTAGCATATATACAACATTCAAAAATTTGATAAATGTGGAGATTGAGGGGTGAGAATTGGTGAACGTTATATATATTTATATATATAAAGTGATCACTTAAGCCTGCTGAAGACAGGTCATAAGCCCTGTAATTACCCCATACTTTCATATATTTTTTATTAAATATAATAATAATAATTTAAAAAAAGCTTTGTCTCTATGAGATATTTGTTTAAATCCTTTCTTTTCATTTAGATTGAACCTAAAGTAAATGTAATGAATCATTGATTTTTTTAAATGGTCCTTACGTCATTGTTTACTCTTCTTCTTTAATGAACCTGCAGCCTGTATCAAGTTTCGGCCTGGTCTCCAGAATCTTTCTATTCCACATGGTCTAGTTCTCGGCCACTGTCACCCTTTTTCTATCTATTACGGAATACGCCTATTTCAGTCGCTATAGTTTCACGTAAATGGAGAGTGATGATACCTTATCCTCTAAACTTTCCCATCTCGCACATTTCCATAATTTAAATAATAATTAAAAAAAAAAAACATGACTAATTTCGTAAAGAATTAAATTGCACGACCGTGGCAACCAAAAATATTTGTGACTTATACTGTAGTGATGCAATTAAAGTCCAATTATCCGATCTGGGGGTTTGCCAACAATAATGGTACCGCGAATCGGGCGACCTCTGGAGACTGATGAGGATACATTAAAGGCCGTAATTAATACATGTCCTCATCATGACATCATGGGAATCGCATTGGGGGTGCTTTCCAAATATGACGTTTACTAACATAATTAATTGCACGAGATCTGACGATTATAACCCAATACAAATAAAATGAACTGAATTGGGATGTTATTAAACACACCATATTTTTTTAGCTGTTCAGATCTTTTACATTTTTTTTTTGTATAAAAATAATTTTACTATAACGTAGGTCAAATCTTACTTTTGATTAATTTTTTTAAGCTTGTTATTAATTATATAATTTGTATTAAAATATCACAGAACTATGTTGTGAAAAACTGCAATTTCACAATGATGTGTTCTCTTTAATAAAAATAAACAAAATTTAATAAAAATTAATGAATTAATATTTTACAGTAATCTCGTCAATGGTAATTTTCAACTCCCAGTTAACTTGTGTCATGTTCTTTTCCTTAACTCGCCACATTTAATCTATATAATAGCAAATTTTTTGAACGACAATGTAATATAATATTTCCTATTCTATAATATTATTGTACTTTTTTCTATAAAATAAAGTTTTAACTTGAATAATGGCACATATCACTATTGAAAGGTGGATTGCCTATTTAAAAAAAGAAGAAGAAGAAGAATGAATTAATTAATTCTGGCGTCTCCTATCGGATTTTACTCAAAGATGTTTGAGATTCCGTAAATATAATGTGATTGCTTTCAGATAATGAAACGGCAGATGTATCAATTTGAAAGTGTAACGTATAAGTTCGAAAATTTGTCAAGTTACTATAAGTTACTACAGCAAAAAAAATTTTTTCGATGAATTAATTTTATCATGTGTATATTTTTTTCATTGATACATTTAATTTGTATTAAAATACCACAGAACTTTGTTCTGATAAAATTGCAACTTCACAATAATAATACACAAGATACAATAAATAAAATTTACTTTTTATTAATTGAATTTTCATATATTTCATCTTTCTATCACTATACTATTTTACTATAAATTACATTTTCTTTAATTATACTAAAAATTCTAAACTATTATTATTATTTTAATTAACTCAAATTATCCTAAAAAAATTAAGAAAAAATTTCAAATTAAAATGATTCGCACATTAAATTTTCAATGTAAATGAATTACTTTACTATAAAGATTTAATTTGATCTTTCTAGAAACACTTTCCAGTACTTCTACTATGTTACGACTTATTTCAATTTCAAATGAAAGTGACGGGCAATATGTACATATTTTAGAATTAACATCATTTAAATGAATTAATTTAAATTACTTTTAAATCTACTTTCAAAAATATATTTCATTATTAATTATCTATAAATTAATTTATCATAACCCATTAAATTCTTAACTATAAACTGCATCTTGATTTGATATAATTTTATTACAAAAATTAAAAAAAAAAATATTTATAAATAAAATTTTTATAACAACGATATACAATTAAATAAAATTAAGTAAAATAAATTGTAGACTATCAATTAATAAACAGGTTCCTCTAAATCGATTAAAATACTGCCATATGTTTTAAGTTTCAAGAATATATCTAATACTACTTATTTTTTTTATCTTTAATTCTATACTAGGGTATCTAATCTTAGTTTATATTAAATATTTTTTAACTTCATATAAATTTATATAAAAAATATATATATTTTACCTTATAAATTAAATTTTCATTTTAATGAACTATATTAATTAAAATAAAAATATTTATTTTATTATTAGTTTAACCGCGATTGCTGGCACAAATTTTATCAATACTTTTAAAATCTTTTGCATCAGTTATTTATGTGTCCGTTTGAGGTTCTACAATGAATACTGTGGATTTTGTACTGTTTTCATTAATTGCCGATATTATTTTTGTTCGATCGCATCCCTGGATCTAAATTATGTTCTTCGGATTGACCATGTCAGACTTTTAATGTTGTTGTTTTCTATTCTGCAACAGCGCCATTGATCTGATCTACCTCATTTAACAACCATTCTTCGTGAAAGTCTTCATCAGATCGTTTACTCTCTTCTTTGAATCGTCTGTCTTTTATTGCTCCCCTCGCGTCTTATGATATGTACAGAATATCATAGAGATAGGGCATTTGCGATGGCAGGCCCAAAAGTGTGGAACTCTTTGCCCTCCGTCATAAGAAACAGTGCATCACAGGCTTTATTTAAGAAGAAACTAAAAATGCACCTTTTTTAAAAGTCATAAGTGAAAATAACAATTTGTAATTTAAAAAACAAAGATAATTGTAGAACTATAAACATTTTATGTGTAAAGCGCCGTTGAGGTGAAAGTTTTTACGAAAATGGCGCTATACAAATTATATATTATTATTATTGTGGAATGTGAATCATTTTCATTGTAAATGGTATCGGGTCTATCACAATATTAAAAAATAGGGATTTTCAACCAGTGTATTCTGCCAGCAGTATTGGTTTATTGATCTGATACATGGACTCTGACAACCGCCTTAATACATAAACTAAGAGTTGTAAGGTAACAGCGAGCAATGGGACTGTCAGTAATCAGCTACCAAATGAGGATCGAATGGACATTTAACAACGGAACACGGGCCACATACTTAAGATCTGGTGTTCAGTGGTGACTTTTTACAATTTTTATAAAATTCAACATGTTTAGCTCATGAAACATATTGTAACGTCTATACCAAAATCCATTTTCTAAAACCAGGCCAAAGGTTCTTCTCATTTCTTTCAAAACGTCTGTAGTACATTTCAGTACCGTTGACTGTATATGTTCCGATTTTAGTCTTTTCCGTGATGCCATGACGAAGAAGACGTTGACTTAGAGACTCTGCAGCCTTGTTTGGCTCTCGGCCAACAGTCGTGTCGATCGGATCCTATCTAAGAGGGTTACATATTATTAATATGAGGTCGCTGTCCGCTCGGCGGTCGGTTCAGGCTCGATAAAATTCACCATTTAATTTTACTAAAAATACTCCAGTTTGCAGAAGGAATTCAAAGCCATACCTCGGTTCTGTATCGTAGTTTATTCTACAAAAGATGTATTAACAAATTCACAACATTAGATTATTTGTCACAATACCACATTAACAATTGATTAGCAATACTATTATATTAAGATATAATATATAGCTGTATTATATCTTAATATATTGTGATATATTATTATATCTTTATGTGCTGCCGAACTGGCCAGGCGTACGAGAGAGAATGACCTCATTTTCGTGACGCCACAGTGCGAGTCCTTCTCCTTACTCCGCGACCTTCCCTCTACATGCTGTTTCTGGCTGTGGTGTCTCGGCTAAACCAAGTTCGCCGCGCGGGCCAAAGATGTCGTTGTCTAACCACCACGCATATTTGAGTTTTTCCTGCTGTTATTGTAGTCTTGATACACTGCAGAATCAAGAAGTAGTCTTCTATCCGTCGAAATTTATCAAAGAATCACTCGTCTACAAATCTCGCCGCTCTGATGGAGTTGTGTCGGTGTTCTAGAAATACAGAGACGTTTTAAATACAATTCAATGGACCTCGAGAACGCGGATTTCTTATCTCCGTTAATCCACAAAGCGTACACTCTATTGTAGCGCTTCTCAGCTAACAGGCGTTCAGGGATTACCGCCGCGCACTGCTATATATATATTATATATATGATAGGATTAAACCGACCCCCTAGTTTTCCATACACAAAGCGACCAAACAACGATAAACTCGAGCGGAAATGTGCTGCATAATATCAAAAGTAATGTCTCATTCTGTTTCACTTTCAAATTTCAATCTCAAACCGTAAAATATTGTTTTAATTTCTTTTCAGTAACCTTTTGAGTGCACTATAAAAATATTATTAATATGTTGGATTAATTAAAGTTTACGACTAGGCGTGGTCATAAAAATAATTTAAACCGTAATTTGTACTATCAAATTGTATACAATAAAAATAAAATATATTAAAGGACGCGATAATACATTTTAAGTGATTTTTTTTTTGTCGGCGCCTACATAAAATACTCACACGCACTCAACGAAACAAAAATATGTTACGCGAGATACAACGTCATCTACATCCGCCACTGACTCTGTTCCCGCCGTTTCACCAGTTTATGCTAGATGCTCGTCTCGGGAGCGTTAGCACATGACGCATTCTCCGTGAACTACTTGGTGATTAAATTTTGAAAAATTAAATGCCGTTCTCTTTTTAAAAAATATAACACAATCTGACAAAGTCCCTCCAATCTAGATACTATCACTTAATTAACTTTCTCGAGTGTACGACGCGAAGGGCGGCGGTGTGTCAATAAGTTTTATTCCAATGTTACGTTCTCACCGTGCGCCTATTTTCACTACGATGAATACCGATGTGAACAAACTTCCAGAAAATCTGGTGGAGATGGGGATTAATAAACTTCAGGAGGATTTGTCATATCTAACTTTAACGACATTGATTTGACAGAATTTTATAAATTACTTCTCGAGCATGAAACACGAGTCCTAAGCTCACACAAGAACCCAAGTACATGCATGGCCAATCCTTATAGATGATTTCTTTATCTTTTTCATATTAATTATATTGGTTGTTTACTTCACATCACACTTTAATTAAAAATTAAAACGATTTCGATGCTTGCTGCATCGTCTTCAGTAATAAACTAAAACTAGAAAATATTTTATCGACTACATGGGACGGGGTGGGGGGAGGGGGGAGGGGAGTTATAGGGTTTTGGATCTCTTAGGCAGATATGTCTTTCGTGATTTTTTTAAGGCAGATGTTACGTTTTTTTATGTAGATACATTATCGCTCCATATTAGGAAAGAATTATCTTTCGAGAACATGTAGTCACTACCAGAGTTTGAATCCACAAATTTCTACTGCCGATAGATTGCTTTAAAAATGGCAGGAATAGATTGTTCCGGGTTCAAGTTTCGATGGTGACTATATTTTTTCGTTATTATTATTTCGATAATATTAGTTAATTATTTTGAGTCAAAATACAGTTAATAGGATAAAACATTGCAGCAAAGTAAGACACGTATTTCGGCGCCCTCCTGCTATATTTGTATTTTACTGTGTATAGCAGTGTTTTTCCGGTATAGTTGTAAACAAAGTGTAATGTTCAATATATAAAAAAAGAAGAGTAAAACATGATGCAATGTAAAACTTAAAGTAAATGCAATGTTCAACGTATAAAAAAAAAATATATATATAAAGAGTAAAACAAGATTTTTTCTATGAATCTTTCTAGATGATTATCTAATTTGTTTTAACTGTCACATAACTAATATGTGATTTCGTTAAAAATATTCTACCTGTAGTGTATTTTTCAGACGGGAATTTCATCGTAGTACCACATTTTAATGAATCACTCATATATTATTTATTTTTTCTTCTTTTGTCAATATATTAATATTCCTTTTATTATTAAAGAACATAAGGATCCCCCTTTTACACTCAGGAGGTGGTCTTGAATCTATTAAGCCTGCCTCCCGAGCTGAAGGTCTCTTGCGCACTGTCCTATGTATAACTTAAATATTAATTATATTTATTATTCACAGTACATATTAAACAACTTTCATATATTACACTTTAATACGTATTCGTTTTTAGGTAAATTTATCCAGGTCTCTGTTCAGTATTCTATTGTATGTCTGATCCTAGATAAGCTCATTGCTGATACCTGAAAAAGGTTTTTCAAATCTTCCCACCAATCGTGATAGCACTGATTAAAGAAAATCCAGGTTTATTTACTTTGTGGTGATTACTTTGGGTAGGAATACTCGGAATGTTTGTATACTATTTTTTTATATGCACAGTACTTAATTCGTCCTGAAATAGTTCTTAGTCGTGTAATGTTTTTATACCTTCTTCACTTCTGGTATGGTGCTGCTGTATGGTAATTCTCGTTTATGGCTGTTTTAGCAATTTTTTATTATTATTAAAAATTACAACAATTTTGTTAACTGCCTTAAGCTGGTTTCCAAGATGAATCGTCGTTCTATGTAATAATTTTGAAAACGAATTAGATCTTTTAGAAAGATATACAAAATAATCTATTATCGAAAAATATAGTTACCATCGGTACTACAATACGGATCTTTCTATTGCAGTTAGCTTACTTTACCTATTAACTCTCTTATTTTGATCCATGTATTTTGCTTTTTAGAGAGACATTTATTTTTTACCATTGTCAGCTTTTTTATATTTTTATTTGAAATATTTTTGAATAGAACCTGTTAGTTTACAGTAGAATTTTATTTCCGAAGTTGGAATTTTTCATAACACAGTTCCTTCACATTTTAAACATATTAAATATATCACTTTAATGATGCACATAACAAGCATATCTCTCGAAAAATATAGCTGTCACCGCGACTTATATAAAAATATAGATGTCTCACAAATAATGTAGCATACAATTTATAGGTTACTTTATCGTCTGATTTTGATTTATAGGTTACTTTGGATTAATTAAATACTTACATACTACGTAACTATCAGCAATAAATATTCCCGGTTCGAAGCGCTGAGGAATAGTTTTTCTAATTTGTTTTAATTATCAAGGAATTGTGTTATAAAAAATTTAAAATTAATAAAATTGTTTAAATTTTTTTATATCAAGTGCTCGCACTTCTCTGCCATGGCATGATGCTAACCGCCAGTCAACAGCGTCCATCCCCAATAGGATTTCCGTTTAACGACGTCACTGCATCATGTGCCGTATTTTATTCTAGGTTTTTTTATTTTAATTAATTAATTATTTATTTAAATAAAGCATATTATTACATATTGAAAATACATTATAAACAATACCACACATAATATATATAAATAAATTGAACATATAAACACACTTATTTTTTAACGCAACTCCCAGCCCTGACATTCCAATAGTCACACGTGGCACAGTTTTAAATACCCAAATACGCATTAAATCATCAAAATAGACGACTAACGCATGGTTTGTCGCCTCAGATAGAAGTTAAAAGGTTATCTTATTAAATATGAAACCAAAACATGGTTGTAAAAACCCGTAGGATGTTTATAAATGAATAAACATAAACTCCATACAAAAATATGCATAACGGTACAGCAATGCGGCCGCTGCTCAGATTATGGATGTTTTCAACGAAGTATGATTTTATTTTTCAAAAATATCTAAAGATGTCAGCACCGTAAAAGTATTTGGAATCTTTTAGTGTATATTAAAATATTGCATGAAATAGGCACACTATGTGATCACGGACCAAAGTCGCCGTATCAACTGTTGATACGGCTGCGTACAATAACCAATTTATACAGTATTAATTGTTGATACGGTAGTATTCAATAGGTTAATTAGACAGAAATCTATGCTAAAGGAGACAGAATCATTCGTTATATCCAACAATACAAATATAGCCAGAGTAACAAGGTTCTAATTATAGTAATAATTGAAAAAATTGAAAATTACAATTAAAAAAATGATGTTCAGTTTATGTAATCATTTCCATGAATCTTTGCTCAGTTTCTTTTCTTCCAACACCCAATAAATAGCTCCTGAGATGGTATTTGAATTTTTTCACCGATAATTGATTGTTTCCGGCAAGATGTTACAAGCTTTAGGGACCAGAAACCCATAAGAAGATTGATCAAAGCTTGTTTTCATTTTTGGTTTCACGTTGAACGTATTGTCTTTTGCTCTAGTAGCATAATTATGCGATGGGTATTGACGAAGCTCTTTGTTATAGTGAAAATAAAGGATCAGACTTTTTTACATATAGCTGTCGAATATCAAGAAGTTGGCATTCCTTAAACAGTGAGTCAGAAGGAAACTTATATGGTTTTCTGTAAATTATTCTGAGAATTGAGTTTTCCCAACTCCACCCCTACCCAAGATCGCCTAGCTAAGAAGGGAGTGACAGAAAGCTATATATATATTTTTTAGCATATGTTTTTATAGACCATTTTTTAGACATCTGAAGAAGAATGTCAGCTTTCTTAATTTACCGTAATGTTTGTTGATATTGTTGTTGATTAATTGGCGAACAATATGCTGATTTATCCTTTGGAAGGTATATGATACCGACATTTTGAGTGATCGTGAGAGACCCTGACAGCGGTAGTGCCTGGTATTTTGCTTATTTCTGTTGCCTTCTTTCTCTTTTAAATCTTAACCTTTTAAGATTTTTTCGTCATCGTTTATGACGATATCTAGTCTGTTCAATACCTCGAAGAATGAATGCATAAATGTACCTTTATCTATGAATTTAATAAAACGTACACATGTAAAAAATTAATAATTGATAAAATATTTATGTATAATTATATAAATATGAATTAAATATATTAATTATAAAGATATACATATAAAATCAATTCTATCGAAAAATATTGTTGTTGCGCCACCGGGATTCGAACCTGGATCTCTTTCCTAACCGGGGAAGGTGCTTTATCCAACTAAGCTACAGCGACATTATTTTTAGCGACAATTTTCGACCATATATGTTACCTTTTTGATATTAATACATTTAATCGTTCCATCATTTGACAGAGCCATCTACCTTATTTTTACAGAATCTCAAATACCTTTGAGTAAACTTTGAGTAAACCCGGTTAGGAAAGAGATCCAGGTTCGAATCCCGGTGGCGCAACAACAATATTTTTCGATAGAATTGATTTTATATGTATATCTTTCAAATTAATATATATAATTCATATTTAAAATATCACAGACCGTCTTTTCTGAATAATTACAACTTCACAATAAGAATGTGTTCTCCTAAATATAATTATACAAACTGTTTGTTTGGATAATAACAAACATTATGAGAAAATGAATGTGAAATGGGAAAAAATGTAATCCCACCATTACAATAGATTTCCCAGTCAGGAGGGAGGCAAATGGATCACACGAGCATTTGCTCACCTTGTTTGATATCCCACCCGGTATCTGCCGACTCAGGTCTGCAGAACTTAAAACAACACTTGAAACTTGACAACTGGTTAAATGGCTTAACTGCCATGCACCATTAAAACTGTAATAGAGCTGGATAATTTAATTAATGTGACCGTATAACCGTTCAAACTAGACTGTCGAGAGGCTGATTGGTCTAACTGGTGTGCATAATCCAACAGCCGACAGTACGAAGAACTAACACACGCGGGGCTGATGGGTAATTGGCAACAATTAACGACGGAAACAGTAATCGGCGGGAAAAACTTTTAACTATACGACCATGTATTTATTAATATTGAACATTCATTAATACTAGCAGATACTGCTTGACTCTGCGGGCGGTTATTATGACCGGTCTCATCGGCTAGCGCCGATTGAAGGCTGCTAGTCCACGCGGCCAGGGTCTCATTAGAATCTATATTTCAATGATAGAGCTTTCTTCAAAACAAACCACGCGTAAATAAAATGTCGATGTAATTAAAATTATTCCATCTTTGAAGTTAGCTGTCAAAATGAACAAAAATGACATATAAGAATAGTGGATAGACAATTTCTATAATAAGATTTCTCCCTTACCACAGACAGAAGAAAATATGACAAATGTTAATATACGATATTAGCTAGAGATATTAAAAACACGTTCGTTTTTCACTATACAGCCATAATGACAGTACATACTGAAGCCGACATTCAGACAGATCAGTCTTATTTATCTACATCTGTAGACGGGGAAGCGTAATATTATTATGGACTCAGTGATTCTACCTACTGATTAGAAAAATTGATTTATAAGAATCGATGGGAAACTGGAGTAATAGTAAAAAAGGATAAGTATCAACATTGAATGGTGACCGTGAGGTGGTGAGTAAAGGCTTCTATATCGGTCCTTCTCTTTCACCGCCAGGTTGGCAGTTTTTTATTTTATGCTACATGGCAGTCGCGCTATGTTGCAGTGCAGTCCTGCTGTAATACAACATGGCGTGGCCACCAAACCATGAACTATTCAGTATTAACAGTAGAAAAATATACTTAAAAATAGAATACGCTAATATGAATATACTCTGAGTACTCGTACCAGCAAATAATGATATTGTTCTCCGTGCTGGCCACGGCCGGCCACGTGTTGCCGTTTGTCGTCAGCAAAAGTTGGCCCTAGTTTGAAAGTTGTCCGGCCATTGTGGGTAATTTTCACAAACTTCAGCGGATGGCTTTTTTTTGCTATTAAATTTCCCGATGCGGGCAGATACTCGCTCCGAACTTCGTCGTTTTTTTTATTTTTAGCTATCGCTTCGGATGCGATGGGAAGTTGAGCGGGGTTCCTCGCACAGCCGGAAGTTTCAAACACTGCATTTTTGCTTGGATACTACTTCAGAACTGTCGGAGAGTTTCGGGACTGCTTACGACTAGTGAATTATGATTATTACAGTCTGTGTGTAACTATTTAGACTGTCTGGTGAATAGTGATTGTTATTGGGTTTAGGTGGTTAGTAATCTGACGAATAATGATTAGTACTGTCTTTTGGTTATGATGAGGAGTACAGCTGTCTGGTGAATGCTGATTATTACGGGTCTTAGGTGAACAGTACATTTAAAGTACTAGCGAATATTAATTATTGCCGGCCTTATAGAGCAGTTATGAGCAATATAGGTATCTGGTGAATGGCCTTAAATTTTGATGAGCAGTACAATTTATTAGAATTGTGAGTATTATTTATTCCCCCTTTTAAGCGATGAGGTGAGCCGTTAGATCCAGACGACTTCAATATTGCAGGATAATTCTGAGCGGTTGGGCATTTTAATCCAGGAGGTCATTCTGGCCGAGCGAGCGCGGCGACATCGTGGACACTTCACTGTGATCGCATTTCAAAGTAAATGATCGTTGCATTAAATTCACTGTCTGGTGTGCGAAAAGGATTTGGCGATTGGTTCGGCTCCCGTTGGCACAGTTGAGTGACTGTCGGTGTGTGTATCCGCAGATGCGGCGGGCGGAGACCGGCCGGAGGCGCTGAGCGGTGGCGGCATGGCCAGCAGCCCCGCAGCGCCCCCGCGCCCCGTGCCCGCGCGCCCCCTGCGCTCGCCGCCCCCCGAGCACATCACGCGCCTGTTCCCCAAGTGCCGGCCTCGCTCCGACCACAACCTGAACCCGATCGCGCCCCACCGCACCATGGACGCCAACACCAACACCACCGAAACCAGCGATAGGTTTGTCTCCAGACCCTTGTTCTTTACGCTTTCCGCTTTCTGCCTTCCGCCGGTCATCCACAACCACTGTACCGCTTTTTGTATTCACGCACTCTGTGTTGTTTTGGAAATCTCTCTCTCTCGACGTAAACTAATCGACTTTTTACGTAGCTAGACTATTTTGTTGTTCCAGTAATGTAGCAAATGTGTATCTCCAAATTTTTCTCCAGATATTTTACCTTAATCTTTACGCTTTCTGCCTTTCGCCGGTCATCCACTACCACTGTACCGCTTTTTGTATCCATGCACTCAGTGTCGTTTTGGAAATCACTCTCTCGACGTAACTTAATCGACTTCTCACGTAGCTAGACTGTTTTGTTGTTCCAGTTATGTATCAAATGTATGTCTCCAAATTTTTCTCCAGATATTTTACTTTAATATTTACGCTTTCTGCCTTTCGCCGGTCATTCACAATCACTGAACAGCTTTTTGTATTTACGCACCTTGTGTTGTTTTGGAAATCTTTCACTCTCGTCGTAAACTAATCGGCTTTTCACTGTTTTGTTGTTCCAGTAATGTATTAATTGTGTATCTCCAAATATTTTACCATAATCTTTACGCTTTCTGCCTTTCGTCGGTCATTCACAACTACTGTACCGCTTTTTGTATTCACGCACTGTGTTCTTTTGGAAATCTCTCACTCTTGCCGTAAACTCATCGATTTCTCACGTAGCTAGACTGTGTTGTTGTTATAGTAATGTATCAAATGTGTATCTCCAAATTTTCCTCCAGATATTTTATCTTAATCTTTACGCTTTCTGCTCTCTGCCTTTCGCCGGTCATCCACAACCACTGTAAAGCTTTTTGTATTCACGAATTTCGTGTTGTTTTGGAAATATCTTATCCTCGCGGTAGACGTGTTGTATTGTTGTTCCAGTTCACAGGTGTATCTCCAAATTTGCTACATATATTTTATCTTAATCTTTACGCTTCCTGCTTTGTGTCTTCTGTCGGCCTTTCGTTATCTGCGTGCACCTTTTTTAATGCTTATCAAGTGATCAGTATGGGAAGGTATGTGTATTTACTATAGTATCGATGCAGGTCTACTAATCATGGCTTGTGTTGGAGTTATTGTTGTAATGTTATCACCACTACACTTTCTTATCTTGAAATCTTTATATTATATTATTATTTGATTTATATTGGGTGTTTTATAATTATTGGATTATTTGATGTATTAGTCTTGGATTCCATTCTGTCTTTATTGAAAATTCACTTTTTTGGTTTCGAGCACGTTTGTAAGCTTTTGTGTTTTGTAAGTCTTTGTTATTTGGTTGTGTGTGTATTTTTTATCTCTCGTTTATGCAGAATTTTAATCGTTGCGTGATTTTAATTTAGTTATACTAAGAAATGTATATTAAAATCAAATTAACTTGGTCAAATAAGGTATTTTTTACTTGGTTGTTATCTGTCCTTTAAATCACGCAGAAATTCATTACCTTGTCCAAAATTCTTCGAAACGATGCATGCATATACAGCGGAACCCCGATCTAACGTTCTCGCATTAATCGTTTTCCCGCGTGGATCGTTCATTTTTTATAGTCCCGGCCAAACACCCATAAGAACAATATTAAATAATCCCGCATTGATCGTTCCCCGATTTATCGATTTACTCAATCTATCGTCTAAATATTATGGTCCCGTCACAAATATTATCCCGATTGACCGTTCTTGTTGAATATTTCTCATAAGCGCATTCGACCCCATCCAATCGGTTTGTGGAAAAAACCCGATACTGCAAGGTTGCAAGCTTCGTAGAATTGTTTACGATTCATGGTCATAATGTTTCCGCTGATGACTCACTCACTGAAGTGTCCTGTGCACATGCAGACTTCGGTCGCGTCGCTGCGTTCGTTTGCACAGGTCGGTCGGCGGTCAGCTCTCGCCTCGCATCTCGTATCGTGAATTTTTCTAACTCGCAAATAAATTGCCCCCCCATGAAGAAAACTAGAACTTTAACAGAGAAACTGAAAATAGTTCAAGACGTCGAAAAAAATCCAGGAGAAAAAAGAGTTGACATAGAAAAACGTCTGGGACTGCTGAGTCCAGCTCAACTCGGTGGAAACATTCAATTTCCGATAATTAGGTTCGCTTTCAATTCGGAATATAATTTTATAGTTGCTAATTTTTAAATTCCTTTTTTATCATCGAGAACGATAGTTTTTTGTTATTCCACCAGTATTTAATATATAGGTCGTGCGTATGCATGTATAACTGATATCGCTCTCACCATCGGGCAGATGACATGATATTTTTACAGAAAAATGTATAATCTGAAGACAACTCTCCGTATATCCTCATGACTGAAGATCGTGACTAAGCTCCTCCACTTATCTCGGCGTCCTGCAGATCTTAGGGATATCATTAGAGAAGTACCTGTTGCCTTTTCGACTGTCCAACGGGTGGGGGATCTTCATCTTCGATCTTCAGCTTACCACAATAAACTTCTCATAATTATCTTCCCCTCTCGCAAGATGCCAAAAAATTGAAAGATTCATCTCAGGCAAATGATTGAGAATCTGTCCTTGGTGTTCGGAGACATTCGTGCGTTTCGCCGTTTTTTGCTGTCCATGGAGGAAGTTTATCATTTTTAGATCAACACAAATCACCCACTGATGTTTTTCATACTTTATTTTTTTGAGGACTACTGATATTGTCTCATATTTCTCTTTCACTTTCGCTTTTCAGTTGTCCACTATCGCAAATGTTCAATGCATGTTTTACATACGAAATGTGGAGCCCAAAATTTATCCTGGTCTCCCAAGTGGACGCCAAAATAGGTCAGAAATAGGTTTTCTACTTTCTTTCAAAGTGCATTCGCCACATACGTAACATAAAACGTCTGAATGATTCACACAGCTACGTCTGCTTGTGGGTGCCATGGTTTTAATTCAATGTTTTATTACTAAATAACGCCGAAACTTTACACAAAATGATAGCACAACTTCACCTCTGAAAACCCAATAATAAACTGAACAGGATAAGGCAAAGGTAATGTGAGCGAGTTATTAATTAGTTCGTGGTGGGGGTTACCCAGATATCGGAATGTCGAGTTTTACAATCAAATTATTTAATTAAAATTACGAAATTTCAATTTTGGCCATTATTTCATTATTTTTGCCTTTTATCAGAACTAAAATCAATTGACCTGTATCTCAAAAACTAGAGCTGATACGAAAAAAATTGTAATCAGCACATCAAAAATATTCAATATCAATTCTAACTTTTACACCACCAAAAGAAACAAATCATTTTGTTGCGCAGTGTTATACATACGCATACACCCGTGTATATACAATTTATGTCAATAGTTATTAAAAAGTTGGCGTAGTTTAATTTTGAAGGAAGGCAATTTATCGTTGAAAATGTCCAAGTTATTAGAAGAATTTATGATATTATATTTTGACAAGTAATTTGTTCTGCCAAAATGAAGATAAAATAGATTTTTAGAACGCGTTAGGAGTGTGCGACAATTTAAAATTATTTGTTCAAATAAATAGGGCGTGTCAACCAAGTTGTTTAAACTTTTATAGAGGTATCATAAATCTTGTGCGTTTCTTCCATTGAAAGGGGGGGGGGGGGGTCGCTGTAGGTGGAATAATGGGTGTTCTAAACTACCGATCCGAATTCCAGTCGACTGCGTACAAATGAGAAATATAAAATGATAAGAGTAAAAGGTGATTGGAATGGGTTAGACGTTCTAGCAATGAATCCAAGGAGTCTATAGGCCTTAGCAATTACTCACTCTATATGCGGGAAAGTTAATTTAGAATCTAAGATGACACCAAGATTTCTTCACTTGAGTGCAGACGCTAAGTTTGTGCAAAATTATATACATACACATTTAGCAATATTTATAAAAATATGATTTTTTTGACTGTACATTGAAAGTCTATTTTTATCCGAAAATTTTGACGTAGTCTGGAAATAGGGAAAATTCAGCATTTAAAAAACATTATTTAACGTCATTAATATAAATTAAGAATAAAATAGGTCCATGGTGTGAGCCCTGTGGAACTCCGGATGCGACATTTTGAAATATAGAACTAAACTACCTGATTTCGATTTTTGATATAGGAAGTAAACCGTCTGTGTAGGTCTCCGTGTATACCCAGACATCGCAACTTTTTCAAAAGTATTCGATGATTGAATTTATCAAAATCTTTTGAATATACAAGGTAAATTGTAAGAGATTCGATTCTAAAGACCTTTGTGGAAAGACACCGTGCTGACTGGGGATAATTATAGGACGGCACACATGGAAATAATCGATCGTATATAATTTTTTTCCATTAATTTACTGAGAATTGGCAAATTTGAAATAAGTCTGTGATTTTCAACATTCTCTTTGTGACCATTTTTAAATATTGCGGTTATAATTTTTTAATTAAACACATTATTTATTCGAAATGTGATAATATTTTTAATGCGTTGTAAAGTACAAATGTTCCGATTATGTATGGAATGAAATGTCAGACAAATGTTCACCGCGGCTTTCCTTGCAAACTCTCGCTCTTTTGATGAAATTCAAGATAACATCGTCGCATAATTGAGGTGTTATTGTGGCAATAACACGTTGGATCTTCGTCTTAAGCTCCTCTGATTGCTTGTGGCTTATTGGCATACACATGTATGAAAAGAGTCGCATCAAATCACACGATCTTGGTGTTTTTAGCAAAATTTTCATTCACACGCTGATATTCAAACAACCAATTAAAAAATTCGCTTCGCTTAAAATGGTCTGCCGGCTTGAGATCTTGAATCAATTGGATCTTGACGGCATGCGGCTACTGATTTCTCACGAGAATTCGCTGTAAGGCACTTTTTGAAATGCCTACCTCTTGAGAACGATGACGAATTGATGTCCTTGGGTTTTCAATGACACTTTCTCTCACTGTGAAGGTTTTCGAAAAAACGTCTTCTATGACTTATTTATTGTCCACAATTGAACCAGTTTGTTCAAATTTTTTTAATTAATCTTTCAATTAATGACTTATTTGGAAATGTTTCATTAAAACTTTCTCCATTTTTGTAATGAGTTTTAACAATACTAACGCTTTGTTCTTTCGTGTATCGTTCCATAGTTACTAATCGCAAGGTAGACAAATGAAAAATTAAAAAATTTTTGAATGACATACTTGTAAAAAAAAATCGTGACCATCCCGTAAAGATTTAGAAAATATAAATGAAATTGGTTTTGCCAATTCCACAGCGCATCGATTCAAGTAGATGGTTGGCAATTCATCAGGGCCTGCACCACCCTTCTTGATGTCTAGTTTTTTTTTATATTTTAAAACGATCGTTTCATGAGAGTCGATTGATTGAATATCCAGGTTACTGTAAATGTGCTGATCATCTTCAGTATCAGTGACAGTTTTGGAGACACAAACGGAATGAAAGTAGTAATGTAATATCTTACATATATCAGCACTATTATTAGTGTGTTGGATTTTATAATGAACGCTATCTGTCAAACCTGTTTTGCCTTTACGTTTGTTTTTCACGTATGATCAGAATTTTATTGGCTGTTCTGTTCTCTTATCTACACGTTTCTTTTCCTATCTCTTCGTGTGATGCCCAACATACATCTTTACACGATTCTTTGCGTTACTCTAATATTTTGGAATTTATTCGGGTATGGGTGACTCGTTGGAGCTCCTTAGGTGGGTGGTTAGGCCGGCCTGCGTGGGTGGGACTTCACCTACGCGCCTACCTCTCACTCTCCATACCTCGTGTATTGTAACTTCGTTAGTCTGTCCGTGTAAGTGTGACTCAATCCATTTTGTGTCTCGTCCACTGTCCCTCTTTTGGGAGTGTTTTTTGATGAATGGATCCCTGAGTGTTTACTTTGAACCACTGCACATTAATTTTCCATCTATATGTAAAACTATGTTCTGTGGATTTATGATATATGATTTTTATGAATAAAGACAGCACTTAAGGGACGCTGGAGGGTCTAAATTTTAAAATCTTTGCGATATTTGCTAATAAACACATTGAATTTCTTTTCTTTTTTTCGTTTTGCATTAACTTGAATATGTTATTGAATTAAAGTCGCGTATTTTTATTAGGTTTGATTAGTGGGACCGACAAGAAAGCCCTAGGTTCTAAACTGGTCCCGGAAAGGGTGGTCTTTCCCCCCAAGAAATAAAATAAAGAGTAATGGAAGAATGCACTGATTCAACACATTTCGTTAAACGCAGTAAAAATCATATTCAATCACAGACTAGTAAATGAGTAGACATGATATGGAGTGTATATATAAGAGAGGGGGGTTTGGAACATTATTTGCGGTGCGAGGGGCATTCTACACACATATATCCAACGAAACATAAATTCGATAGATTAAGACACATTTATGCAACAGTAATAGTCTTCGATACTCTTCGAAAGTTAAATCTTTGTGTAAACAAGACGTAATTTTTACATTAGTGCATATTATATTGTCAGCGTTTAAATTTTCGTTTCTTTGGATATGGCCCCTGCTACGAAAATTTGTGTTCCTAGGTAGACTTAATTATCGACTTGTTCAAGTTGGGTTCCATTAACGTGAACGACTATCGATTCAGGTTCATTGCATAATTTATCTTAAATCCTATTCTGCCACTGACTTCTGATGGCTTCTGCATTTCCTTGTTATTATACAGGATGTAACAGACCTAGTCCACAATATTTCGTGGGTGGATACCTGACGAAATTACGAGTCGAAAATGTTCAAGGAATATGTGCACCGTTACGGAAAATATTATTGTTTGAAATATGTTAAGCTTTGAGGGCCGGTTGTGTGATCAGTGGTAAATTTTTACCGTGGTAAGTTTTTACTATAGTAACTTTATACCATCGCCCGAGGTTAAAGAACGTTTTCGGATAATTGGTACGTCAAATTTACTGTTGTCAAAGCATAGATAAGAAATCTCGCTTCACAGTGAGGCAAGACAAATAATCATGAAATATTCTTTATCTATGGCTTCTTTATTCGCTTCTGCATTCGAAATCTGTCACTTTGGTGGCGAAATTTTTTCGGATTGTGTGCGAACGAAATAATCATCGAACGAACTAAAATAGCGGGATATTGAATGATTAATTGTACACTGCAACCTTCAAAGTATCAATGTGACAGATGACTTTTGAAACGGCTGTGAAAAGTCCGCCATATTTTTCATACGAATTTCGATTTTTATCATCCGATATTCGAGAGTAAAATTAGTTAACCATTGCATTTTTATTTCGAAATAAATGTTTGCGAAATATATCCATTATTAATCTTAATCTTTGCTTCAGGCTCTAAATCGTTTTACAAAAAATAGTCTGGCCGCTCGAAATTCCATGAGCTTTAATTGTTTGCATTCAATATATAATTTGGAATCAATAAAATATTTAAATTAATACTCTTGTCATTACGATTTTTATGAAATTAATGTTTATATCTTTGACATGGTTTAGATTAGGCACTTATTCCATGAACGTTTTCGACTCGTAATTTAGTCAGTTATTCATAAAAAAAATGTTAACTAGATCTCTGTTACACCCCGTACAAAGATTAAAATAAATATCATTTCTTATTATGGAAGTCCCTTATGTAAATGTAAGTATACTTTTTTTTAAATTTTATAATTAGAAAACATTACATTACAATAAAATGTTCTCATTCTAGAAACGTTAGTAATAAATTAAGTTAAGTAATATCATTCGTGCCATGCGTCATTTTTTTTTTTTCTTATTCTTATTTTAGATTAAAAAAGGTACAAATTATCATATTACGAGTATAACATATATTCGCAAAATATCACGTTAACACTTAACATATTGTCGCTGTAGCATAGTTGGATAATGCACCTTCCCCGGTTAGGAAAGAAATCCAGGTTCGAATCCCGGTGGCGCAACATATATTTTTCGATAAATTGATTTTTTATATGTATATCTTTCTAATTAATATATTTAATTCATATTTAAAATATCACAGATCTATGTTTTGAATAATTACAACTTGACAATAAGAATGTGTTCTCCTAAAAAAAAAAAACCATTTAACATTATTATCGTACTCTGTCATGCGTTACGGTACAATACAACCGGCATCCATATTTATTGGTCCGTTCGGTAAAAGCCTCAATAGTCTCTCTACTCTGTACTACTTGACTGTGTAAGCAAAAATAGGCAAGGTAAGGTGGTTATAAAATAAATTATACTTTTATTCCAATCGGGATATTATTTAAACACTGAATCGTTTCCAATATTCTTGTAGCAATGAGTATTTCTGGTATATTAAATTATACAGTAGCGCTTGGAACATTTTAAGGTAAACATTGAATCATTTGTTTTTGACAGGGAGGGGGACCCCGGCGAGGTGGCTTACTTCAATATGTACAGACACCAAGTTTGGAGACCGGGTATTAGCGCGGTGCAAATCTCCCCCTATTGTTATATTTGTCATTTTCACGAGATATTGAATCATAATTTTATAAACATAGCTTTAAATATGAATTAAATATATTAATTAGAAAGATATACATATAAAATCAATTTTATCGAAAAATATTATTGTTGCGCCACCGGGATTCGAACCTGGTTCTCTTTCCTAACCGGGGAAGGTGCATTATCCAACTATGCTACAGCGACAATATATTTATTATGCGTACATCATTGACAGAGCCATCTACCTTAATTAATGATGGAACGATTAAATGTATTAATATCAAAAAGGTAACACATGGGTTCGAAAATTGTCGCTGTAGCATAGTTGGATAATGCACCTTTCCCGGTTAGGAAAGAGATCCAGGTTCGAATCCCGGTGGCGCAACAATAATATTTTTCGATAAAATTGATTTTATATGTATATCTTTCTAATTAATATATTTAATTCATATTTAAAATATCACAGACCTATGTTCTGAATAATTACAATTTCACAATAAGAATGTGTTCTCCTAAACATAGTTTTTATGTGGTGTCTATTTTCTTTCATATTTTATAGAGTTTTGTGGTCTCGCATTATTTATTAATTATATATACACAGGCATGTCTAGCTTTACATTGGTGTGAAAAATTTAATTCATAATTATTATTTTCGGAGTTGTGTCTCTCTTACGGCGCTGTATTGACGCTGCGGTGCACGTCAATCATGCGCAATTTATCGGTATCTTTATATATAACGCGCTTAGTTTGTTAACATACAGAATTTGCGCACCTCGCGTCTCGTATATTCGAACTAGCATTTTTTTTTTTTGTTTTTCTATATGTACATAGTTTTGTTATACTTAAAATTATTACACACTTAAATGATAGAGTGAAAATGTTTGGCAAGTGAAAAATTGCTGAGATTCGCTTTACGACGGTTGTCTGTGACATAAGCGATGTATGCCTTTAGGTTGAGTGATGCATTATTGATGCGCATTATTTGGACTTTCCGTTGAAACTCTCGTTCGTGTCATTTTCTTCAGACGTCATTTTTGTCGTTTCAGTCGAGTAATAATCAAGTATTCTGTATTTCTTGTTATATTTAAATAAAATTTATTAACAGTGCTATTTCACAAGTTGGGCAATTTGTGAACTGAGTACTGAGAAACTTCTCGTGTTTGATTTCGCCATGTTGCGGAAACAAATTCACAAGCATGTCCAAACAAGGGGTTGTCACTGTAGATGATGTTTTTAATAAAGAAACACGGTCCGACAATCCTGTCGCGCATAAATCAGAATTTGGAATTAAATTGTATACCACTATAGAATGTGCCACACCATGAATGGTGTACACATTGAAGCTGTACTGTCTTTATTTTATGTTAATAACACAGATTATCGCCAGATCGTTATTGACTAATAAATAGTCTCACAAAAACATATTAATGTTACAATTGTCCATTTTTAAATATATTAAGAGAATGAAATATTACAGTTTACATTTGTTCGTGGTTGAAAAGTAAGAAAAAAGACAAAACAACAGTTAAAGTAATTAAACGTTTCAATTAACATTTGAGAAAAATTAACTAGATATTTGAAATCTTCCTCTTCTTCGGCGGCCCCTCGTTATGAGGATGGGAGCGATCCTGCTGAGTACATTGCCGGTCGGCTTGTTGGGTTGGCCATGGCAGATGCCTGTGCGTGGAATTGTTTAAGGTGTAGGTGATATTGTACAGACTGGAGCTCTCCGTTATTTTGGTGCCTTTTCCGGTCTGCGCAGGACTTAGTAAAAGAGGAATTAGACACTTCGATGATTTGCACGCAGCTGTAACCCTTTCTAATGTTATTCTGTTAATAAACAGCGTAGGTAACGACTCCATACAAAACGGATCAACCGAAAGAAATTTTCAATTCAGTAAATAGCCATTTATATGGCTTGATTAATTCACTAGCTTAAAGACAGAACTGAGTAATGTAAATAGCACGATGCGGCGAATAAAAAAAAAGCGCCATGAGTACAGCGGTGAGTTTTTAGAACTAAGCAATTAAAGTCTCTACTGGTACATATATGGTACTGATTGCAAAATAATGTTTTTTAATTTATATTTGTTTCCCAGAATTTTTAGTCATGTACAGCTTTTTTGCTTGTATGCACTGCACGCCCCTGGGAGACACCGAACACCCGCTTGCGTATACCTTAAATAAATACAATCAGGCCTATTCTCAAAATTGCAATATTGAAATGAAGGTGATTGTTACACCAACCCTCAAAAATAGACGGATAGTTTTGACAGATTATGGTACGTTTATCTCCCTCACTCCCTCACTCTCTCTCCCTCTCTCTCATTCAAATATAACACTATTTTTGAGGGTTGGTCTAACAATCACCTTCATTTCAATATTGCAATTTTGAGAATAGGCCTGATTAACCGCAATATTCACGCTTCCATACAATATGATCGGTACGTAACATGGCCGGCATAACCGGCACGATTTCAATAGTAGCGATAGTTTATATTTTGAGAATAGATACTTCTGATTTTTCTACAACCGTCCTGCTTTCCTCGCCCGCCGCTATCGGCCGACGCGCGCATAAGAATGTGAAAATAAACGCCGGAGCCCGGAGCCGTTTGGCGGGAAATGCTTTTTGCCCGGTGCATTCCCAAAACATGGCGGCCGTCCCGCCGGGGGATGCGCGCTTATTATCTTTATGGCTTCTCGACGGGAACCCCCCTCCCCCCGACCGTCGCGCGCGATGTCGACAATGCAGAGACGTCTTGCCGAAAATGTTTCGCACTACGTACCGCGAAGTCTGCCTTTGAATTATTGTGTTTTTCCTCGGCGGAAAGCACGCGGTGTAAACTTTTTTCACGACTTGAATCACTTTGGGCGCTAGCAACGGGCTAGTGCCTGTTTTATGCGATTCCGTTTCACGTGATTGTGTACTTGCAGTAGCAAAATTCTCCGTCTGGTTAATGTTTTATGTGATTCCGTTTTACCTGAATGTGTTCTTGCACTGGCAAATGTGATAATTTAAAAAGCGAATCTTTAGTAGACATGGACAAAAAAGAAGAATCTTTATTAATGAATGATCTCGTTTTTTACAAAATATAGTTCAAAAGCATTTTGGTTGTTATTATTATTTATTTTTAGAAGTCAATTAAATTTTTTTATTTTAAACATATTTTTATTGTCAAGTTAACAATTTCGCTATATATGTTTTATAATATTTGAATATGTCCAAGAATACACATTTACTGGATTTTTACCAACAAATGCACTGTTATTAAATAAATATCAGATATCTCATAGAGACAAAGCTATTTTTTATTATATTTAATGGAAAATATATGCAAGTATGGGGTGATTACGACCTGTCTTCGGCTGGTTTAAGTGATCACTTTATATATATATATATATATATATATATATATCGTTCACCAATTCTCAACCCTCAATCTCCACATTTATATTTGATAGATATATGTATATAAAGTGATCACTTAAGTCAAGCCCTGTAATTACCCCATACTTCCATATATTTTCCATTAAATGTAATAAAAAAAATAGCTTTGTCTCTATGAGATATCTGATGTTTGTTCAAATTATCTTATTTTATATTTTTAATTTGGAGAAACAAACAGTACATAATATATAATAACTTATAACATAATACATAAAAATATGAACAGTTCGGAACTGAGCAAAGTAAACATATCATACAAACTAATAACCTAAAAATAGTACATACTAACAAACCGAAAAATAAAAGTTGTTAACAGTGTAAGGCAGAAAGGGTGAGGATGCAATAAATATATAAATTGCTTAAAGTGTAAAATCTATTTATCGAATAAATATATTTGCTTTCCACCCTCTCTTCATACGACTCTTATGGCTCGCGTCACGGATGAGATTTTTCTCGGAGATTCGACTCGAGAACGCATAAGGAACGATACAGAGTACGTACAGTGCGAAGCGACTAATGAATCATCAGTACACACTTTAGCGACTCTCAGAGATCATCCTGGACACGGGACATTATATTGTGGAGATTTATCTCGATCTCGTCCGGCGTACGCGACAAACATTTCGATTGACACATGAAAAGTTTAAAGGACAATGGAGGTGGGGGTTGATCACATGCTCCGCGGGTCACGCAGAACGCTTTTTAAAAGAGGCCCCCCCCCTTACACTGATGCAATCGACACGTCTTGTGCAAAGATTGTGTAATATTGGATGTAGTGTTATTCTTTTAAATTTCTTACTACGCCTGGCTTTGACACTTTTACGAATTAATTTCTAGCTATCTATTTTATGGTGCTCGGATATTTCCGGACACGAATTTTGCAGAAACTTTTTTGCGGACACGATTTTTATGAATATTGATTATTCCGGACATAGTTTATTCCGGAGATAAGGCTACATTGAAATTATTTATTTTTTAAATGTAATATTAAAAATACTTTTTGTCCGGCGAAAATCATATCCTGAGAAATGAGTGTCCGGAATAATCAGTCCGTCCAGTTCCTGTCATTATTGACAAGTTATTCTAGTAAATACTGCAATGCTTCAATCAACCAGTAGTGGAGCGTCAACGTACACGTGTACATTGAAAACCTTTCTAGTCCGAGGGTTGATATGATGCATACAGAATTGATGCATTTTGAGAACATGTGGGAATCGATCGTATTGTTGTGGGTTTTCTTTACACCAAAACACAGACCAGTAAATGAATAGACATGAAATCAAGTGTTCGTATAGGAGGGGTTTGGAACATTAGTTGCGGGACGTGGGTTACATTCTTCGTGGAAACATATATCCGATAGTTTATGACACATTTATGCAACAGTAAAAGTATTTACTCTTCGAAAATTAAATCTTTGTGTAAACAAGATGTATTTTTTACATTAATGCATATTATATTGTCAGCGTATAAATTTTCGTTCCAATTCAGTCATATATTTAAAAAAAGTCGCAGAGCTGTTTGATAATCGTAAGTGTTACGTACTTGACTTCTTAGTACGTCTTTAGTGTACACCTCGTAATGAGAAGGTCCAAGAAATAGACTTAACACGTATTTAGACGTAGCAATTAATCTTTTATTACAATAAGCTACAATTTAGTACAAGGTATATCACTAGTATAGGTCAAACTATTAAGTCGATGAACCGCACATAAAAGAGACGCGCGCACTCCTGCGCGCCTCCTTTGTAGCCACACATACCCGCACTGGCGGTGCGGCGCACATACACCATTCCACCATTTCAAAGACATCACGGAAAGTGATCACGTGGGTGACACCAAATTGAAAATATTGAAACGAGGAATTTGCGTTAGTTCATGTCTATATATCTATGTCTTTATATTGATGGAACAAAATTTGAGAAAATTCATTCTGGGTTACAGGAAGGAGCCACCCTATCTCGGAGCCGGTACACAAGCTTTCACTACCTTATCGGCTCTACTTAGCAACGCTAATTAATCGCGTCCTTAAGGTTTACTATGAATTAGCTTAATGAAGTTCAATAAATTAATAAAGCTCTAGATTAGTTTTTGATTAAAAATATTCGCAATCAAATTATTTTAGGTGACATTAATATCAATATTGCCGAAAATGGTCATGGAATTCAAGTAGGAGAATATAAAATAAATTTAGAAATGCACGGTTTCTTGTTATACATTAATACGTAGACAAGAATTGAAAAAAAAATTAAAACATGTTTAGACCATATATGGTGTAAACCAGACAATAATCTACATCTGAAACCATATATACTGGATACAAAAAGTACTGATCATTTCCTTGTAGGTCTATTACTAGATGTTAAAACTACAGAAATATTTATGTCATGCAATTTCGTAATTATGACTTTAATACTACGTATTTTTTTATTGTACCCAAGCATACAGACAGTTATAATTGCAATCAAATGAAAGATGGGATCCTTTCGTCGAAATCAAATGTGCAACTGTTATCCGCATGAAAAGATATTCTGCAGTCATGATCGGCTCAGATTATGAATGCGAATGATCAGATGTTATTTTATGGAATGAAAGCGTTAACGCCCACTGAACAAATTATGCGGCGACTTATTATTATGCTCAAAATTAACCGGATTAAATGGTTATAGTTACGACTGAAGATGTAATGGTTTGGATATGTAAAGAAAAATAATTACCCGGTTTAAACAATACATATACGATATTTCGGACTTGTAATTGATGAAAGATTGCTGAAAATCGGGAGCCTGGAAGAAGGCGAACATCATGGCTGAAGAACCTGTGGCAATAAATACACCGGGCCGCAGTAAATAAAATAATGACAGTCTACGTCTGTTGAATGGATAAGGCGTGAGAAATAGATTAGGTTAACTGCTTCAGATGAACATAGTCATTGTGCTCGGTCACACACATGATGAATAGGTATGTGGTGCTTAAAAGAGTCGGCGACGTCGTGCTCACCGAATGATGATGCTTGATGATGTGGTTCACAACGACCATGAAGTGGATTAGTGTGGACCGATCCAAAAGTGATCTGACATTACTGGCCGCAACGATCGGGTAGATTCCGTCTGTGTGGTCGTACAGTCGCCATTTTCAAACAAGATGGGCGGAGCTGGATGGTTAACGAGCTTAGTCGTGAAACCTGATTATTTTTTCATAAACTACGGTAGTTATCGTATCCACAAAATTGGTATACAGATATATGCTGATGCACTTTTTTACGGGGGGTGATTTCGAGATCTCTTGAACACGATTGAAAAAGGTACATAGAAATTTGACGGAAGTTGCGTCATGTAAATAGGCAGTATTTTTATGAAAATCTACTAAAAAAACAAGTAAATCAAGTAAAATTATCCAAAAATTATATTTTTTATTTATAGTACATAATAAATTAGGCGTCGCCTGGCACTGTCTACTGGAGTCCACTCTTCTATATCGGGCCGGTCGATAGCGCTGAACGTCTGCACGAAGTAGTGCCAGAGAAGGTTGTATTTACACTTAACGGCAGAATCAAGCTCGCAAGGGCCGAGGTTACGGACGACACATAATATGACTTGTGGGAGTTGGCTGACAGCCTGTGAAAGCATTTTCAGATTGTTGGGGGGTCGTTAAATAACCGGTTATTGACAGGGTGATTAGAAATATGTACTCAGATACACATTTTTATGGTAAAAAAATATTATGTTGAAAAAAAAAATGTTTAATATGATTTTTTTTCCCCATTTTTAGTGATAAATGTAGCAGATCGTTTTATAAAATGTTAAAATTATTAAAGTTTTTTTTTTCAATTTTAAAAATAATACTGAATTTGCACAAAAATATATGATTATGTCACACACATACACATTGGCGTTGGTAATAGCATAATCTAAATTATAAGCCTAATGAATGCCGCACATACATTTTATGACATAACGTTATGGAATGTGTTAGTTTTTGTTTATTATTTAATATGAGATATTGAACAGAGATGGTTTTCAATATTAAAAAAAAACAGCAATTAGTTGAGTTAAACCATTATTTTGACTGTGACTGTGATTGTGACTATTATTGTGAAATTTTTGTTCCATTGTAGCGAACTACACTAAAAACTAAACCTCCCACAGTTAAATCTTAGTTGCAAATCATTACGATCGAATATTAATTACACAATCACAGTAAAAATAACGGTTTAACTCTCCATTTCATTTCAAGGTATTTGAGGTACGATAGGTACAATATAAATAGTGTACGGCTGGGGGTTGTTAGCCTGTCCCGGGGCATTTTGATCTACAATGTGTGAAAATTGATTAATAAAATAAAAATAACTGGTTACTTTGCCTTGATAATTTAAGAGTCGCTCACATTTACGCCTCTTACATGATGTTGTAAAATTCATTAATGATATAGAAAAATTATTTTATGAATTTATATATGAAAAATGTATCTTTACAGTAAGAAGGTCACATATTCACTTGATTTGTATTTAAAATTAAATTGACCCTTTACTGCGATATTTTCTTTCATTTCCTTTCAAATTTGCTTACAAAAAAAAACATTGAACACAAGCTTAAATATTATATTTAAAATAAATAAATAAATCTTTATGTTTTTATCACTGTTAACTACATTAAATACGTAGATTTTATCCGCATATTTGTTTTTAATGTTTGATATTTGCAAGATGTTATTTTAATCCCGTTTGTTCTATTCGAGAGAAATCTGTCATCGTCAGAAAAATAATATTAATCTCAAAATGTCGGCGGTCCCACATTCCGATTGTTTTCTGTCTGCCGCCAACGTAACCGAACGCAAAAAATAAGTTTCTTATTGACGGAAAACTTTTAAATTAAAGAAATACGTGTTCAAGGGATGGAGTTGACACATTTCGCGTTAGGGCTGCCACCCCCCCACCCCCGGGGACAATACATTCGATAAAATTGGTTTTTCAGGTTTCCCTCTTTCGGGGGCTCTTGCAGGGGAACATATACATGTCGATGCGATTTACTTTAAGGGGGTCTTGGGAGGATATTTTGAACACAAAAGTCCAATAAAGCTATTTTCTGTTTTTCTTTAAGGCTTGTCGCGTCGATATACAAACATTTTTTTAAAGATTTTTTTTTAATAATAAGAATTTTTTTAAAATCCATTATCCGTATTATTATTGTGAAGTTGTTATGTTGTCAGAACGTAGTGCTGTAGTATTTTAATAAAAATTAAATGTATCAATTAGATAGATACTCGGAGGAAATCAATTTATAGAAAACATATTTTGGTTGCTATCTGTTCTGTATATTCTTCTAATTGATACATTTTATTTGTATTATTATTAAATTTTATTTGTCGATATCCATCCCCGTAATTCAAGATACTTCTTATTCGGGGGTGCATAACTCTATTGTTGTATTATGTTGTTGAATGTATATATATTTATATATATATATGTTTAATTTAAGGTTTCCGAAAGCACTAATGTATGCAACTGGCGTCTCTTCTAGGTTAGATCGCGTTTTTTGTATATGGTTTCTTTGGGGAAACCTAGGTCGACGTTTCGGCACGGTGACACGTGCCATTGTCAAGGCGTTGCCGTAAGAAAATTTACGGTACAATTGTACTTTTTCGCAGGAGATATAAGCTGTGGGAGATTTTTATTTTTTTATTTATTTATCACATATATATTAATTTTATTTTTTTTCCAAACTGCATACTAGTTTTACGGTAAGGGTTGCCTTTTAGATAGTTAAACATTTAAAAAAAAAAAATTATAAATAAAATATAACGAGGGGGAAAAAATTAGATAAGGAGATGTTAGATGAATTACTTAGAAAGGTATAAGGAATAAAATATATATAAATATATATGAAGAAAAATATCAATCTTTCGAAAAAATATACAATTTTTTAGGGTGTAGCAGACCTAGTCCACAGAATTTTATGGGTGCATACCTGAATATAATATAATATTACAAGTAAATAAAAAATTAGATAAGAATATGTTCTTTTACTTTGTACTTTAAGGTGATATTTTCAAAGAATGGGGGTTCGATTCTCTTTGGTCAGCCTTTGTTTCGTTCGTGTACGTCAGGGGATGGGATGAGGTGAGGATTAAGGTTGCACCCATCGCAGAAAAGATGGGAAAAGCCAAGCTGAGATGGTACGTCATTTAATGAGGAGACTAAATAATTATATCGTCTAAAGTGTTTTGGGAGCCGACTGGCAGAGGATAGCGAGGAAGACCTTGAGCAACCGCACAGAGCGTTTTGGCGATTTTGTTAATGAGAAAAGAAAAAGAAGAAAAAGTAGAAGGAATGTTCAAAAAAAATTTTTGGAAAATTAATTCTATTGGTAGATTTATTTAATTTATTTATTTATTAATAATATTTGTACACTTGGCATTGTACTGTGCCTGTCTGTAATGCATCTGTAGACTACGAGTATACATTTTTATTCTCGTTTTAAATGACTGCGCTATATATGATTGTAATTAATCGGCATAAATAGAGTGTCGATTAAACCATCGATAAGTTATAGTGATGAATGTATCTATATTTTATTAATGCCAATGTAACATCAAATTAATAACTTTATACATTTCCGCTCACAAATAATATTTACTTAAACGCTTGTGTACATAAACTACCCCGTACGCGCACGTCATTATCTCCGGGCCAATATTAATATTTGTTTACATTCGATTGTCCCGTAATTACGCGGATGAGTTTTGTATTCGTTCTGGCCCGATGAAAGTTTGAATTTTGTATTTTACAAGAGTATTTAAAAAAAAAAAATTGAAATTGTTATTTTAATATTCACAATTAAACTTTGTACTACACTCGCGTTGGGCTATTTTCACTAATAGTTTCGAGAGGTGCGGTCCCTCTCGTAATCAGATGATAACTAACCCTATAAACATTCTCTAATATTTCACCTTTATTGTTCATATTCCCGTTAACGACTAAAACATCCCTTCCTCTCCTCAAGCCCCGCCCCATTGCCCGAATAGACTACAATTCTGTGTTTTAATTTACTTATCACCTGATGATGAGAGGAACTGCACTGCACCTCTCGAAACTAGTAATACAAATGACTCACCGTAAGTGTAGTACAAAATTTTATTGTGAACATTAAAATAATCATGTTGTACCGCCGTGTCAATTGATGATATTAAATAGAAATCGTCATTGACATATCCCTAGTACGTATTGTGTTTCACGTGTCGCGTTGTATTGTCATTATCAAATTGTTTGTAAATCATACCACTATTATTACCACTTAATTAAGTGGTTATTGTTAAAATTCAATTGTATTCGGCTTCAAACAAAACATTTAATCGAGGTAACCCGGTAAATCAGTCAAACAATATATATATAACTTATTACTTAAAATATATATAACTTATTGCTTAAAATATATATAACTTTTATAAATCGTTGATCGGAAAATGAATAAAAATTAGTTCACTACAAATTCCTACGTGTAATAGAATCACTTTGGAATGTTTTTTTTTTTTAACATTCATTTTGAAACTGATAAATATTTATTACGAGTAAGTCACAAAATGTCCGTACAAAAATTAAAACATTAATGATACCTTTGTCTCTAATTGTCTTCTACTTTATTATTTTTTTGCCACACATCGTCCAATTATTGTTGTTGTCAACAAACTGCCCTTTTGGGTTCAATTTCGCGTGCCAGCAAAGTTTCTCGAAGAGCCCTTTTGGTGTCCCTGTCGTAAAGTGTAGATGGAATTTAAGAGGCGGCAGTACGCAATCCACGTGTTTTTTTTTTTTTTTGGAGTCAATTTAGTATAAAGTTTTCGAGTCGTTTTGCAAAAACTACAGCAATATGCGCTTTCAATCATTTATATTATAAAAGATCCGTTTAATCTTAAAGCATTTAAAAAAAAAAAAATGTCTAATTATATTATAATTATCATCAAAAATATATAATGTCGGAACCCTATTTAATCTTTCTCGCAATAGTTAGTGCTCTTAATCTCAATATATACATATAGAGATCATACATTTTGTTTATAACTTGATTTAAAAGGTTCACACGGAAATTATTGAATATTTTTGCGTTGGTTATTAAATATATCGTTTTAAAAAAAGCAAGGTTTAATCACTAGTAATTATTTAAAATATATGCGCATAATTTATAATTTATTTTAACTTTTTAATTAAATAACTCAATGTTTTCATACTCTTTTTGTATATTGCAATGTAAAAGACCGAACGTGAATTTTGACTTTTTGAAAACGATATATTTAAATAACCGATGCAAAAATATTCATTTGTAATCTACGTTTGAACTTTTTACAATCAATTTATAAATAGCATGTATAGTCTATATATATATAAATATGTTGAGATTAAGAGTACCAAAAATAACTCTATTGCGAGAAATATCAAATAGGGTTCCGGCATTATATTTTTTTGGCGATAATTGTAATATAATTAGAGATTCTTTTTTAAAAAAATGCTTTAAGATTGAATGGATCTTTCATAATAAAATTGATTGTTGTGGTTTTTGCAAAAATATTCGAAAATTTTAAATATGAATTAAATATATTAATTATAAAGATATACATATAAAATCAATTTTATCGAAAAATATTGTTGTTGCGCCACCGGGATTCGAACCTGGATCTCTTTCCTAACCGGGAAAGGTGCTTTATCCAACTAAGCTACAGCGACATTATTTTTAACGACAATTTTCGACCCTATATGTTACCTTTTTGATATTAATACATTTATTCGTTCCATCATTTAATTTAAAATTAATTACAACTTCACAATAAGAATGTGTTCTCCTAAAAAATAATAAAGTTGTATCAATGTGTCCAAAATTTAATAAAAATGAATTGATAATTCTGGCGTCTGCTATCAGTTTACTCAAAGGTATTTGAGATTCTGTAAAAATAAGGTAGATGGCTCTGTCAAATGATGGAACGATTAAATTAATATCAAATTAATATCAAAAAGGTAACATATAGGGTCGAAAATTGTCGCTAAAAATAATGTCGCTGTAGCTTAGTTGGATAAAGCACCTTCCTCGGTTAGGAAAGAGATCCAGGTTCGAATCCCGGTGGCGCAACAACAATATTTTTCGATAAAATTGATTTTATATGTATATCTTTATAATTAATATATTTAATTCATATTTAAAATATCACAGACCGTCTGTTCTGAATAATTACAACTTCACAATAAGAATGTGTTCTCCTAGAAAATTTTAAATACTAAATTGACTCTCTAAACAATAAACACGTGGATCGTGTACTGCTGTTTCTTAAGTTCTTTGTACAATTTGCTCGATAAATTTTCCAATAGCCTTTCTGTATAAATTTGCCTCCATTTCTTACCTTGTTTCTGAATAATTTACGTTTCATGTCATCGACCATAAATTATTATGCAAAATGTATATATTTATAATTGTGTATATATATATTTAACACTCTTTCTCTTACGTTATGTAAGTATGCATTTGTTGTTGTGTTGAATATTCATGGCGGACTGATTTATTTTCATATAAAATAACTCTGCAATGCTAATGGGCGATTTTTCTCTCCTTTTGTCCACTGTAATTATATTAATTTAAACAAATATATTCAATCCCGAGTCGACCCGTTCCCTGAACCGGAGGCAGAGGTATTCTTTCCAGTTGACTGTACCTGTTGACTTTCCTACTATAGTTTAAGTTTGCTGTCTGTCACGTGTGTATGTGAAGAAATAATGTTCATCGGTGGCATTGATGATGTCAAATGGATAGAACATATTGAGTACCTTGGCTGCTGGATGAACGACTGAGTGACTTCCAAATTCGAATAATAATTGAGATGCAAGCATGCCTGAGCAGTCGGAGAATGGTAAAATGCTACTTCATAGCGATTTCATATGCGAGTCGAGATCTGGTAATGACTGGAGGCATTTGAGATATGGCTGTAGCGACATACATCGCTTAAGATCTTTCGAGTTGATCACAGTTATTTAAATAAAATCAGATAAGATAAGATATTACATTATATTTTTACATCAAAGGTGAACATACAATAATACAATAATTGCTTACAGATGTATTACTTTTTGAGTGAAATGCTGTAGGTATCATCACCTATGATATATTCGGTCTTGTCTTGGTTACTTTGCAACACTTTTACAAATCTAAAAATGGATTATTTATGTTATTAAGGGAACACATTCTCATTGTGAAGTTGTAATTATTCAGAACAGACGGTCTGTGATATTTTAAATACTAATTAAATGTATTAATTAGAAAGAGATTCAGATTTGAATCCCGGTAGCAACAACAGTATTTTTCGATATATATATAAAAATTGATTTTATATGTATATCTTTCTAATAACGTTTAATTAGTATTTAGATTATTTATGTCTTGAATTCAACTAGGAGTATTAGACAGTGTTTCTTCCGAGTGATCTCTACATAATTGGATCATGTATTAAGTCCATATTTGATTTCCAATTTGTGTCATTAAGTGTATTATTTTTGTATAATTTCGGAGCTAGAACATTTTTATTTTATTTTTTATTTTTAGAGAAACAAACAGTGTAACAATAATGACTGATAATAAAATAATATATAAAAATAATACCAGTGAAGTTTCTTCAGAATTAAATAACTAAGTACATAATAAACTAAAAAATAGTAAGTATATATTAAAAAAAAACTGAAAAAAGAAACAAAGTAGTGTTTTTAATCTGAACATACAAAGTGGAAAGGGTAAGGAGGGGATGGAAATGGGATGAATATATACAATTTATGTTAATAGTTATTGAAAAGTTGGCGTAGTTTAATTTTAAAGGGAAGCAATTTACCGTTAAAAATGTCTAAGTTATTAGAGGAATTTACGGCATTATATTTTGACGTAGAGCGGATCAGGATGAAGGAATGCTGTCTACTTTTGATACATTCTGCGCAATAAATATCAAAAATTATTATTATTATTATTTGTATTTAAATTGATTTTTTGACTTGGAATTGAGTTGCATTGTATTGTTGTATTTTCAGCAGAATAATCGAGATTGCGGGAGGCCGGGAGGTGTTCTGCCAGAGCCGCAGCAGGGCGGGCCGCAAGGGGCGGCAGCTGCACCGGGCGGGACGCCGGGACCGGGACATTGCCCTTGACGCTATTTACATCCACGAGGTATGCCAATTACAACGAACAAGTACGCTGTAAACAAATGCACACCATTTATATTAGACCAATCAACACAATTGATCGTAGAATAAAATATAAAATGTTTAAAACCTTGATTGTCGTAATAATAGTATTTAAATACAGTTGACTCTCGAATATTCGCGATCGCATTAACCGGTAAAAATTCTTTTTAATTAAATAATATTTTAAATTAAAATATAATTCGACTTAAAATTAAATTGGCGAAATTGCGAACACCTGAAATCCTGATCGATGACGCATTCGCAATTTCTTCAAAATCACAAATAATAAATTGCAAACATGTTATCGGCCGGAAATTCCGCTCGATGACGCGTTCGTAAATTGTTATTTGGGCGCGCTAAGATTCAATGTTTACTTTTGATGCAGTCGGGCGGAGGTGGAGGTATCACATCAAATTGTAAATTTAATTTGCGCCTGCATTTATTATTGTATTTTGCGTATTTGCGTGCAGTGCGTAGGATAATTTTTAATTTTAGTTTTTTTTTTCGAATTTTTTTAAAGAGATTATTAAGGGTCCATTTATCCGGGGCCAATTATTTCCCTACTACCCCCAGATAATCGAAAGTCTACCTGTGACATTTTGAGCAGTAGACGAAGCGTATAATAATATATTTTATTTATTATTTAAACAATGTTTCGTTGAGTTGATAGTATATTTGACAAGATATTAATTGAATATCTGATGTGTCCACCCAAAATCGTATCGAGACATTGAAATCTCATTTGTATATTACACGCCATTACGTGCCAGAGGCGGATTTAGTGGTGCAGGTATCTCATTGAATATTCTGGGCCTCCCTTGTCTTGCCCAGGTATACTAAAATAGATCCAGGTATACTAAAATAGATGATCATATCTAAAATTCTTCTAAAGGCCTTCTGTAATATAAAGGGTGAAAAATGATGCATTTCATGTAAAACATAAATGCATCAAACTGCTTTTTAAAATAAATTTCAAACTGCTTTTTGCTCTATTACAACAATGACACATTATTTTATTTGCTTACAAACATATCGCACACCTAGATCAAAACTAAGACAACTCAAAAAAATAAAACAAGAATTTTGAGTTTTTATTGTATTTGGATACTCTTTCATATACGCAACTAACTTAGCCCCAGTTTTCGAATAGTGTAATTTTAGGATACATTTATGACCTAAAATGTTATTTAGTTTCATGACTTTAGTAACAAAAAATGAAGAAACATGTTTTTATTTTTTCGTCTACCGAAAAATGACTTTTTTTGAGTTGTCTTAGTTTTGATCTAGGTGTGCGATATGTATCATATTGACAATGATTATTCGTCATTTTTCAAGCAATCACTGGTATACCAGAAACTAAACCTCCAACATTCAAATCACAGCCACAATAACAGTTTAAATAACTGTTTACTATCACTTTTAAAAATATAATATAAATGCATGCAGCATACGCAAAATATACGTTGAATCAATATTCTTACTATTTTCCAGCGAAGCTAAACGCTTGTTCTATGAAGATAGGACTAACATGGTTGTTTCCTAGAAAGAGGTTCGATCTCCCTAGCCACTAGATCACTAGGCGAGCATCCTAACCACTAGACTAACAATCTATACTAATTTAAAAGTACTTCTTTCTGGCTTTAATATTACCAAATGTGTCATGATGCTTTGGAAAAATGGCTCCTCGCAATTGTGACATGTGTGACACTATAAATTTGCCACTGTCCAGTGCCCCGTGAGCAATTTGGGCGACCTAGGCAAACTCGCAAATAACTATTCTAAAATGACGTTGTCCGGAACATGCAATGCGGTATAACAAGGAATACATTTTAATATTGTTTCAGGCCAACTCCAACAGGCGACGCGATTCCCGCTCGAGCCTGTCCCCTCCCCCCGTCCTGTTCCCCGTGCAGCATTCCCCCCCGCCGCCGCGCCAGCTGTCCCCCGCGCCTTCGCCGGGGCCCTCGCCACCGCCACCCGAATCTCCGCCGCCGCTTACGCCGCCCCTGCCCAGTAAGGGCAGCCCCATAGCGGTGACGGCCGCCGGCGGGGAGGTGGTGGTGTTCGATGATATAGGAGATAACTGGCGAGGTGAGTACTAGCATTCATCTACAATAGCTGGTCATGTCTGCTTTTCTTCTTTAACCCTAAGATATCCAGTAACACCCCAAATTACATAATACTTGACTTGTGTAAATTCACAAATACAAAAAAGTACGATGACAACTCAGACTGCCTTCAACATCGAGAGGGGTAGAAGTTACCGCAGAATAACATTCCTCTTCACAACCATCCACCCCTAGCGCGGTTCCCCCCCTGTAGAGGCAGAAGACATTTTTTTTATTTGAAAAGTTAATATTTCAGTTTTTTTTTATATCTTTTATATATTTTTCATACTTTCATTGTTTATAACATAATAATATGTAAATAATATAAATATACCTTCTATATAAGTAATAATAAATATATGTAGCTCTTTCTTATGAAGTTGCACTCAAATAATTTAGTGATTCGACATAGTAATATTCAAGTTATGTAAAGGTTTACTAGGTATAGGTTAGGAACGCATTATGTACTTAGGGTGCTTCTTTATAAAAATTGTCGACCACCAGCTCAATTTTAAAGAAAATTAATTAATATGTACAAAATAAAATGTCAGAAATCAAATTTGTAATGGATCACAGATGTCACTACATCATTTAAATCTAAATTTATTTTGAAACATAAGCAAAGTGAAGAAAATACCTCCCAGTAATTTATTATATTTAATTTATAATATTTTAGGTTTGCGACTGGACTTTGATAACAGTGACAACGAGCTGGACAACGGCATCCAAAGGACGGTGACCGTGGAGATGCCCCGGGACGCGAGTCAGGGGCGCTCCTCCCCGCTGGATGAAGAGTCGGAACGTTCCAGCGGAGAGGGTGAGGAAGAGGAAGAAGAAGGCGAGGGTGAAGGAGATAGCTGCAGCAGCGCGGGGCACAGTCACCGAGTTGCCAGAATCATTGGAGGACTGCCCATTGCTGAGTACGCCGAGTCCCCCCGGCGGTATGGCCCCCCCAGGCCAGGATTTCCACAGGTATGAATTTTTTAAATGTATCTTACGTTGCATGTCAAGGTTCAATATTGTTCAAGTCATGTTTGTCAGTTCTTTGATTTTATCTTATCATTCAAGTTTAACAATGTTTTTTTTATGTGTAATCATCTCCCCTCTCCCCTTCTGTCAAATTTTGTGCTAAAGTAATCTTCGAAAAATGTGACCAAACAAATACGTCATATTCATTATCATTTACTTATTTACTTACCATCACACCGTTTCCCGGCGGAGACAGCAGCACACTCTTCATACATCTTCTCATATAAGGTTGACGATTAGTGCCAAGTCTTCCGTGGACGTCCTCTACCTCTGGTGCCATCAACACTTGCGTCATATATCTTTCTTACCATTCTCTCCTCATTCATCGGTTCCATATGACCAAACCATCTAATTGATCCTTTCTTAATCTTACTCACTATATTAAGATCAGCTTTACATACTTTTCATTGGTGACTACATATTTTATTCAGTACCCATAAACGTCAAACTTACACCTATTAGACTTACGGTTTTGCCTTTTTTTTTTTTTTAGTAATTCACACTTACGAAAAGCTTTAACACCCATGTGCTGGAAAGTTAAAATATGGCCTTTTGCACCCCAGTAGGGTAGGTGAAGAATTTGTTTGTTAATTCAGTACTCACACGGTACCTAGATAAAATTATAATTTAAAAATAATACATACCTAAGTAGTACCTACCTACAAAAATGATGCTAAGCAATCATTTTCTAACAAATAATATTTTAAAATGTCAATAATAAACCGTGACAGATAGTCAGAGCTTGTATGTCGAATAACATCATTATAAATCTCTGGCAAAAATTAATCACATCGTAACATTTTTAATATTTTATTGTATACTATCAAAACTATTAGGAACATCTTCCCATTATCAATATTATAGATCAACTATTGATTTAGATCAACATATTGATAATGGGAAGATGTTCCCGAAAACGTTATGTATCATTTAATACACTGAAAAGTGTAGTGGAATAAAACAGAGTTTGACTCAATTTACAAAATAATCATGGAATTCCACAAAGTTTCACCAAAAACCTTTGAACAGTTAAAACTATCAGGTAACTCGATATGTCAACATTTACTTCTACTGGCCGTCCAGAACATTCATCAACCAAACGATTAAAATTGTGACCACAAAATTCTGAACCACCTTTGGCACTTTCTCGCACTCTATACACTGTTACTTCACAAATGTTTTCTGCCGCAATTCATAAAGTATGCAGTGGAAAAAATGCTTTTGGCTTCTCATCATTTTCTTCCTTTTAGAAAATTTAAATTATAACTAATAAAGACGAATGTGAAAAGGGACCAAAATGTCTAATTTTACTTTTGAAATTAGATTCTGGTAAAGAAACAATAACATATGTTTTTAGTTAGTATTGACATCCTGAAGAAGAAAATGGTATTTTTCGAAACCGGTAGATGTATTTAAACTCAATAGGTGGTTAATAAAACAAAGTTAACAAATAAGAATAATGTCTAATTTTATTACCACTCCTAAAAAACGTCACGATTTATCGAATAAAGCTAAATAAAATTAAAAAAGCAAAAGTACTCAAATCAATTGAACTGTAAAAAGAGCAAACTGCATAATCCTTTACTCAAACAAATTTCTGGTGAAAAATGATGGCTTTCTGTAAAGTGAGTTTTGAGGAGGCATTGAAATCTCAATTCCGGTCAATTAATTTGTAATCAATTTCAACCATTGGGCGACAGATGATAAAATTTAAGTTGTTAAAATATGACTTTGACTCGTCTTTTAATAAAGGTAATTTATATTCTAGCGTGTGCTGTCAGGCAGCAGTCCCTCGCCTCCCTTGGCGAACCCACCCTGCTTGCCTCCTTCCTCTGCTACTTTCGACTACCTGTACGAGTTCTCAGAGACTAGGAAGGTGCTCGAGGAGTTCTTCAAGTGTCCCAGACCCGATGACATGGACCAAGACACTGGCACACTAGATGATATTCACGACTTCCGCGTAAGTCTTTTAATTATTTAATTTAAGTAAGTTAGACACCACATCCCTATTGTTGTAGAAACATCAGGTAAGAAATAATGACTACAAATTTTCTACAGCTGTTTTAATTTTAAATTTTAAATGCCAAGTTTGTACACAATAAATATACAGTTTGAAAACACAATATTAATCTTATTGAACTATTTTCAGGACCTGGAGTATCAACTGCGTCGTCACTCGCGGCCCCACGGGGACGACGCAGAGTGCGAGGAGGGAGAGGATTTAGACGGAGAGAGGGAGCTGGACGGGGAGAGGGAAAGGGATGCAGAGTGCCCAGGATTGGGGAATGGAGAGGGTGAGGATGGAGGCAGCGGAGCGGGTAGTTGGTATGTGGGGCAGCGTCTGGCCCGTCCGCCACACCACTCCCCGCACAATGCACATAACCACACCAATTTTCTGGGGCTGCAGGTAATTAAAGATTTAAAATATTATATTTGCTAAAAACAAATTAAAGGGATTTTCAAAATCAATTGTGTTGACTCGTTATGCATGTACATACATACATACATTCATTTGATTATCAAAAAAATTTTGGCACCGATAAATAAATAAAATTTCAGATTTCTTTTATCATGAATAAATGTTATTTTGATCATTGTGATATTGGGAGTTTGTACATGAAGCAGCAATATACTCCATGAAACTATATTTAATAAATATTTCTAAAGTTCCGATAAAATGATGATTTTAAAAAAAAATTTTTTGCTTGTTATGTAAAAATTTTACTTTTGCTCTTTACTGCAATTGAAATTTATAGTTTTTTTTTATACCACATTTATTTATCATCTTGATTTAAAATTCTCCCTCAATTATAAGTTACAATGTTTGTTGACTAGTTGCCAAACATTCGATTGCAGCAAGAGTGTGAGCCGTACGAGCCGGAGATGAACTTGGTGGAGTTGTCAGTGGGCACCGGTTCTAGCGGATCGGGCTCCCGGGGGGGTGAGCCCCCGCCTGCAGCCCCGCGGCCTCCCGTGCCTACTACTAATCACAACAGCCACCACCACCACCATACGCACCGCTTTACACTCTCGCCAGAGACTACTGACTGCGATTCTAACTGCGGAGACTTGGATAGCGAAGTGTCGCTGATGCTCATAGAAAATGAGATGGGTAAATGTAAGAATATACTGAAGCTTCTTCACTTGATTTTTTTTTTTTAACATATGTATTTTGTTTGAAATATCTATTTTTATGTTCTTTGATCACTTTTTTCTAAATATATTTAACACTTTAAAAAATCTTATTAGTGATATGCGAGATTTAGAATTATGAATTTAGTGGTCCGTGATGTCCTAAAGTTAGGCCACCACTGATCTAGATGACATTTTTGACATTCAGAAAGTTTATAGCTCGGTAAAAAAAATTTCTTGACAACAAAATTTGCTTTTATTATTTTTCATAATGATGGATTTGTTCAATCCAAAACTAAAACATAAAAATATTTACTTTGAAATGTAATTATCAATAATTAATTAAATAAAAATGTAAGTAGATATAGATAAAACTATAATATGTACTCTGAATCTTGAAATATGTCCATAAAATCATATTGTTTTATCACAAATTGATTACAAATTTCATATTACATATTTTTCTTTTGAATTGCTAATCATATATATTGATTTAAAATCATTAAATATTAATATTTCATCTCCAATATTGCAGTGTTCTAACATATATATATAATAATACATATAAAAATTTGATTATATTTTATGAGATATATAGTTTTATTGTTGTTAAATATGAACGTCTGAATCTTTCATAATAATGATATGTAATTAAAGTAGTTGTGCTACAAAAAAAAAAAAATCTTAATATGATTCTAAATTGACTTTTTGATACATACTCAGTTATCAGAAAAAATAAATTATTTTAACAGCTAATAGTCTCTGCCCGGAGTGTTGTGTCCTAATTAATTTTGATAATTCTATTTAAAATTAAATATTTACAATTTTAGATTAATTTAAAACGCAATTAAAATATTAGACGTGTTTTTAATTTGATTTTTGTATGTATCTTAATTCTTAAATTAATATTTTAGCTCCTCCTAACAATCTTGTGGGGCCTCGGGCTCCCCCAGGGGCTCACATGCCCGTGCTGGAGGATGGGCTGAGCTCGGGACATGCGTCCGATGTGGATAACAATAATCCCCCTCCCCCTACACCGCCACCTCTACCCACCAATCATCAGGTAATTACATATTGTGAATGAAAATAAATTCCTATTCATTTCATTCTGTTGTATTCTTCGGATATCAGAGTTAAAGCAATATTTTGGTGTATATTATGTTAATTTCAGTTTCACCATAGAGTGATACAGTAAAACTCCATTAATTCGTAACCCAATGTTTTGTATTTTTACGGAGTTCGCACTTTTATCAAAAAATTTGCCATGAAAATAACATTATGTACTACTTTCTACCGATAATTCGTAAAATCTGATTATTCACAGTTCATATGAGTTTTTAAAACCCAAAATAAATAATTTGTTTATGTAATTCGCATATTTGCAAATGTTTTTAAATCCCTAAACTCGCGTCAAAGCATTTGATTCTTCATCCCTTCGTAAACATCTGCAACTAGCCTCGCCTACCGGCCAAACACGACGCCACGCGCTAGCATGATAGGTGCCGAACTGAGTTTTGCCATATATCATATTGGCAAAACTCATGTACGTAATATGATATGTACATCAAATTCCATAATGCGTTTTATAAGATTTGTTTTCTTATGAAGTTACGAGTACAATTAAGTCATTTAAAAATTTGACTTATGTAAACGCATTACTTACGTTAGTTGTGGTATTTCTGTACAGATTTTATTACCGTTCAGATAGATTTATTTTTCGGCAAATGAGTATTTTCGAGTGGGTTAGTGGATGATAGGAGTATAGGTTAGAATATTTTTTCGATAAATAGAGTTTTTCTATAAATCTTTGAAGTTGATTTATTTAATTTGTATTGGAATATCATATTATTATATACATAGCTATAGAGTAGTCAGAAAATGGTGGCATTATATGGTTAAATAATAAAAATTACTAATTATATAAATAATTTGAAATTATATCTGTTTTCAGATCGTAAAACCACAAATAATTGTAGAAAATGGAGTAAAGAATGATGTTGGTGCCCTCTCTGATGCCGATTTAAATTCCTTAGATCCACTGGGTAAGATTTTCTGTTTTATTTAATAGCTTTAATTATACCTAGACTACTTGCTATGTTTTAATTCTAGTTTTATTGTAGAGTATAAATACAAAATGTTTCCTAACTTCTAAATATCCATTTTGATTGCACTACAAACTTATTATTTTGAGAAATTTCATAAGAATACAGTTTTTTAAATATTATTTGGAAATAATATTTGATTGATTCTTCATAATGTTAAAAATTTCATGCTAATTTGTTGTTGTGAGTGTAGAATGTTACGGTATTAATCCGTGCGTAGGTCGCTGGTCAGCTGCGCCACCTCCCCCGGCTCCTGAAGCTCACCGCAGCCCTGGCGCCCTGTCTCCTGCGCCTCCCCCGTCCCAGGAGCCACCTACACCCCCTGCAGAGGCCCCCGCATGCGCTGCTGCCCTGAGAGACATCCGCCTTGCCCTACGGAGGGCACGCGCCCTGCCACCCCCACCCGCTCCCAGGGCTCCTGATCCCCAGACGCCTGTACTATGGCTACCCAGGTACTGTTATTACGCTTCAGTGTATATTTTGTAACACAAAGTGAGTGATCGATTGATGGTCTAAATATACGAGGATAAGTCAAAAATTATCTACATTTTTTGTTCAAAAATTTATTTACATAAAGGTGGCAGAAGCCAAGCTTGTCGAAGTTCAAAAAAGACGTTATCTTACCGATGGTAACTCGCCTATTTGTTAGAACTATCTCTCAAGCTCATTGAATCTTGTCGTCTGTGGTGGAGGTTGACAGGCGTCCTGCTCTCATTGTGATAAAAGTCTATAATGAATTTCAGCCCCTTTCACACCCTCCAACCAGAGAAATCGGATCACTGCTTGTTCCTTCTTGGTGCAAACTGCTAGCGGAGCGGACATGTAATAGCCGGAAGGCAAATGACGCGATTGGGATTAAATTTCCTGCACGATCGCAGTTGTACCGACTCTAAGCATGCATGTACAGAAGGCAGTATGACAACCTTGAAGGTGTAGATAATTTTTGACTCGTCCTCGTGTATTACATAATAAGATTGGATTAGAATGATAGATATTGTTATGTACTGTGATATACAGATCCCAGAAAACGAAAGTTGTATTGGATTTGTCTCGTAAATAATTTTGCTTAAAGATCTGGACTGCTTTCAGAAGACGTGACACATCGAGGGAGAGTGTCGAGTCAGTGGAGAGGAAACCCGTCAGCGGGGAAGAAGGTACAGAATCATTCTATTTTAATCTTTAGAAGGATATAATTAAAAAGCATGGTGTATTATTAATCACTGTAATGTATCACGTCAGCAGATGAGGCTGACACAGATTTGGAAACTGATCGACTGCTGGGCCAGCAGAGGACAGACGACCAGGGCTTCTACGATGACAAGGTAAAGAACCGTAGATAACTCTTCCTCTCTGTGTACACCGAATGGTTATGGTGGCACACGTGGGGTGGCATGCACTCTTGACGCGGGTCGGTCCCGCTCACTCATGTTGTGTGGCACACAGGCTCGTTTCTCTCTGGGTGTGGCACTCACTATTGTCTTGGTCGTTCATCGCATACACGGCTCCCGACACTACTCTGCATATGCATCAGAGGGCCTCACTCGCTATTGTTTTCTCTGATACCGCTTTCAGTCTTCCCGGATTTAAAAGTTTACAATGACAGTGTCATTGCTGGCATCTCCCCTTGGGAGTTCTGAATGAGGTACATGTTTTACTAAAGCTCTGGCAACTTGACGCGTGATTTAAATTATTTTTTTTAAATTGACATACTTACATGAAAAATGTTTTTTTTTAAATTTGGCATATATGCTATTTATACTATTTTTAAAGGTAATCGAGTAATTTTTATTTACAGCATGAATTTAATTGGTACATAATGACATTTCATAATATTTCACTAAACTCGAAAATGATTTTAAATATGTATATTTTATATTCCAAGATCTCATTGCTTTAGTTTTAAAATAAAAACATGTATATTTTGTGGTACTTTGTATAGATTTTTAGATAAATGTTAACTGTGATACATAATTTTCCTATGATAGTTTAGGATTTATGTAAAATACTATTCAAAGAGCTTTAATAGATTCACATATTAATTTGTAAGGTCACCGCTTCATAGTAGATGTTCATTTATTTCTGCGACATTAATTTTTAGAAAGGTGAAAAAAAAATCAAAAAATGTATATTTTATTTCGAAGAAAATATATATAGTGTAAATTGATTTGATTATAATATAACAACAAAGAGATGCCTCGTTACTATTTGTAAATATCTTGGTCCGAAATGGGTGACTCCATGATTGGATCTCCGCTGGATGACAACGATCCTCTTGCGATGAGGTATGTGGCATAAAAGGTTAAACGTGACCCGATGGTTAGATGTGGTGTGTTGGCTGTTTCCAGGGGTGGAGGAAGGGTGAGTCGCCTCCCCCCGCGCCCCCGTCCCCCCCCGGACCGCCAACTCCTCCCCCCGTGGATGCCCCACCGACCATAGATGACGCCAAGCACAAAAAGGTAATCCACCCCTCCGGAAGGAAGATAATCACTTTGGGAACATCTGTAAAATGGCATCTTCCTGTGAATGAGCTGAGACTTCTCACGTAGTTACGTATCGTTGCCGAATTACGGTTCTTCCTTCAACCCTGGCCTAGCAGCACATGCATGCAGTAACGGCAATTTCTTTCTGAGCGCTTTCAATAGGAAGATATGCTTTTCCCCAACAACAACTCCAGGATGCCTGAATCAATTATATTATATGGAATTTCGCAACTTGTTGCTGCCTGTTTCGCTATCTATCGATTGCCGGTTACCCTTATGTCCATGCACGCTAATATTCATTATAATTCTACCCCTTGTAAGATGATCTTCCATCTTTCAATGCCTTGAAATGCCATCAAACTCATGAATGTGTAAATAATTATTTTGAGCAATCATAATAATATTCATACTGTACGTATGTATCAGTAATTTTAGATGGTATTTGTGGTAGCCGTTTAAAGTTAATTAATGGAGTCTGTGTATTTATCGTGAATGTTTAACTATTAGTTTTATCTTGATAGTTAAGTTAGTTTCAGTCAAAAGTACGCTTCCTATTTATAAATTATGTTATTTTCATAGGAATTGATGTATTTTATTCATTGGATGTTTAGAATTTCATTAATTGTTGTTACATGGGCAGTGCTAGTGTGATTCTTTGGTAATTTAAAAATCACTGACAATAAAAATTATTCTGTGGAATATAAATTTATTTAAAGGTAATCACAACTAATCTGCCCCAGTAGATGACATGCCTACGTATAGATACGTAAATATTTCAGTCATTTCATTAAGCAGTACAAACTTGCTAATTAAAATTTATACAAATCCAATATTTGTTTAAATTTTTTCATTATTTTGACTATAATATGGTATATTTCCCAATATTATAAGTCAAAGGAAGATCCTCACACCACCATCTGCGTGACACATTGATACATAGTCAGTATATAAAAATTTCTTCGCGTTGATCACTCAGAAACCAGAAAAACAATAAATTAAAACAATGTCAAAAATATATTTGACAGATAGTAGTTCCATATCTTTTCATTATCATAAAATATTGTAAAAGCTGAAAGGAATTCAAGTTACAAATTTTTTATAATGATTAGAATTATGCATAATGAGTTTTAATTGTTGAAAAAAATGTCCAAGAATAACAACTCAATGACATTTTGGAAATAAAACAGACACGTAGAGTACAAAATTTATTTATTCATGTACACGAGACGTTGCATTAGTTAAGTGCGCTAATAAAAGAAATGTGTCATTGTTTTTTAAGATTTGATATGTTTAAAAATAACAAATTTAAGTAGGTACGTTTTTAGTAGGTATAATGTATGTACAATCAGAATATCAAGAAATTATAAATGTTTTAAATTTATTGTAAGTATTACTACCATTTTGTGACTTGATGCTAGTCAGGAACTCTTTTATTTTTTTACATATCGTACAACATTCTTTTTCACAAGCATATGAGGAGAGTTTATAATTTAATATTTTTTTCAAATTATCATATTCCAATTAAATAAAATTACTATAATATATTGGTTCGATTCATAAATGATGATACAAGTAAGGGGTTTATTATTTATTCTAAAAAACCAGACCACACCACACCCTCCTTACTCTCCGGACCTTGCCTCACGATCGATTTCTCCATGTTCAGGTCACTGCAATGCATTGAATAGGAAATTTTCCAAAATGATGCAAAAATTCATGACTCAATAATTTTGTCAAGAAGTTTTGAATAAATTGCCATCTTATTAACAAACATTCCATTAATAATGATAGGTACGTAATTCTTTTAACAAAATTTTTCAATTTTTATAATAAAACGTTACTTATATATGAATCAATCAACCTAATTATTATGGATTATAGGAATATTTTACTATAATGACAATATTTTAGGTGTGTACAACTATACTGAAAATTTTAATTAACGCAGTTTTGTGCATTTTTATTCATTTATCAACAAAAATGATGCTATATTGTGTGCGGAATATATTTAATTATACTTTTGATATTACCTAATCTAATCTAATCTAACCGCGCAAAATATTGCTTCATTGTAATAATGAGAAGTCTGCATGAGAATTCAGCTCCAATGTAGTAGGTTAAAATTTTGTCCATTTTATCAAAGCATGTTATAATGCACCATTAATTTTCATTTAATATTTTTTCTATAATTAATGTAATTTATTCAATGTTGTGTCTTTTGGGTTCAGCTTAGGTCGTTGTATAATTGTATTAATGCTTTAAGATGTACTGTGTATATAAATAGTGTTAAATTGATATATGTAATGCCCGTTACCTTGTTGTCTGTAAATTTGTCAATGTTAAATATTTGCACAGGCCGCGAATACATGTTTGTCTAGTATGCTCAAATAATTACAGCCTCCACGCTTAATGTGATATAGTATTCAAGTTACCTGCGAAGCAAAGACTGGTAGTGTTTGTAATTTCTAAGCATTCATTAAATAATGCAAAACAATTTGTGGTAAGTATATTTGGTTATGGCTCATCCGCGGTTTCGGTGAAATCTAGCTTGCGTCATAGCTTATTCTCACGTCTTTGTCGCCATTTTGATCATGTTAAGTAAATATTATTAAATTAAACAAACCTAACATATCTTCTACTCGGAACACTGGATTGGCAGACAGCGCATGGCCACCTATTCAGATTCGACTCGGCACAATGTTGCTAAACATGTAATACAGTTAAGTAAGGCCTTGACCTTAAAATTAAATCTGTTGTATATAAAAGTATTTTGTTTTCATATATCACTAAAAAATGTTCATTATTTTATTTCATTATAAATCCTAATGGCGCGTGTACACTTCTATCTTTTGACAATTTGGTTGTAAGTTCTGTATGTAAATGATGATCATTCTATTGTGCATACAAAATACAATAGTCAATGGATGACAGCTCGCTCCACACCACCCTGTTGTGTCTCATTTGTGTACATACACAATAAGAATTTCAATCAATTTCATTACAATATTCCATAATTTGCTTTTAATGTGAACAGAGATGACCAAATATCAAAACAAACCTTCGATTGACACAATTATCTACACATTTTATGAAAATGTTATTCTTATAAAAGTTAAAAGGCATGTTATAGCGCATCATTTACATAATTTTTGGTTTTAAACATGTAATACCTTACTGCGCTACCGGCCAAATAGATTGAATAAACAAACATTTTTTTAAACTAAAACAATTGAGGAGAAATAACCACCAACTGTGGCAGCATTTAATCTAACTAGCCTACTTTTAAATTTTAAAATTGTGATCCTATTTTATCGTGACTACACAATATTCAGTGTTGATAAAACTATATATATATTATGAAACAAACATCATCTATTCATTGTAATTTAAAGAATATTAAAAAACATCCGTGTTCTTGTAATTTACTGTTTTAATTTGTGATTAATGATTATCTCAATAGATAGGATCGGTTTAACACACTTGGTTGGCCTTGTAAAATATTTTCACTGGACTCGATTACCATATTCATACTATAAATATTTCTGTCTGTGTGTTATTTAATAATTTTTAACTATTTATTAATTTATTACATTTACTCATTTTATAATTATATTGATTTCAAAATGTTTCATTGTGTTTTTAAATTTTCAGGACAAAGATGGCAAAAAGAAAGGGAAAAATAAAGAAGGTTTGTAAATATAAGTTTTTTTCATATACATTTTTAATATAGTCGATTTTTATGTTATATTTAAAATATAATATATATATACTCATACACATTGTTATTCATAATAATTTTCTTTGTTTTTGCATACCTCCAATACTGGATAATCTTTTTATTGGTGAGTAAAATAGAGATTCAATATAGTCATCCATTGCACTGCATTTTGCATGACATCTTCACACAAAAATAATTATTTAAAATTTCGTAACATTTTCTTTTTTAAAATATTATTTAAACTCTTTGTTAAATTTTTTTTTTTCTAAATTATTCTATGTACATAATACATTATAATGTAATGTCTGAAATACTTTAAATCTATTTATAACAATTTATGGGGTGAAATCTTATTTGGGATTGAAGTCTCAATTCTAGTTTTAGAGATACTGACTGGATGATTGAAAAACAGTTTATTTAATATTGAAATCAAACATTCCATTATGCAGCTTTGGTTCCATCACAATTTAACAGTGGAATGTGAATAAAAATGTGCTAAGTGCAGTGACTCCGTAGTATATGTGGTTAATCTAAATATGTATGTACTCGTACATATGGACAAATTAACAAACAATTTAGGAATACATGTATCATAATATAGTTGATATATGTATAATATATATTGTGTAATGGTGGAATGTGTGAGTGAGAAAATGATGGTAAGAAAGATATAAATGTAATACAAGTATTGAAAGTAATATAAACAGAAAATGCCGCCATGAAACGGCTATGTTAAAAACACTGATCAATGAATGAGCAGGAGAATATATGCATATAGAAAATGCAAGAGGTGTTTAAATAAGAGAAAGAAGAAAAAAAAAGGATTAAAAATTGAGTATATCTGGATCACCAGCTGATCAGATTTACTTTTAATAATGCCAAAAAAATAATCATGCCCACCGTGTGGCCTTTAATTAAAATGTAATAATACTCTCATATTTTATGAAAAATTTGGTTTAAAATAAAATCCCGATTCACTCTTTTCAAGCTATGAACTTGTCTTTATTTTCAAGTACTTCAAAAAAGTTTTACTAAACAAAAAATACATATAAATCCAATAATGGTGTAGGTAGTCATAATACTTTACTTCTTGTAGTAGTCAAAAAATATTTTTGAGATAATCAGTCTTCTTTTTTTATGCGGTTTTTGGGAATGTCAAGTAATCTGAAAACACTACACAAATCTCTGGATTACGGAAAACGAGCCAATAAATTTGAAAATACATTTTTGTTGAATATTTTCACAAAATTATAATTAAACATGATATTTGAGCTCAAATATATAACTACATTTGAAACCATATCATAGCCAACTTTAAATTAGAAAAAGTTAGTCTTCACTTTGCAAAAAATGATTTGTTCTAATCCTGGATTTTATTATACACATTATATCAAATTAGTTTGGAGAAATTTTCATAGATTCTTTTAAACCTCTGTTTTAATTGCACAACATTGTATTGCATCACTGTTTCGAGATATGTACTAATAAAAACATTGGTGTTGGCTGAGTCACAACTATCATGCTATCCATCATTTAACCTGACAGTCTGGCTCCATCTGAGGTTTTGTATCGGAATATATTACCTAATTATAGTCTCCGTCATCAGCTCTGATTTAGATAAAACAAATAATAATAATAATAGTTTTTTTTAAATAAATTTGCTACAATAATTTGAATCATGTTTGAAAAGATTTGATTTAAAACAAGTGATTAATGGTATGTACAATAGTGACATCTCACTTTGGGTCATTTTTATCAATAAATTAAAATATAAAACTCTTAAACAAAATTTTTAAATATACCAAAGAAAGACAACACATAATGTTTAATACATCTCATACCTGGATGTGATATCTATGAATATAAATAATTAAATATACAAATTACTTTCTTTTAACTTTAAAAATATTTACCGTAATTGTTTAACACATTTGTGTATTCAGTTTTAAGGAGTATTCCAAAGACAATGCATAAATAAAATATTTTCTTTACCCAGATTGACTTTCAATTACTAGACAACTCACATACTCATATTGTCATCTCTTTCATGCGTTTCTCAGAGTAAACAAAATGTATTATTTGAATTCTTTTCATTATTAGTTAAACTGTTTGATAATAAATGTTGCACACTTTCAGGTCTTCACGATCCATCAGTTCTGATTGAGGGGGTGTTGTTCCGAGCGCGGTACCTCGGATCAACTCAACTGGTCTGCGAGGGTCAACCCACCAAGGCTACAAGAATGCTGCAAGCTGAGGAGGCCGTCAGCCGTATCAAGGTTCATAACCCATCTCATCTGACTTACTCACACTTACCATCTGATAACTCACAGCTATCTAGGAACTGGATATTACACAGTCATAGTTGAGAATTCTCAATGCTAATATCGTTACTTAGTTCTTGCTTGGTCTCCGAGTGATTTTTATTAATTTTTCATGGCCTTCAATATCTGTCAGAATTTTCCTTATTATTTTTCATAATTTAAAACCTGGTAAAATGGCATTAGGTATAGTTTACTATTCCTACAAAGAATTTTTAATGTTACATTGAAAACATTTATCATTTCACTCTTCTTGTTAAAACATATTCTAGAATATTCTAATTTATTTTTGAAATGCGTTGATAAAATATAACTTTCAGCCAACAACGGAATATTGAAGAGTCTTCTCAATTATGATATTGTAATTCCGTTCTCGTTGACCCACATTATCTCTGCATTCATAAATACACGGACTCCAGATATTAGATGATTATGTAATTTGCTTTGATATGATTGACTGAAGATACATACTTATTTGCATTTATTTTGGAATGACAGTCTGGGGTTGAATTTTGCCTTGGATAAAAATAAATTCTCTAAAAATAAAAATAAATAAATCACTGGGTGGTTTCAAAATATTAGCACATAATGATATCTAGGCATCAATAACTAGTTATGAAATATCCTGAATTGTCCAACTTCCTTTTCCTATGTCTCTAGTCCCTCAATCTACGACGTGGCTCGTAACCCATCACCATGGTTGTAATGTATTTCATATTTTAAATGAATTACAGACATATTAGTATTTCAAAGATTAATATTAACATACACCTTGTAGTTTGTCATTTAATCTTTGCATATTTTCCTTGAAATATTTTGAAAACAGTAAAAAATCTGACTTACATTTTACATATTGCCAACCGGCTGGTAATATCACAACTTTTTAGAAAAGATGTGATGAGTTTAATGTCAAAAAATTTTTTTACTATTATTTAGTAGAAATAATTTTTAGTCAATATCGCAGGGTGATTTCATATTAATGTCACAGTATTGTGTTCTGTAATACAAGTAACACACATACATTAAGCTTAACAGGATCATTTACATCTGACTTGTGGAAATCCCGAAATTGCGAAAGTGTTTGATTTACCAGAAGGTTGACCATATATCTTATTTTAATTTATAATTGGTTGTGGGCTTTCAAAGCATTATTTGTCTCTTCTAATGACACTCTTTTCAGCATGATTTCGTCAAAAATGATAAATCTAAAATTATACAAATTTGTTGCCGTGTATAATATTCTTTGATATTTTCGTAAATGTTTTGTATAAAATTATGTATAAATGTGTGTGTACAGTGATTAATATAGGGCAGTGACACAGATAACAGTGCATACTGCAGATGTTTATTTCGGTTAGGTATTTTTAAACTATCTTACATTAAATTTTATAATTTCTATCTATTATGTGCGAGCCACCATTTTAGTGGTGTTACTTGAGTATGTCTAAAAAAATTTTTAACTGTATCAAAGTTATGGTAATTTAAAAATAGTTTATATTTCTCTTCAAAATAATAAGAATGCGATCTTTCCATTTCTGCAACTGTTTTTTTTTGCCATGATTAAAAATTTGAATTAGTAATTTCTCTAATAATTGTTGAATTTAGTTTTTATTTGACTGACCTAATGGAGCAACCAATATTTGTACATGGCAGAAAGCGGAGTTGGTGTAACGCCCCGTTTGATATGATACATCAAGAACTTACACGTAATGAAGCAGTCGATTTCAATTTATCGTACTTGGAAAAATAACCGATTTTCTTATATTTCAAAGATCTTTTAATTTTAAATTCTAAACATCGTGTATCTAAATCAGAGCGTAAAAATTAAAAATAAACTTTTAACTAAGTATATTCTAGTATGTGTAAATAGTTATATAAAGGATAGAATATGTATTACATGTTTTAAAACTAATTTCCTGCTTATTACATAATGATATATTATTTTTTGAATAGTTTCATTATCATTATGATAAAATAATCAGTCATAAAGCAAGCTTAATTTTTTATCAGACTCAACTGTTGTGCTTTATAAGACCAATATTCTTTAAAGCTGCTTCAAAGATAATAATTTAATTTATAAAATAACATATTTATTTGATAATGGAAGATGTTCCCGAAAACGCTATATATATATCATTTAACACAATGAAAAGTGTAGTGAAATAAAACGGAGTTTAACTCAATTTACAAAATATTTATTTTATTAGGAGATTAAGTACTTTTTTTACACAGGATAAAATTTTAAAATGAAAAGAAAAAAAAACATCTAGAATGGAAAATAAACACAACTAACGATTTTATTAAATTCCGTCTTTATGTTTCTGATAGGAGAAATGAAAAATTAAGTTCAAATGATAAGCTAAGATGATCACTATTTAATGTGTACCAAAATATAAATGTACATTTAAATGTAATATTCTGCTTTCAATGGCTATCGTATAATTTTCCTGATTATTTCCAATTTCCCTGCAAAAATTCTGATTCACAATTTGGACACAAGTACAAATGAAACTGCCGATAACTGAATGTAACATATTCGTACTGGTTTGTTGTATAGATATGAGCAGTGGCGTCACCCTAATTTATTAATAGCCGGTTTCTATACTGAGGGGGGGGGGGGTATTGGGTAAATCGACAATTTAGTTTGTTAGACACTGGTATCACATTTGGGGGAGGGGTGAGTTCTCTCCTGGAAAAAATGTTACATTTGAGATTTTAATTTTTTGATGCATATAGCATTGTACTGGCTACTAGACTACCGTCTGTTAAAGTTTAAAATTATAAAGAAAAGATTCAACAGAGATATGAAAAAAAAATAGAGAAAATAAAAAAATGTAGTGAATGTGTTGATTATACAAATTATAATTATCATAATACATACCACATACATTTTTGATAAGAAGCAAAACATTCATGGCATATCATAATATATTCTTCCCAGTCCACAGTCTATGGCACTATTTTTCTTCTTTTTCAAATAAGGATGCCACACGGTGATATAAGTATCAATTATTATGGTTCAGGGTCAAGATCGTTTATAAAATTCTTGAAAACAATTCTGGCACAATTGGTTTCCGGAAAACGGCTGGGTGACACCACTGGAAATGAGGGAAAATTTGGTTCAGGGTTAGGGATATTATGAATCTTCTGCTTTGCTGTGTTTTCACTCTTCACTGCCATTGAAGTCATAAACACTGTGGTGATGTTCATATGCTTCTGATTCATATAATTTTCTTGTCAAATATATTTGTGTTACCCTTGTTTTTGTATTGAATGTCTAATGTAATGTTTGCCTAGAGAATGCTACCCCTATGGCCATTTTACAGATTAGTCTTACTTTACTCCAAATAAATTAAATTGCCTTGTTATGTAAATACTACTACGGTATAGTTTATTTCAAGTTAACATTTATTTAGTGTCTACTTAATTTGTAGAATCCCAGCAGACGTTAAGTGTTAGTATACCATCGTATGTTTGTGAAGTGTTTCACGAACTTGTAGCATTCCTCGGTCTGTGTGAATCGGGATATGTTTAGTGGTTTGCAAAATGGACTGTGTAACTATACATATATATAATGGGTGTAGAGTTGCACTAGAGTTTTGTTTCAGTGTCCCCCTTCCACAGAGCGGCTGGTTGGTTGCCTGCCTCCCCCCACCCCCACCACTGCAGCCAACCCTGGTCTGTCTATCCTTCGGAATGTTTGTCTCTCACTTCTTCTTTCTTACCTCATTCTGCCATCATCTATCATTTATGTTACGCTTTTTTCACGCTCTTATTTTGTCATTTGTTCACATATGTGTTTGTTTCTTTACATTTTGTATCCATTGGTCGAAATCATATTTTACATTACTGCATGGCATGCTGATAATATTTACTTTTATTCCATTACACGTAGCAACATCCATCTCAGGAATCAATTTAATATTTTTATCATTTCCTAGACATTTTGGTTCGCTTCTAATTGTGCATCGTTCATCGCTAGAGCTCTCAGATCCAGCGTTAGCTTAATGAAGGAATGTATGTCGCACGCTAGTAGCATGCTAGGAATGCGCGGCACGCTTGAGCTCGAGTCGCGCTTAGTCATAACCGATTCACAAAGGCTGAAGTTCTCAGTCGGCGGGCTGAGTGCTCTCCGCTGCCCTATGGTCGTATTTCACGCCTAACAGTACATAGAGAGAGACCGACATTTTGATATCGATGGCAGTGAGAGTGGCACGTTTTGTGGTGTTTTATAGGAGCCCAACGCATGCGTTCAGGCAACCAATCAGCAGCAGGCGTACGAGGGAGTGTACGGGGCGGGCGATGGGCCCCCCGCGGGCACCGTCTTCCGCCTCAGCTTCCTGGGCTCTGTGGAGGTGGACGAGGAGGGCTCGGGCCGCCGGCGCCGCAAGAGACTTAAAAAGAACATGGTGGAGGAGGCAGTCACCAAGATCAAGGTCCTAGAGCTACCTCTCTACCTCTACCCCGACACTTACTCTTCTGCAACTTTACATCCCCAATGTATACGGGCTGTAAAGCTCCGAGCATATTGGATATTATAGGCTCGTGTGGCCATTTCACTTATTTCATTCCTTTGCGCGGAAAGGAAATCTTAAAAGGGGTCCAAATCCAAGTGTGTAGTTTAACTGTCCATCTTCAATGTTCCAATCCCAATCAATTAATTAAACTGACTACCGATTATTCATTTACGATTCAGCATAATTATTTAGGTTACCAGTAATCTTCTTAGAATTACATAATACAAATAACGTAAGCTATTCTAACTTCTTAGAGTTTTGAGAAAGTATGTTTCCATTGTTAAACGTAGTTAAAACATGTTTATACTTCATTGTGTACTTCTTTTATAGCGCTGAAGGATACAAATGTATAAAGTAGGTAATTAAATCGTAGGGAAAATATGTTGCACTTTACTGACCCTTCGTAGCTTCTATAAATACATTCCGTATTTTACTAAATGCTCTTGAAATGTCATGGTCTCTTGATGTCAAATTGGATTAACCTTAGAATTGTTTAGATCACAAATAGATTTAGAACACAAATTATTATTAATCACATGGTCTAAATAGTTATTCTTATTAGAAATCCTCGCAGTGTATGTTTTTGCACAACAAAACATGTGCTGGACAAGGTACTGAACTACAACATAATCCTTGTTTCCCTGTACATATTTGTTGTCCCCAAATCTCGGTTGCATCGTACCATAGTTGATTAAAATGTTAATTTCCTCTGTCATGCCTTCAATGGATTCTATAGGCATTGGTGAGTTTTTTTTCTTATTCATTTTCACATGTTGCCATGTAACGTGTATGCTATTATTGTTAATTATTTTCAGGCCCTATTTACAAGGAAAAGGAACTTGACTATATGTTTCTAAACTAATTCATTTTGCATTTCTCTACAAAATTTATATAAATTTTTAATGAGATTTTTTACAAACTTTTTTTTAACACAAACTTCTAAATAACAATAATTATTTGTACGAAAGGCATAGAAAAAAAATTATTTAAAAAAAATAGAGATACGTACGCAGAATACAATATTTTTAAAATTAAGCTAAGCTATGAAAAGTAGGACTAACTCGGTAGTCGCTTTGCGACAAGGATTGAACCCTTACCACTTTACTAGAGTCTAATTATTAGACCAAATAAGCTCGTTAAATCCACCAAATTAATGACATTATTGTCTTAGGTACATACATACTATAAAAAAGAGAATTCAGAAAATAGTTATTTTTTATTATCATTTTTATCAATTAATAAAATAAATTCCTAGGTATTTGTGTATTTTAAATTTTCTGAATACTAATATATATATTTTAATATACAAAACTTTCAAGCTGTCTGTGTGCAACAATTGTCTTAGTGTTATAATTTTGTCATTATGTAGTTTGTTAGACACCTCCTGACTCTAATGAGATAAAAATTGCCACTGACAAACAATACAAAGAGAAATATGATTTAATTATTATTTTTTAATCAATGAAATAACCGTTATATTAAAATGAGGGTAAATTTTATTAAGTCATTTCCTTATTTATTAATAAAGATCTATTCTATCAACAATATTATTTTACATATGTGATATCAATAATTATCTAATCGGTCATAAAAAATGGACTTTGTTATAATTATGTTGTAAATCTAAATCCCGCTATCCAACTATTTAGAAAAAAGATAAGACGTTTAAACTTTTCATCACTCATGGCTATAAAAATGTTGTTATTACAGAAACAAATTTCATACAAAATGACACAAATTTTCCGAAAATGTCATATTTCCTTTCCCTTGTGAATGGGGTGTTACAAACCTGTGCAATATATTACATTGTTTTTGGGGTGAACATAATTTTTGAGTAACATTTCATAAACTGAAAATATTTCATTTTTAAATTATATACAGTAAAACCATGTCATTTTTTTTTGGACAATGCGGTTGTAATAAAATGTTTGCATGATTATTTTTTATTAATTTTGCATAAACTCATTACTGTCAAATTCTGTTGGTTGTAAAAATAAGAAAATACTCCCAAAAAGAAGACTCACACTTGAATTTGAGGCTCCCAATGTACCTAATATATAATATCATATATACCCAATGTATATTTATTCATAAATCAACAAAATTGTCATAATGATTCATTATATATTACCAAAAATGGAATTATATGCATGTAATATTACAACATGATTGTAATTTTGCAAGGAGATCCTCATTTCCCAGTATATTTTGGTTGATTGAAAATTAGAAGCCACGCGATAATAAATGTGCACAAATATGATTGCATTTTTTGTTTTGATTTCATGATTAGATTTCTAGTAAATCTTTTTTTTTTATTATTTGAAATTCGGATTAATGAGGTTGTACTGAAAGTGAATGTTTGAGTTGAATTTGTTTTTTTTATTATTTTTAAAAATAACACTGTTCCCTTTAATTAATATAATATTGACCGCAGGCCCCTGAAGGAGAGTCCCAGCCGAGCACAGAGGTGGACCTGTTCATATCCACAGAGAAGATAATGGTCCTCAACACTGATTTGAAGGAAATAATGATGGACCATGCGCTGCGCACTATATCGTATATAGCGGACATCGGAGACCTTGTGGTGCTGATGGCCAGGAGACGTTTCGTTCCACATGAGATGGACGATCCTCCCAAAGTCAACAGGACACCCAAAATGATTTGTCACGTGTTTGAAAGTGAAGAGGTATAAAAATATCTAAACCTTGTTATACTATTCTTCATATTATAAATGTATGACTATCGCAGTTTTATACATAACAATTTATTTTTTGCAAAGAAATGTCATTTGTACACATCATGATGGAACATATCAGTGAGCAAAATTCTACAATTATTTCTTCAAAAGAATAAAAATTGAGAAGCTGATAGATTTAATTTTTCAAAACATACCTTTTTTCATACATTTTTGGCAATTACACATATGGTAAATGGAATTCTTTATTAAGAATGATTGTGTAGCTTGCTGTTTTTTTGTAGACAGCTTGATATTATAGTATTTGAAAAAGAAACAATCTTTGCAAATGGATTTCTGTAAATCTTTTTTTCTATTATAATATATTCAGTTAGTAAAGAATGTCACATTCTAAATTAAGTTATATTTTTCAACGTATGTTGAATAAATTAATATACAATAAATTGTTATTTTGTATTTTAATAAAATATAACCATTTAACCGCAGATTTATATAAAATAATAAATTTTCTAGGCTCAATTCATTGCTCAGTCTATTGGACAAGCATTTCAAGTAGCGTACATGGAATTCTTGAAGGCAAATGGCATTGAAGACCACAGTTTTGTGAAGGAAATGGATTACCAGGAGGTGCTCAACAGTCAGGAGATATTTGGCGACGAATTGCAGATGTTTGCCAAGAAGGAAATGCAAAAGGAAGTGGTGGTCCCCAAGGCGAAAGGAGAGATCTTGGGAGTGGTCATTGTGGAATCTGGTTGGGGCTCAATGCTACCCACGGTGGTGATAGCTAATTTGGCACCTTCGGGAGCGGCTGCTAGGTGCGGACAACTGAATATAGGTGAGACTGAAAATGCTCGTATTTGTTTTCAGAAAACATGCTCGCTGCCTCATCAAAGAATGTAGATTATGATTTTAAGGTCAAGCTTTTTTTTAAAATATGATTGGAGATATTTTGGATTAAAATTGCACACTTAAAATGATTTATAATACAAGCATTTGCTAATTTTCAGTCACTTTTAGGACATCGCTCAT